>JAACJM010000096.1:0-310428 GCA_013368315.1 Tetrapyrgos nigripes | reverse complement strand
CATCATAATGATGTCGCCCGAGTATAAAGCTCTTGCCTATCTCAAATCCTCTCTTTCTCCATCTTCCATCTATTCTCATCTCTGCCATGGCTGACGCTGTTCCCAAACGCGAATACTCTCTCCGTCTCGGTAGCACTGCCCCCGACTTTGAAGCCGACACGACCATCGGTCGTATCAAGTTCCATGAGTGGTTGGGTAACTCTTGGGTGAGTTTCTCAGGTAGCTACGCTCATGATTGATGGAGGTTGACGCGGTCAATGCGTAGGGTGTCCTCTTCTCTCACCCAGGGGATTTCACTCCCGTCTGCACCACTGAACTTGGTGAAGTCGCTCGTCGTGCCAAAGACTGGGAAGCACGGAACGTCAAAGTCATCGGTATCTCTGCCAACGGGCTCGAGGAGCACGCGAAGTGGATAGAAGACATCAATTCCTTCGGAGGAAAGACTGCTGGCCCTACTGATGTCCAGTTCCCTATCGTGCGTCTCATTATCGTTGTGTAATCTCATACGAAACTAAGCCCCTCCGTGCACAGATCGCTGACCCCGACCGCAAAGTCTCTTACATCTATGACATGTTGGACTACGAGGACGTCACCAACCGTGACAACAAAGGTCTTCCCTTCACCATCCGTACCGTCTTCCTCATCGACCCCGCAAAAAAGATCCGTCTCACCCTCAACTACCCTGCTGTCGCCGGCCGTAATTTTGTGCGTGTCTGATATCTATGACCTCGAAGTGTATTTTCCTAATCTTGTCTTCCTCAGGACGAAATAATTCGTGCCATCGATGCCATCCAGCTCGGTGACAAACACCGTATCGCTACTCCCGTCAACTGGAACAAGGGACAAGACGTCATCATCCACGCCAGCGTCAACAACGAGGAGGCTAAGACTCTTTTCCCTAATCATGTTGCTCACTTGGTATGTGCTTCTAGCAACTGTAGTAAGACCGTTGGCTAACTATATGTGTCTTTCAGCCCTATCTGAGGACAACTCCTCTGGATTCTTGAAAGGGCTTCCTCGCTTGAAAAATGTCAAGTGCATGATGTGTATTACCAGCTACTGCTCTGAGTGTACGTTTTATATCCGGCGCTGTTGGAAAGACAATGAATTGAAAATGTACTACATATACTCTCGAGGCCCTTACTGTCTAGCTTCATGTTTGGAGCTTCCAGACTGATCTAGTCGTTGATCTGCCGATTGGGACTGACGGCTCCTGTGACCTGTCCGTCTTTGACTGATCATCATGGACGTCGTAGCCGACTGGTGCGACGACTGTTCCACTTGAATGCATGGACAGATAGATGTATAATTGCCTCCTACCAAAAGAAACAGCCCCCTAAAATCCTGTTTGAACTACATTTCAATGCAGCCGCTTTACTCATCTCATTGTACATCAGATCCAGACGTACTTATAGAACATCCCGCGAGCCAAGGCCTGTACCCAAGGAGGGCCGGGTTCCGGGGTAATACACTACTCCTCCTCCCCATTCAGGATACGAAAAAGCGCTCTTATCTGCACTGGAGTTTTGCCTTTTATAAGATCTGCCACAGCTCTCGTAGAAATGGACCTCAAAGAACGTCAGTCACACTGCAACCGACCATTCTAGGTAGTGGAACTCACAAAAGACCCGGGATATCAAGGAAATTAGCCGCCTGACAAAGCTGCAC
The DNA here is from genome assembly GCA_013368315.1 of Tetrapyrgos nigripes. NCBI lineage: Eukaryota > Fungi > Basidiomycota > Agaricomycetes > Agaricales > Campanellaceae > Tetrapyrgos > Tetrapyrgos nigripes. Next base: position 308,760 of record JAACJM010000096.1, on the reverse strand, counting down.
TATCATCTTTGCGTCAACGTTGTTCAAGACTCAAGAGGTTTCGGTCCCATTCTTGTACAACAGCTTGCGAGGGATCTGGATTGTTGTAGTGAAATTCGCAATAATCGACGACCTGTCCATGTCAAACACCATGACGCCAAGTTTGCAGTCGAACGAAAATGACTGACCAATTTAAGCGTTGTAGGACTAGAGTCCGGAACATGAGTTACAGCATCCTCACCATTGAGATCTGCACCTAAAGAGGGCATAGCAGTCAAATTATTTTACTACCAGCGAGAACTTGGCGTCGTACTTACAACCGGCGAACATTCGTATGGTTTCTCGAGCAACATCGGTGCGGAGGGGAAACCGAGTGTGGTCCGGGGTTTCCAAAAATGATATCTGAAACGTAGAATGGGTTTTGAAGGTTATGGACAGGGCATTGATTTGGGTCTGGTACTGACAATTCTGAGCAGCCCCAAAGTTAACGTTGGATCGACGATCATGATGGTCCCGGTCAGCTTTGATCAAATCATACATATCATACTAGATATTACGCACCTGATAATCTTCCATTTAGCAAGAGATTGTTGCAAGATGTTTCTACTTGGAGGTCGACGTGCAACGGACAGAGCTCGAGCATTTCCAGCTTTTAACTGTTGTTTAGTCACCGCTACTTTTGTATAACTGCCATTTGGGCCGCGCAACGACAAAAAGTTTCAAATTTTCGTTAAATTTTGGGGATATTCGGTAGTCATACATCATAAAGGACACGTTTTGCTATCTCCACACTACACATGCCCACAAAACAGAAAAACAGCTCAAAGAGTGAGCAGCACAGGCACGATCGGCGGTGCTTTCGCTAGCAACAAGAACGCGGAGCGCGTGCCTCGTATACTCTCCTATCGTCTCTTCCCTTCTTCCTGTGCTCTGCACAGGCACTCCAATAGCATTTCCAACGCATCCTCTGGCCAATGAGGACGGCTCGGGATTCAAGCTTCAAGGATCTCTCGACATTTCTCGAATCTTTTCCGTGGATAGGCAGGGAATAAGATCTTAAGAGGTGGTGGTCTTAGTCCGATTCCGAGTGTGCGAGGCGGAGAAGACTAGGTATGTAGTCGAAAAGCGAAGTGACGTCATCCAACTGATGGCTTCCTCCGTACCACCATCACTAGAACAAGACTCTACTGCAGGACGAGACCCAGCTCTCCAACTTCCTTTCGAATTATTCTCAGAAATCCTTCTTCTTTCAATCGATGAGGGCCTGAACGTAGAAACCACTGTCAAAAGGCCTCTAGTACTATCGCAGGTCTCACAACACTGGCGTAGTGTTTCGTTATCTACACTGCGACTGTGGTCCAGGCTTCATCTCCAAATCACCAGAAGCAAAGCAACGAGACATGCTTCTCTCGTTGAAACCTGGCTGACCCGCTCGGATTCCTGCCCATTACAATTGCACATTCTTTGGGACGAGGAAGTATCTTCCATGTCTCACCCAGTTTTACAGGCTATCGTGCAGCACTCTGATAGATGGCAGCGTATACTACTTCACCTGCCAACTACTGCATTCCCATCTCTCGCTCCCATAAAGGGACATCTACTCATCCTTACCGAACTCAGTCTCGGGAGTAATGATTTCTCCAGGCTTACGTTGGACATGTTCGAGACAGCTCCCATGCTACGCTCTTTCGAGAGTATCAACCTCTCACCTCTAGACCTCTCCCTTCCATGGGCCCAACTCTCCACCATCCCCATTGTATCTATCTCCATCCCCGAATGTCTCGAAATCCAACGGCGTTGTCCGAGATTGCAAAACGGCACTTTTATCCTTACCTTCCAATTCCATTCTAGCCTACAAGGATTTGATATTGACATTCGGACACCCTTCATCCGTTCCATCACATTCGTCTCCTCACCCTGGTCAACGTTTTTGGATATAAATCTTCTCCTTGAACGCTGTACCTACCCTCAGCTCGTCGATCTGCAGATGTGCGATTTCCGGGTACCCCCTAGAGCTCAGCTTCCGAGCTTTTTAGCCCGTTCTCCAAATCTCCGGTCTTTGGACCTGAGACGAGTAGCGTTGTCGAGTGAAGACCTTATAGCATGCTTACAGTCTGTCCCGAACCTCGTTAGTCTGAAGCTCGTTGAGAACAGCGGGACGGGAAACTTCTTTACGAGGGATTTCCTCGTGGCGATGATGTTCTCTCTTCAGAGTGCTGCAGGTGATGGAGACACTGCTTACGCTGGCTCCAGTTCTTCCAATTACCTAGTACCTCACCTCAAGCACCTAGAGATCTTCATATCACCTTCTGACTCGGTCGTACCTCTAGGGTCATTCGTTACCATGGTCGAATCGCGCTGTGGGCTAGGTACTGGTAATCAGCTCACGAGTGTACATTTATGGATGAAGAATCTCAACATGGTGTATGAGGTTTTAGGGACAGAGAGGGCTGAAGATGTACAGGAGAGGATTTTCAAGCTGCAGGATGAGGGAGTGGATGTGACATTGGGTGATTTTTCTCCGTCGTCGTATGATCATCATGTTAGTGTGATGTAGACCGTATATTTGAGATATGGGTATATAGATATAGATATCTAGTACCTGAATACACGCACAGATTGCGGTAAAATACAGAAAGATTGTCTGGTTAAAGTCTATCGGCAACTTGATACTAAGAGCGCAGAGTGTGGTCACGAACGCGACCAGGAAGGTCACGACGACAGCATGGTGAACAGAGGAGTAATTAAGGCATGAACGATGGAGGAGAGGAAAGTAAAAGCCCCGTCGCCGGCCTGGATGTGCGCTCAGTGGATGAAGATAACAACGAGCTCGAGGCTTAGTGCCAATGATGGATGGACACGCTGTACTAGGTTATTCTGCTCAACGTGAAAGTAAGACAATGGTCTCACTACCTACTACGACACGGAGCAGAGTGCTATGAAAATGCGTGCGCCCAGACTTGGCGGCTGAGCCCCAGCCTATCGAGGCTCGGCAAAGCAGAGACGGAGTGATCTCCGTTCCTGCGCCCTGGTCTGCTCTGATTAACTTGTTATGGAAAAGTGTTGACAGTGTAGAGCCAATCGCGATGGTGTTGGGGATCATAAGGAGGAGGAACCCTTGGGATTCGAACGATGAAATGCTGGTATGTTTTGTTTTTGGTGGTTGACTTCCTATCAAGTATACAGCCTGGAGTTTTGACTGCCTTCTTTCGTTAGATCTTTGAGAACCCGCCCGACTCAGCCGCTTGGGGAAGATTCAGGGTATACAGTGAACGAGTGTGCGAACTCGTTCTATGTAGATTTCAGGAGTTATTTTCCTCTCTTGGAAACGATGGTTGGCACCCGCCCAGACTCGTCATCCATTCTCTTCCCGAACCTGCGTCGGTTGAAAGTGATAGTGGACACCGAATATCCACTAAAATGCGTGGAGATACTTGTCGAATTCTTTCACCAACGGGTTGATTCATTTATATACGAGATTTACGACTCGGAATCTGACGCGTGAATCAAGACCAACAGTTCAATATCCCTTTTCACTTCCATTTTCAAAGCAGGCAGATGTCTCCCCCATTTAACCTCACTCTCACTCAGTCTTTGGAACTATGAAGTCGAGACCCCACAATTATACGCCGATGCCGTAGCCGCCTCCTTCAACCTTTCCCCCCGCCTAGTGAGCTTCGAGCTCCGGGGCTACCTAGTTCTCTGGGACTGTGACTTCTCTGTCATTTTCAGGGAAGCCGCACGAGACTGTCCAAACTTGGAGTCGATACTGTGCTCTGGCGTGCAGCCCTTCCGACCTTCCTCTAAACCTGTACCCTTTCCATCTCTCTGACACCTGGAAGTACCTGACAGTGATGTCCAAGCACTTATCAACCTACTGGAAGGTCATCCAATGCCGGAACTGACCATATTCAAACTGGACATCCGTGACACCAAGTGGATTTCCGGTTCACCCATGGAATGCCAAAGGCTGTTTGGATTGTTAAGTACATTTCCGAAGCTCCAAGACGTCGCCTTTGGTTCCATAGGGGAATCCCTTGGCTTTGATGCCATCCGTCCAGTTTTACAGAGCAGGAGCATTCTTTCAATCGGCCTGACAGACGTATACAGGTTATCCATTACAGACAATGATTTGACTTTCTTAGGATGATGTCTTCCCTCCCTACAAGTTTTCAAAGCTCTTTCTTGGGATTGAGCCTGACAGTTTACCCACCCTACAAGGCTTAACCGACCTGGCAGAGCACGCTGTCCAACTCCGAATCCTTAAAATCCGGATAATCCCGACCTACCCCATTGCTGGGGACGGCTCATCCGATTTGGTGCTGGACACACTGAACAGCTTCAGGCATCTCGACCATCTCAATCCCGCCTGGAGTAGAGTGGTTTCCATGATTATGGGCCGAATCCTTCCATTGGATTGCCAATTTGACGTCACGGAACATGGAAGAAGGTGAAGGAGGAGTTGAAGATTATAAGGGCCTATCGCAGAGGGAGCGTTGTTTTACCCAGTTCTCAGACCTAGGTCTATTTCTTCTTGGAATCTATTTGCTAGGACTTACCCGCTACCTATAATATCAAATTAATGTTACAGTGTTAGTCTATTTCGAGACTCGTCGTGGTGGGATGATGGCGACAGCCTTTCGACCTTGCAATTGCACAAGTCTTCAATTCACCGCTCCAGAAAAGAGTTCCGCACCTGTCCATGGTCCCATTTAAAGGAGACCTGACTTCTTTCGCTCCACGAGATACTGCAACTCATGAACACAAAATCATTGCAAAATCACAGAGACCACAGAAGTCTTCACGTTGAGGTTGCTGCAGAAGTCAAGGGAGAAATACGACTCGATGAAGCAGTAAGCTTGTGTGAAGCTCCATTTGGTAGAAGAATGTCAAAGCAAATCCACAATTGGATTGCTCAATGTTATTGTAAAGTACAGTTGAGCATAAAGTACATACAGACATGCAAGTCAAAGTAGATAGTACACGTACAACAAAAACATACACGGAAAGAAGAAAACATGATGTACAACAGCCTAATGTCCGAGAGCAAATCTAAACCTCTCGCAGTGAAAATATCTAAGCACAGATGGTGGTCGTAACCGCAGGAACAACAGAAGTAACTGCGGGGATGACAGTAGTACCAGGAGGAACGACCGAAGTGACGGCGGGGATGATAGACGTAACGGCGGGAATAACGGAGGTAGCTCCGGCAACTACAGAGGTCACAGCGCCGAGGACCGAGGTGACTTCAGGGATAACAGAAGTTACTGCAGGAACAACTGAAGTGACTGCTGGAATCACAGAGGTAACTTCTGGGACGATGGAAGTAACAGCAGGGACGACGGAGGTAGCTGCAGGAATGATACTTGTGACCGCGCCGACAACGGAAGTGACTTCAGGGATAATGTTTGTGACTGCAGCGATAACGGAAGTGAGTGCAGGGTTGACAATCGTGACTCCGGCAACAACGTTAGTGACTGCAGGGATGACGTTGGTGACTGCAGGGATGACGTTGGTGACGCCTGGGATGATAGAGGTGACTGCTGGGATGACAGAGGTCACTTCTGGGACAATGTTGGTGACCGCTGGAATAATAGACGTGACCGCTGGAATGACAGAGGTAACTGCACCAAGGATAGAAGTAACTGCTGGGATAATAGAGGTAACAGCTGGGACAACGGAAGTGACTGCTCCGACAATGGAGGTGGCTCCTCCAACCACAGAGGTGACCGCCGGAATAATGGAGGTGACTGCTGGAATAACAGTGGTGCCTGGGACAAGAGAGGTGGTGATCGCTGGAATGACAGTGGTGCTGGCGGGGATAACAGTTGTGGCAGGTACGCAAGTGGCATTGTTAGTGGTGGTGGTGATTCCAGTCGTAGTAGTCGCATTTCCGGTGGTGGTAGTGATTCCAGTCGTAATAGTCGCATTTCCGGTGGTGGTAGTGATTCCAGTCGTAGTAGTCGCGTTTCCGGTGGTGGTAGTGATTCCAGTCGTGGTCGTGGCGTTGGGGAGAAGCGTAGTCGTGGTAGGAAAAACGGTGGTTTGGCCACCGGGGAGAGTCACCGTAGCTGTACCAACCCTAGCAGTGACAGTAACCGTGGTTGGAGCCTGAGGGTTGACGGTCTGGATAGGTACGGGTGCAGCAGCACCCCCACCACCTTGTTGAATGACGACCACTACAGTGGCCACAGGGCCAGCCGCAGCAGGTTGAGCGGCGGGTTGACCAGCAGCAGGCTGGGCAGCTGGAATAGCGGCAGGTTGAGCAGATCCAGGCTGAGCAGCAGGTGCGCCAGCAGGACTTGTCGTGTTTTGCCAGCTCCAGCGCTGATTGGTGTTGTACGAAATGCAGGACCAGAGTTGAATCTGGGGGAAAGGGAAAGGATTAGTCTGGTGTACACGCTCAAGTCAGGGAAAAGGCACGTACGGGGTTGCCAGGGGTCAGGTTACCACCGGTATTATCCAAACATCTACCATGTCCAGTCCAAGCGATATGATTGTCCTGTTAGCCTTGTCAGCATACGTCGAAATACGGAGGATTATCAACAATTACCTGGTATTGCCAGAGCTGATTGGTATTTCCCTGGAAGCAAGTGTAAATTTGCAGCTTTTGACCATTCACGTCGTTGCCGTTGGTCACATCAAGACATTTGTTGCCGTAAATCCTAATGTTTCCGTTCGTAAGCGCCCACTGAGCGTCAGGCCCGGTACAGTTGTTACTGAGGACGACTGCAGCGTTGTCGGTGTTGCTGACGGCCCTAATGCAGCTACCTATATCGTTCAATCAGAAAAGAGCGTAGTTGGGGAAAAGGCTCGAATAGAAATGTACCAGGTGAGTTACCCAAACTGACTGTACCACTGAAGCTGAAAAAACAGACGTCAGTCGTACTGCAGTTCGGTAAAAGTAATAACTTACACAGTGGTCTGAGCGCTGGCGGCGATGGCGAACGCGGTGAGGACGACGGTGAAGCTCTTCATCTTGGAGACCAGTAGGCTGATGGTGGGGCTGGAGCTGATGGTGAAGCTGGTTTTGGTTCAGCAGAACACCTCAGCTTATATAGGCGAGGAAGACTGGAGGCTCCTGTATAGGAACGACGCATTACCCCACATCGTAGAGCCCCCGTCTTGCCCGTCCACGAAATGGGGGATAGACCCCTTCGTCGGTCTCGCTTGCCTCGTGCTTTTCCATTTTCGGATATCCGACAGATTGACGGGATTACTCCTGAATCAGATGGATGTGCTTCCAAGTAGAAGATGTGTTGGTGGAGGTAAGTCGGCCTGTCAGCACCTCTAGGACGGCCTGTTCAAAAAGAATGAAGGAAGGCTAGAGGACACTGGATGGCAAAGGGTAGACGGCAAAAGGAGAGAAAATGCGCTAATCCTGACGTACAGACCGATGGTTAGCGTTTGCCTAACCTTCCAAGCAAAACAACCCCTTGGATCCATTGAGAATAAGACAAAGTGTGATAGGGTCGTCGGTCATACACCGCCGTCTTCTGAAAGGAAAAGACAGTCGGGAATCCCGCTTGTTTTCCCGAGGAGAAAGTCACTTTTTCGAAGCTTGATCTCAGCAGTGCATTGTAATTGCATAGAAACTTGGCCGACGTACTCGAGCATATGCGGTCGGCCTGGATCACGATTGGCTGTACACACTCTGTGGGCACTCAGTCAGCATTTAACAATGATTTTATGGTATACACGCACTTGTGTGATGTAGATTGCAGCAAGAAACCCCTTATAATGCGATGGAGAGTGTTACCACGCGACGCGATGACCTCTAATTCACTCGAACCGTCAAGTCCAAGGTGGCCTTGACGAATGTGGTCTTCATTTTCATCTCTGGGTGCTCTCGTGAAAACCAATCATCCATCTCAGCCCAAGGGCCACATCTTTCTTCTTATACACACCCAGCTGCGAACTTGGAACCCGTCTAGTGCACAGAAGCAGAACGTTACGATGTCCCAGAGGCGTATGATATGAAGCTTGCACGAAACATCGCATCGATCTGGCTTCCGCTGGATAAGCACCAGCTGAGGAAGTGAATTCCGGAAGAAGTGGTAGTTGCACTAGTTTCTTTGCCTACAGTCTAGGATGTAGAACCCTGGGTGGAATTTTTTGGCATTTTTTTACTTACCGATTTTGTTTGATACACTGGGGTGCTTCTTGGTGTTTAGGCAGGTAGATACATACCTACATTGGTGATAAGTAGCTAACAGATCTAGAATAGTTTACATATGAAAGAGCGGCGACACGTCAAGTTTGGCGCAATGCTTGTTTCAACCAAACCGTCAAGTGGCCTTGACGGATGTCCTTCTCGTTCTCCCTGGCACCTTCCCTGAGTGCTCTTGTGAACCTTAGTCTTCCAGAGTCTCCGGTCAAAGAACCAGTCCTTTCTGCTAATGAAATCGCTGCTGCAAACTTGGAACAAATTGGAGCCATCACGGTTGACCTATTGCTGAAAAGTGCAGAGGCAGAGCACCGAGATATCAGCTACCAAACTTTCGGGTTAAACCAGGATGCCAAACTCCCATATATTACAGAGATACCGAAACGGAATGTTGCGAGAGGAATTGATCAACTGTTGAGGCTTGAAGAAGCGTGTAGGGAAGCGTTTGGAGAGGATGTGAAAGACGGTTTACGATGGGATTTTTCGGAAGGTGTGTGGTCTTGTCCTTCTCTACCTGATTTCGTATCTTGACATGGCTCTGTAGACAAGCCTTACAAGCTTACAGTCATGATACCCGACGGTACTACCCGTGTTTTCCAATGCGAAGGAACGGCTGACAAGGCTGATGCCAAACATGAACTGGCAAGGCTGGCAATTGAGGGAGGAGTGCTGGACTTTTTCAGAGATAAAGAATCACCGATGTCGACCATTGAAAAGCGCTTCAGCGCTCACAGAAGTCATCCATCGAGAATGAAGTTCTTCTACTTCAATGCTGATGGCAATAAGGTGAATCAAAGTGAGTATTGATGCTCTTGACGTTCATATTGTTCCTCAACGTACGCAGATTTTGGTGCCATACTCAAAGTGCAGCTCTCTGCGACCTCGTTCCGTCTATATTTTGTTGCACCCGTCCACAAGTCTTCCCTTGAAGCAAGGCTACGTTGCGCAAAGGTGGCCATAGAACAGGCGTCCTGGAATACATCAAATCTGAGGCCATTGGATCAGCTGCCTCATCACGACAATCGGATGCATTGACCATGTCCGAGCCAGGTCCTGTGGACTTTGAAACCTTTTTCGCCAATCTACCGCGTCCGTTCGCAGACAAACTTTTCGACACTTCTTCCCATCTTACGTCATGTTGCGCCAAAGCACAGTTTACCAATATTGTTAGGAGCTCACCGAACATTACCAGTGCTTATTATCGCATCTCACACAGTGAGTCAGATATCTGCAAGTTGCAGTGTACATCTTTAATCAAGTCTCTACCAGGTTCTATTCACGGCTGCGTACTTCGAGTGGTCGAAACCATGGCCGGCGCCAGCAAGATTTATTTGCTTGAGCATTGTTTCAGGAAAGCGGCCCCCGCAAAAACCGCGATACCGGTGCAAGCGATAAGGGCTTAAGTTCTTTCTACTGGAGCAGGCCAAAATACTTTCCGGTGGTTCATTTCTTCCCAGTTCATCACTACAGTCACCGAATTATTCGTCTCCTTACTTGTATACTCCTACACCCGCTATCGAAGTAGTCGCCAACAAAATCTGGCTTCAAATCCTCGATCTTTGCCGCTCTCTGAAGACCGAACCCCAGCTAGAATACCGTTCTATGGACAGTGAGTGTCTATCGATATCTTCACTCGAAAACATCTCTAAAAGAGAAGTCTGCTTTCTACAGATATCTGGGGATGTACGATGACAATCTCCATTCCACCCAAGGAACGTATTGTTCTAACGTCTGTGGGGAACTCCAAGCGAGAGTATGCGGTGCCCCCTACATATGAAGGGAAAGGATGGGCTCGCGCCGCTGTCTGCTGCTCGGTAGCTAAAGACGGTATACCGTATACTCGAGTTCCTTCAGCATCGAGGTGTCCCGACTGATACCAAGCATCCGTTAACACTGCATTGTGCAAATTCTCGCCTTACTCGCCGAGCAACAAAACGCGGAATCGACACCAGCGATGGGACCTTCTCGTCCTCCAGTTCCCGGCCCAAGCCCTTCTCGTCATCTAGAAACCGAATGGGACTTGTTTACTGCCTCTGCGCCTCCTGCTGATAACAGTGCATCTGGTTCGGATAAAGGCTAACGAAAACTGGAAGAGGTAGAGGACGGAGAGATCAACGAGGATGACGATTCCGCCTGCTACTGGCTATATACACATTGGAAAGTCAAAGAGAACGAGACGTTCAAAGAAACAGAAACGTTCCAACGTTGATGAGGAGGCTGCAGGAAAGGAGGAGGGATGGAAGCCACAAGAGGAAGCTCAACAGAGACAAAAAGAAGCTATAGTGAGTGAGGAGGTGAAGAGATTCCGGTTGAGTAGGCAGAAGATAGGCTAGGACGAATTATAAGAACGCCTCAGTGAGTGAGGATGTCCTTGTGATGTGTTTAGCATCTCCTCAGTCGACTTTTCACCAGTTACGAATTCTAGGCTTTTAGGTGCACCTCGATCGGAACGAGCTGATCAACTTCTTTCCCATCCCTGGACGCGCGGCAACTACATGCACTCGACGCGTGATGCGTTTCGTGAGCTCCACCAATTACTTCTCTGGCTGAGGCTAAACTGAGAGGGTTCATGAAGAGTTGGGTGACAGGGGCGAACATCAGAGCGGCAGGGATACACTCGCACTACTGCATGGCTACATACGATACAGGTATCTAGAATTACAGAAAGTGGTATATGTCAATGTGGTAAAGTTACAGTAGATAAAGTAACGCAATGGAATTGTTGGTAGAGAGAGAGAAAGCATGTTGTGAATGAGGAAGAGAAGGTCGATGCGAAGGAAAAGAAACGCATACATAAGTAGCGAGCATAATAGAAAAGCTGGGTCAGACAGAAGCAACTCATAACATAGCGAGCATCATGATGAAAGAGAAGTTGTCGTAACGAGTCATTGTCATCAGTACTAGCCAAACTTCAAGCTAAGGCTCCATCGCCGTAAGCCAATTCAACACCTCCTCCATACTTGGTCTCAGATAGGGTACTTGGGACCAACACCGTTCCAGAATGACACGGAAACAGTCGTGGTCTTCCTGAGCCGTATCTGAACCTACTTCGGAGTCCTTTCCAACGAGCAGTTGATGATGATCTACGCTTTCTCGTCCTCCAGATGACGACGACGGCGCTGAGAGGCGAGATCCGGAAGAATTCGTGGAACAAGGACACGGAAGATGGCTGATGGAGGAAGAAGGCGCAGACGCTGTCTGGGACTGCGATTTAGACGAGGCAGTAGACTTGACACCTATCCCCAGCTGCTGCGAAGAAAACACCGTTCCACGAGAAGGTCCAACACCTCTCAGGATGTCCACAGTGACAGCGTGGTCGTTACTTCGGTGAGGGTAAGGAAGTTGTCCCGTAGCGACCTGAAAAGCAGAAGTGTTAAGCACACAATTCGACGAGGTCTGATCACGACACACCTCTAAACAAACCGACGCAAACGCATACACATCACTATGCGTCGTCACTCGTGGTATCTTGCCTCCATCATCTTCTACCAGTACCTGAATCAACTCTGGAGCCATCCACCTGGTCGACCCAGCGAAGAACGACGTGGGATGGACTTTGACTTCGTCTGCTCCTGATCCATCGTGGGAGTCTGAATTGAGATCTTCCATAACCTTTGTTAACCCGAAATCAGTAATGATAGCTTGTTCGTGGGCGTCGATGAGGATGTTGCTCTGTGTGGAAAGCAGAATATGATTAAAATGTAACCTGGATGCAGCATGATGATACACACCCCTTTGAGATCCCCGTGCACGACGGCAGTTTTAAAATGATGAAGATAGGCTACGCCTGAAGCGACTTGAACCAACTGAAAACGATTATCGTCAGAAGAGATAGCAAGTAGAAAAGGAAAAAAGAAAAAACCCACCAGTCTCAGCTTATTTTTGTCAGGATTTCTCTTCAAAAATTGCCCAATCGTCCCATTCTCACACCAAAGTGAAACCATCCCGATGCTACTTGCGTTTTGTATGATCCCAAATAACGTAGCGAGGTTTCGATGGCAAAGCTGATGCCACGTCACGATCTCGGCTTGAAGGCGCTGTACAGTAGAAGGGAGATTGTTACAGAGCGAATTGGACAAGATGCATGACGATATACGCACCTTGACAAACTTGGCTCTGACAACTCTTTGAACCATGGCCTGGCGTAGGTACTTGATAGCGACCTGCAAGAGAGTCAGAACGCCCAAGCGCTCGCAGCAGCAGGAATGCAAGGTACATACCGCCCGTTCCTTCCTCTCAACCCTATCAAACCACTGACCCTTCCAAACATCACTAAACGCTCCGTAAGCCACTGGTTCGTCTCCCGTAACTTTGACCTATATACAACACGTTAATCTTAGTCAAAAAGGCCAGGGGAAAAAAAAAGGGGGGGGGGGGGGGGGGGGAATCGCTAGAGCGAGGAAAAAAGAAAAGAGAAGGGAGAAGACAAATGAATATCGCAAACACCTACCTCTTCTGTTAAATCAATAACCACCACACCATTACCCTCATCTCTGCCCTTGCCTTTCTCCTTGCACTTGTCCACCTTCCCCGGGGGCAGCTTCAAATCAAACCCAAAATTCCAAAACATCTTCGAGTTCATAACCCCCTCCACACAAAACTTTTGCCTACACCTCTGCTTCAACCTAGAGTAATCGATGAATTTATCCGCTATCCATCGACATCGAAACTCGTCGTAGGAAGAGATGGACTTCGCTATGGAGGAGAGTGAGTGGAAGTAGAGTTTGGGGTTGGCGGTGGTGCTGAAGGCGGAACTGATGCCAGTAGTGGAGTTGGGAGTGAGGAGGGGAGACGGCGTAGACATGGGACTAGAGCTGGCATGGGTCATAGTCGTCAAAGGTGAAGGTGAAGATGCAGGACCCATGTGCAGACCATCAAGAATGGCACCAGCAGCATCGTTGGCTAGAGGAATAGGCACCTCTTTAAGCTTCTTGTAATCCTGGGTCCCATAGCTACCCGTCGAAGACATCCTCAAAATAGCCTCCACCTCGTGATAAAACTCCTCCTTCTCACTCGCCTCTATCCTGTTATAGGGTATAAATGTATGTGTTGGACGGCGATTCTGATGATTGTAGGGAACATTAGAGAGGACCATGGCATTCCTCAGATAAATATCCACAGCCATTTCAGAGTCAACATCCAGGGTTACTTGAGTTGGCTGGTCATTGACATCAGACCCAGCTTCGTTAGGATTGGGAGTAGGGAAGATATTGTCCCTGTCTTCGTTGTAGATGACATAGACTGCTAGTGTAGGTAAGATTGGAAAGAAAGAGTCGTAGGATTCGGTTTCCCTGGTTGTAGGCGTCAGTTTTCGTATAAAGAAGAAATAAAATCATATAAGAGAGAAGAAAAGAGAAAGACTCACGGATTCTGCTCCGGCCCCGTCCCTGTCCCTACACTGGCACCACTTCCAAAGCTCGAGTCCAGCACGCCATAACAACTATCGGACAGGATATACTCCTGTTCCTCCTCTGCAGGAACACCCAGACAGACTTCCACCTGCCGACAGTACTTCCAAAAGTATTTGTCGATGATGTTCAAACAAGGGTCCTTCCTCGACATTGGGTGGTAATCAATGTTGTCGTCTGAAACAGAAAATGGCGAGGATGGTAAAGACTCCAGAGGGGTCTCAAAGAATTGAGTGAAAAGAGTGAGGATAGAGACGATGCGGACTTGGCGGTAGAAAGGGTTATAAATGGAGAAAATTGTCTCTGCGCGTGTACCACGCGATCTTACAGCGAGAGAAAGGTCAGACGGCTCCATGACTTCTTTAATGATTTCTTGATATTTGGAACTGTTGCGAAAACGGAGGAATACGAGAAATTGGATGATGGTGGAAAGCTCGGTTGAGTCGAGGCAAATCTGAGGTGGATGTTTGGAGGTTGAAGAGCTGCAGCCAGTATGGTGAACTTCGTGGATTACTTTGGATAAAGCTACTTCCGCTCGGGACTCGAGCTCATGGAATGAGTTCTCCGCATGTTCCAAAGCTGACCGAGGACCGGCATCCAACGCACTATCGAGGTCTTGAAACACGGCGCGACGGGGTCCATTCGCATTCTCCAGTTCCAAAAGATCGCCATTATACACATCGTAAACGTGAATACGAGGCTGACAATTGCCTAATTGGCCGCTGGAGAGACGCTGCATGCATTAGCTGGCGAGACCCAAACAGAGATGATTATCACGCACACATTGGACAGCCAAAATCTCCAAAGAAAAGACGGGACATAATGAGGAGCGGTAAAGGTCATTCTGTGAGCACATCAGGATTTTCCTACAGCAACACCAGCGATAGGGGATGACTGACTGATATCGTCCTTAGCAGGAAAGTAGACCTGCGACATTCCTTGGGCTGTGGAGGGAGGTAACGGAGATTCCTTCAGGAAGTTAGTGGTTTAAATCAACCGTCGAAGACAGCTAGGAACCCACGAGCTGTACAAATGACCTGATAATCAGGTCGTGAAAGTGGAGTGGGTACAAGGCTATGATGGTCGGCACGAGTCTAGACTGCGGGGATTGTGGGCCGCAATGGGCGCTCAAGCGCTCAGGTTTGCCGAGATGACGTCAAATGTCCAGCCCGAAAGGTCTGAGCGTCTTCTTGTCTGGCGGTGAGTATCATTCTGGTTTTTTGGGCATTGATATACATATTACAGGTCAGGATAGAATATAATAGAACCAGCCGGGAGCTAGGGACCTCGGAAGGAAGAGAGGCTCCTCTCATCGTACACTTGTCAAATCTTCCTCTTCAAAGCGTATAACGGAACTACTGAACAATTCATAGGTCAGTCTAGCATCACCCAAACAACGAAAAAAAATGGCATTAGGAACAGAAACACTCACATGAGGATTCTCAAAATCAGTCAAATCTTTCTCTCCATTCAGCCTTCCTTGAACCTCACGTTCCTCAGGGGTCAGTCCATCGTTTTTCTAAAGGACGTAAATCATTCTCCAGGCTATACGAACATTCATTATCGCTTCTAATGCACCCAAGTGGAGACAAAGACATGTACTCGCCACAAATACTAGTAAGCAAAAATTCCACTCCAAAGCAGCTGGCGCAACCGATGACTCCTGGAGTATATTGGGGCTGTAAATGAATAACGAATAACAAGAATCACCATACATGTCCTAGATTGTCGTGAACGAGACATACTGCATCTTTAGTTCTAAAAATCTGCGTGCCAACCATGTTTCCTGTACAATACATAATAAAAGTGAATGAAGACGTGAATGTGCGTTTTGTTCGCCCTGGCTGCATTCAGAATCAATAGTCATATAGCGCTGAATAGCTAACATATAATCACCAGATTTGAAGGAATCAGAGTCCAAGCCAAAAACAAAGACAGTGGATACGAAACCGTAAGGAAGTACATGCCCCATTTCGTCCACTTGGTACCGGGGTCTCCGCCGATCAGACTCATACCCAAAAACCCGATGAAATGGCGGAATCGTTGCTGCAGCCATGAAATAAAGACGAAGGTTGGCCTATCTGGTGTTGCAGAGGCCGGCGACGATGATAAGAATAAGGGAAGGCAGCGTTGATAGGGATCTGGTAGAGTATTACCTCGAGAGGGGCTGGGATCCGCCAAAGGTTAGATGAGTACGATCCAAAGCAGCACTGAAATACTCACTAAAGCCAAAAGACACATTGAGAAGGCTTCCGAAAGTAATGATACCACCATTAGGAACGCGGTTCAGGAAAGAGTTTATCCCTGCAAACCAAAACTACGAAAACATTAGTGTTGTTGTCATACGGACAAGCAAAACCCAGTGAGCACTCACGCAAGGATCCACAAGACATTCTTGAACCTGATACCATTTCCATTTTTCCGTCCCTGTACTATCATGACCACTCTGATTACCCAGGATCCTGGCGTTCGCCATGCCCTTTTGCTCAAGAGTCAACCAAGATACTTCAGAAGGTGTACCAAGGTAGTAGAGACATAATAAGCCGACGAGGAGTGTCAGACTTCCTAAGAACTGCATGAATTTGGATGATGATACCAGGCATAGTGGTCAACGAACAAATTCCATTAAAGACTCAAGGAGAGACGCTCACATAAGACATATACCTCCAAGCCTCTGCTTTGATCTCGATATTCCAGAGTTCCAATTCCATACAGAATCAAACCGGAAATGGTTGTGAAGCCTGGGGTAGCCTGCCAGTGCAGAACGTCCAGTTAGACCTATAGGGCTCAAATGTGGTTTTGAACTTGAACAATTTGGACTTACCTGGAACACCAACGCCCGGGAGACATGCTCTCCTCTAGTATACCAACTACCGATCAAAAGGATAAAACCAGGAGAGATACAACATTCAAATAGACCTTGTAAAGCACGGAGAACGACGAGGTGCGTAAAGTTTTGGACTGCATACCATCGGCATCGTTAAAGTTCGACCTCGAAGATAAGCGAACACACGCACCGAATCCGAGGCATAAAACGACGACACCCCAGCAAAGCATGTAGATAGACCTACATGTACGGTGAACGCACAAATCAGTTAGTAGTTGCATCAACCCTGGCAAATTGAGACGCCGCAACTTACAAAACCTTGCCCATTTTCCATCTCTGCAGGAGAAAATTCGAAGAAAATTCGAACAGATAGGTGAGGTCTGCATGTATCCCCATAAGAATTAACGAGTCGATGTACACGTCTTTGAGTTCTAGGCTAACACGCACCAAAAGCTGTCGTAAGCCACGAATACTGCTGCCAGTGTCCAACGAGTCCGGTATCTTCTCGGAGACCGAAAGTGGCCATGGTACCAATCACAATCTTACCGCTGAACTGGATGCCATCTGCAGATCAAAAAAAAGATGGAAAGCCAGGTTTGAGCGACAAGAAGAAAATGGGGAAAGTCAGACTCGTCACTCACAGCAGATCCACATGAGAGGCAAGAGGTGCCAATCGATCTTCCTCTTGAGTTGCTTGAGTTGATCTTCGGTGTATGCCTTATCATCAGTGACTGTATTGTGGTCGAATGAGCAGACTTTGCATTAGATATCTCTTCTGGGTTGCAAGATAGTAAAAGACACGTACAGACAGTGACGCCACCAGGCTGCGAAGGAGCTCACGGACAGAAGGACCATTCTTGACATTGTCATTGTCGAGGTTATTTTCAGTGACGTCTGAAACAATCTTCTCGACCGCATTCTGAATTTAAATGGGCCCAAGGGAATAGAAGTTAGGAGCAAGTTGAAATAGTTCTCGGACGCGCTTCAAGTTGATATTCTCTTACTTTATAGGATTCCATCTCGCACTGCACGCAGTGCAACACATGATAAGGCCTTGGTGGGTTACTGCTACTTACCAGAGACCAGAAGGTATCCTACTAGTAGTTTCATTATCGTTCCTCTAGCTGGAGCGGAAAAAGTTGAACAATCAGCCTAAGTCATTAATATTTGCGCTGCTTTAGGCTCGAGTATGATCCGAGATAAGATGATGCTTATCCTCCCATAGAACATGTATATGTCTGTCCACTGATGAAGAAGCCCCCTGTGAAAGGCTCCGCATCCAAGGCTGATAGTTAAGGAATAGCACGGGGTTGGCGGGAATCGCGGGAGGATGGGAACGGGAGAGGCGGGAACGGGTACGGGAGACATTGAGCAAACCCGTAGAAAACCCGTCTCCCGTCAGGCGGGGTACGGGATGAAAAATTGTAGGTTGATGTATTGATTTTGGACTTCAAAATGGGTCGAGAATCGTTCGAATTGGTCAGTAATGGTTTGTTTCCAGTAAAAAACAATAGACTGACCGTTTTCTCTCTCAATTTTGGTAAGCAGAAGCAAAATATAGATAGGGAATCCCGTACCCCGCGGGAAATGACCTCTTCACCCGTACCCCGTACAATGTCCCGCTCCCGTGGTGGCGGGGACGGGTTCAAAAAAATTCCCCGCGGGTCTCCCGTGCTGTTCCTTACTGGCAGTGATAGTACTGAGATATGCCAGTAGCATGAGCCGGATAGACTCGAACCACTCGCTCTGTGTACATAACACTTTGATGACAGTCGACCAAAAGTGTCAGCGAAGCTTGATCGACTTTCATGGTTCGAGTCTAGGGAGAAGAAGCGGGAAAGAGTGCAGAACCAACATTAGGAAGATTATTCTCACGACATCGTCCAACTCAAGTCCAACGCCCTAACTTTTTTTGACTTTTTCCTTTCTAGACTTCAAATTATCGAAAGATACTTAGGCAAGTCTATAAATCACGTATTACCCATCCCATCAAGGCTTCAATGCCAACAGGCCTCAAGTTTTCACCATCCATGCTATCTGTTTCCCAATTCCTTTTTTTTTTTTTGGATGAGCGTCCCCAGTACTCAAGCTACTTGGACCCTCTCAGATCCTGCCACGTTGGAGAATGTACGGAAGCATGTCCTACCCCTCCTGAATATATCCCACTCATCACCAGCTCCAAACTGGGTATTCTCAGATCCTCCGGCTGGTCTTCAAGGGCCCACAGGCTAACAGCGATAGTATTCTCCCCTCTATAGTTGAGTATACCCTCCTGCACGACAAAAGCCGTTTGCGGTCCGAGATTTGCGATACGTTTGCCCATCATCCAGCCGTTTATGTATAGTTGGGCTGAAAGAGTGTATACTCAGGATGAGCACGAGAATGATAACATAATAAGGAAATTGATATTCACCTCTGTAATGACCTTGATCAGACGAAAATACGAATTTGAGTGGAACGTCGAAGCCATCAGGTATATTAAGACTAAATGTTGCTCGGAAAAATCCAACCTGCCTCGCATTGTCAGGACTGGTGCGCTAGTGGATGATACAGAACATACCCCTGGTTTGGTCAAGCCCTCCATTGGCGTCCTCTTCTCCCATTGCGTGTGGTCGAATCCGGGCAAGTGCCAACCCGCGCGCTGTTGTTTTCATGAAGAATAAGAAAATATCTAGAGATGTATAAAGACAAAAGTCCTTACTTCGCCAAATAAGCCACCTGAAAATATCAATGTCGTCAATTGAACTAGGTTAGAGTATCATAACGACACCACTCTCACCTTCATTGAGAATCTTCCTCGTCTTATCCGGGAAATCTTCACCACCCAAATTACCCACAACCTTCCAACCCGTAAACTGTTCCGCCTCATCCCGTCCAACAAGGAAGTATCCTTGTAGACCTTTCGGTGACTGCAAATCTCTCTGACGTCCACCAGGTGTGCAACAGACTATCTCGCCAGCAAGGTTATGTCCCATATGACTATAAAATCCAAAATCTCGTTAAGCATTCTCATTTCGCAGAAAGCTGGAAAACTGGAAGCTTCACTCACTCTTGCAGGACAGTTACGTGGTTGGTCCCATCAACAAGCATATCCTCCGAAACTGGGAACGATTCGTTATTGGTTGGAGAGTTTGGGATGAACGAGGGTCCAAGGTAATGTTCATTGAGCCAAACAGATGCTGCAAAATGGGCGCCGCCAGAAATCGAGACATTGACTGCAGTAGGAGCTGTCATATTGTCGCCGTGTTCGAATGAGCCCCGCCAGACCAGGTTACCAGCCTACCAAAAATAGAGAAAAACAAGCCAAAATGGACGGATAAACTGTCAGCAAGACGTGCACTAGATGTGGACCAGAAGAAACCTTACATGGTACCCATAATCATCCGCATACAAAATCCACGGTTTGCCATAATAAGACGGGAATTTACTCGTCGTGTAGGTATGGTTAGCAGGTGTCATTGACGAATTAACAAACGATGCTGAGATCTCTGGCAGAGAATCTGCAAAGCGCCAGTCTAGCGATCCAAGATTAGGAAGGTCTACGGTCGCTCGGGGTCCAGTCAGACTCGCTGTAAGGGCTCCCCATTCCGTAGGTGTCGACAGGGTAAGAGCTTGGCCATTCCAATTGACATTTCTGACGTCTTGTGGAGCCAGAAGGGTAATGTCCGTATCATTATTCAGGTCACCCCATAGAGATAAGGTTTCTCCGTCGACAGTTGCGTTGCGGACAAGGTAGGGACCGGAGACAAGGAAGGGTGTTGTAGCAGAGATATCGACGTATTCGGGATGGTCTGAGCCAGTTCCAGCGATGGAAGGCATCCATAGACGTGTTGCTGTAGGGTAATCGGCCAGAAGAAGGATAGTATCTGCTCCATCACTGGTCATAGTAATGGCGGTGAGACCAGGAGCTTCAGTGAACGATATGACGAGATGTTTTCGTTTCTGTGTGGAACGTCACGCGTCAATATCGAGGTGATCTTTCACAAAGATATAGCAATACATACCTGATCAAAGTGCATCTCGGGGTGGTTGGCACCTGAAATTTTCACCTGCGGTTCCGAATTAAAGCCAAAAGCCATCTCATAAGTCGTATCGTTGAAGGCGTAAGCCACGAGAACGTCCTTTCCATCCACTGTCAAATGGGAGAACAGAGACGCAGTTGAATAGGCTAGTTTGCAACGTCCCCCGCAGGGAATGTTGGCTCTGTTTTGGGGACAGGTAGGATCAGTACTTCACAATCGTAATGACAGAGAATGGTCTCTTACGTGGTGATAATAGAATCACGTCCAGGCAGCAAATGAGGTACTTCGACACCAGCTATCTCTCGCGTAAATTTGATGATATCCCTAGTGACAGGTCAATCCAATGCGGAAAAACTAACCAGTTCCAAACACGCAACATACCAGCTACCGATGGTTGTATGGCGAGCAAAGTGGAATTCAGCACCAGTGTCGGGGTTTTTCAGAAACGTCAACGTGACGCCTGGTACAGTGGTACAGTCCTCCTCTGTACACACATTGATCAGCCTTCACCGGGTCACTAAGCGCTTCAGAAACATACCTATTAAATCTGTCATGCGCAAATCGGGGAAAGACCGCAGGAACATGGACTGAAGTTTCAGTTCGTAATATTTCTCGGATAGCTCCCTGGACTCAAACATAGCCGCAGCCCATTCCTGTAGTTGACATTGACAGTTCAGAAAAGGAAGAGGCTCCGTATATTGGTGTCTTACATATGACGTGTCGGCCTCTAGTATTTACGGTCATCAGATTGTACCGAAAACTCGACATGAGCGGAACAAGACCTACCAGGATAAGGAATCTGGCCCCAGTTGGTACCTCCCTACTGCCATTGTCAGCTACTGTATATCTCGTTAAGGATGGTATGCACAAAGAACATGTAAAAGTCCATCTGCCAGATGCACAAAATTAGATGGTGAAAACATGAGTAGAAGGAAACAGTCACTGACTCCGGTCGAACCGCTAGCCCACATTGCGTGATTCAGAACTCGTTGCGAGCTAGAAAGGTCCGTCAGAAAATCATGACCAATTTGAGAAAATGAACGCTTACTTCGTGTTAGTTAACTTCCTACACATCTCATTTGTTTGGCCTCCTCTATGTTGGAAAGCACCTCCTTGGTATCTAGACATGGTCATCAGCGAAAGGTGGTAGTGAAACTACTCAATGCTTACTCTGGAATGAGCAACGGTATCTCTGGCGTAACCTGCTCGTGATAGCTTCTCCAATTCGTAGGTAGATCCCTCCAAACTTCAGGAGTGGTGCAACCGCTGAGAGCTATCAAACAGATCCATTAGAGCTGAGCGTTGATTTTGGAGTGGGAATCTTACTAAGAGGATACGCGTCAAAGCCGTATATATCCGGTATATCAAGAAGATTTTGGAACAAGCCTGCGTCATTATGCGATGTGGGGACTACGATGCCCAGGCGCCGTGCAGCATCTTTCAGTTGCTCGATGTATTCGTTTTGACCAGCTGTAAATCATGTAAGTGCTGGGTTCGCAGCAATAAAACGAGTGACATACGGCCATTGTAATACTCATTGTCCAACTGAAGCATGATGACCTATAAAGACACTTCAAAATCTGAATGAAAAAGGGTTCTATTCGGACTATTCACCGGTCCTCCTTTGGTAATCTGGTTGTCTGCAATGGTAGAAACTATAGCATTGATCTAGAGGAATAGTGAGTTGGCGTAGCGGTACGGAAAAACAGCCAACATACGTAGTCCTGCCAAGCATCATGGTAATTTGTCTGGTTGCTCCGAAGAATGCCATTGTACAAGTTCCAGGGAGTGTCGCCTGTTGAAAAGTATCGGAAAGACGCCACAGAAATGAAAAAACGACATACCGGGAAGCGTCAGGACATGTCCAGGAATACCTCCAGCAGTGGTTTCAGAGCTAAGTATAGAGTTTCAGTCAGCAAATGCAACAGAGAAGGTAGACAAAACGTACTTAATGTATGGCCCAGGACGCGCAATGATGAAAAGCCCAGCTTCCTTCGCCGCGTCGAAGAGAGGCTGCAAAGCATTCGGTCCCTCGAAATCAAGCTCCCCGGCCTTGGGATTAATCAACCCCCAATGGCTGTAAATCGAGATTGTATTCAACCCTGCGGCCTTGGCTTTCTGCATTATATCCGTCCACAACGTCTGCGAAGGAAGACGGAACCCATGGAACTCTCCACTTTGAATGAAGACCCGTTTACCGCGAATGAAAAATGAGTACTTGTCCCATCCAACTTGGTCTGTCAATCCGGTGTTGTTGATGAGTGGATGATCGCGTTGGAAGAGCGGAGAATCCAGAAGAGTGTACGCGAAGGCGTGCACCTGAACCAAGGACAAGGCGCATAGACACCACAATGACAAGGAGAGAGGCCACATTTAGGCTTTGGAAGAGTACTCGACATCCTTAAAAACTGTTCATTGCTGGAACATGAAGAACCGGACCGCGTCCAGGAGGTCTTGTGGTCACTGAGCTCGTGTTTCTAAGCGAGGAAGGATTCTAGTCAGGTGGGCTGTTGCGAGAAAAATGCTCCGAAGTGTTTCCGGTGTTGAGGAGAAAGGCGTGCTCGCTGTCGACGTCGGGCGCGACGTCCAGGAAAAGCGTGACAACGTGACACCGACTCTCGTTCCATTATGTCGAACACGATTGCACTGTGAGTGAAGACGCGTCTACCTCTCTTCTTTCGCGTCATCGTAGCTGATGGAACGTTCCTAGATACCCTTTGTCTAACTTTACCTTCAGGTGTGTCTTCTTACGCACGTCAACTGACCAAGAAGACTGACCCTGAACAGCACCAAGGAGGCCCAGCCAGAAGAAGATCCATCAGTCGCTGCTCGTCTTCAACGCCTGCAGAACAATTATGAAGATTTCGGAATGCGTAGGACCGTGGAGGGGATTCTGGTTGTCCATGATCACGGACATCCGCATATCCTGATGTTACAGATTGCCAACGCATTCTTCAAGCTGTACGCCCTCCTGTTCTGACCTGGCGCTCCTCTTTTGATATTTTCATAGTCCAGGTGAATACCTCAAGCCTGGTGAAGACGAAATCGAGGGACTCAAACGTCGCTTGGACGAGAAACTAGCCCCACCTCCGGATAGTCGTGCGTTATCCTCAGCCTTCCTTCTCGACTTTTCTTCTAACCTCTCTTCAGGTCAATTCACGGAATCGCACGGTGCAGACAATGACTGGGAGATCGGTGATTGTCTCGCACAGTGGTGGCGTCCCAACTTTGAGACCTTCATGTATCCGTTTGTCCCTGCGCATATCACCAAGCCGAAGGAGTGTAAAAAGATGTTTTTGGTGCAGATGCCTGAGAAGAGTGCGTCTTCCTCTCTTGGCATCACTGTATTAATCATTTACGAACTCGTACATCTTTAGAGGTTTTGGCTGTACCGAAGAACATGAAGCTACTCGCTATACCCCTCTTTGAGCTCTACGACAATGCAGCAAGATATGGACCACAGCTCAGTGCAATTCCTCATCTACTATCCCGGTATGTCTACTGCATACCTCTCAGATTTCAAGACTGACGCTGATTATACCATTATCCCAGATACAACTTCATCTACCAATAAATTCGCTGCACCTGCCTACTACCTTCATCCTGAAAGCCTGAAAAGAGCCCTCCAACTGCTGTCGTCGTGTTTCTTCGCAAATTTGCCTTTCACTGTCCATTGTTCCATTCCTTAGTCCTACCACACCCCAAGATTGTACATTGTACCGTTAATGTTTCATACATAGATTGTAATACAGGATATCCGTCACCGGCCTGTTGTATGCGTGCCACGGCGCCATCGAAATGCCTTTCTGTGGGATGATAACTCTTCCAATGCAAGAAATCGTCTGTGGGTTTGGGCCAAGCATCTGCAATGTATCATGATGCATGCAAGACAGCGTACTCTCTGGCTAATCTTCAATGAGATGGATCATGGGCATCGTTCGACATCTTGATGTACGGCATAATGAGCAATTGGATAGAAATGAAGTGACTGGCCAATCAGACTTGGGTCAGAAGTTAGTTGAGGAAACTAGTGACATTTTCGCTCACCTATCATCATGACAGCCGGAATCTCTTCACTTCCTCATTCACTATAGACTCTTTCCATTTCTGTTGCGCTTCTTCCTGTCTTTTCAGCTCCACCTCTTTGTCTTCAACTTCCCCATCAACGTTGGAACCTTTCCGTTTCTTACTGCGTTTTTTGCCTTTTCTCCTGCCGGATGAAGTAGGAACAGCCGGCGAATCCTCTCCATCGCTTATCTCTCCTTCTTCCAACTCGACCTCATGCAGTTTTCGCTTTCCTTTTCCTTTATCCGAACCAGATGTACCACCATAACTAGCAGCAGCAGTAGGCGCAGCAGCAGTAAAAACATTTCCTTGTTCTCCAGTTGGATGTTGACCAGAGGAATCTACAGCTGGCGCTGGAGGAAGAAACGTCCCCGTTGATTCTGAATGCAGAGCCAGATTTTCCTGCTCTTCGAGTAAGGCGGTGATCTGTAGCGTTAATGGATGCTTTTGGAGAGTTGGACATCCTCGATGATATAGGAACTCGAGTACACCATCTCTGGCTGCTATACAAGAAACGGCCATCCGAGCCCATGCTTTACGTTTATATGCTGGAGATACCATATACTGGCGTTTGAGCTCTACTGTAGAGCCGAGGTTTGGATGAACTTTCTCGAGTGGTATGCAGATAGTCATCGAACATCCCCAACTTGCAGTACCTATGGAAAGCAAATTGAGGCAAATTCTTGAATAGAGATTGGAAATAGACCTACTCTCAACCTGTACAAAACTATAATCCATCTCGGGCTCAAATTTTGCAGAACTGCAAAGAGAAAGGATTTGGGACCAGATTTTGTTGGCGAGCATCTCGATCGCAGGTGTTGGAGTATACGAGGTGGGAGGAGACTGATTTGGAGATTTGAGTGATGGACCTGGTACGACTGATCCTGGCATTAAACCTGTTCTATCGAGCAAGGCAACGATTTGAAGCGTTATAGGATGTTTCTCCTGAGTAGGTAGACCTCGTTGCGAGAGGAACTCCAGTATACCTTCTTTAGCCGCTAAACAGCAAATAGCGACGCGAGCCAATGCTTTGCGCTCATAGACAGAAGGTACAGTATACTGGCGCTTGGGATCCACAGCAGAATCAGAAACAGCAAGTTCCTCGGGCGGAATGCAAACGGTCATGGTGCATCCCCAAGCTGGGTTCTCTGTAGAAAATACATTAACAAAAATCTGCTCATAGAAAGATAAGGACACTCACGAACGCCGTCAACGTGAACAGAACGGAATTCTATCTCGGGTTCGGTCTTCATAGCACGGCACATACTGTAAATTTGCGGCCAAATCTTGGTAGCGAGCGCTTCCACCGCAGGTGTAAGGGTGAATAGACAGGAGGAAGAACCGATTGGAGATGAACTTTGAAGAGATGTACCGCCGGCTGGTGGTTTGGCGTGTTTCAGTAAAAAGTCTTTAAGACCGTCCGCCATAGCTTGAACTGTTATCGCAGACCTTGCGGTAGCCAGTTTACTGAAACAGGGCTCAATCAGGTAAGTCTTGCCTGCGACAGAGTCCGAGTCATCAATTCGGAAGACGCAACCATTAAGATTCGCTGAAGTACACTGGTCAACCAACGATGCGTTACTCGGCCTTTTCACGTCGTAGCTCACCTTCGGTAACACGATAGTAAGCACTATGAAAGTTTGGCGAGCTCTTCAAGATGTCTGTTAGCTGATTATTGGCTTGACTATGTGCAATTTGTACAGTCCGGTCAAAAGATTTATCTGTGAAGGGACGTGGTAAATTGCTGAAAAACGTTTCGAGATCCACGGGGCTAGGCGTGGACGATGTGGAATGACGACCTTCAGACGAGGGAGCTGGTTCAATGGTCTCGGATTCGATGTATTGCAAGATGCCTTGCTCTATCGCCAGTTCTGAACAGTGATATTTTGCTTTAAGGGAAGACTTGTGGACGGGTGCTGCAAAATATAGACGGAACGAGGTCGCAGAGAGCTGCACTTTGAGTATGGCACCAAAATCTGCGTACGTTGAGGAACAATATGAACGTCAAGAGCATCAATACTCACTTTGATTCACCTTATTGCCATCAGCATTGAAGTAGAAGAACTTCATTCTCGATGGATGACTTCTGTGAGCGCTGAAGCGCTTTTCAATGGTCGACATCGGTGATTCTTTATCTCTGAAAAAGTCCAGCACTCCTCCCTCAATTGCCAGCCTTGCCAGTTCATGTTTGGCATCAGCCTTGTCAGCCGTTCCTTCGCATTGGAAAACACGGGTAGTACCGTCGGGTATCATGACTGTAAGCTTGTAAGGCTTGTCTACAGAGCCATGTCAAGATACGAAATCAGGTAGAGAAGGACAAGACCACACACCTTCCGAAAAATCCCATCGTAAACCGTCTTTCACATCCTCTCCAAACGCTTCCCTACACGCTTCTTCAAGCCTCAACAGTTGATCAATTCCTCTCGCAACATTCCGTTTCGGTATCTCTGTAATATATGGGAGTTTGGCATCCTGGTTTAACCCGAAAGTTTGGTAGCTGATATCTCGGTGCTCTGCCTCTGCACTTTTCAGCAATAGGTCAACCGTGATGGCTCCAATTTGTTCCAAGTTTGCAGCAGCGATTTCATTAGCAGAAAGGACTGGTTCTTTGACCGGAGACTCTGGAAGACTAAGGTTCACAAGAGCACTCAGGGAAGGTGCCAGGGAGAACGAGAAGGACATCCGTCAAGGCCACTTGACGGTTTGGTTGAAACAAGCATTGCGCCAAACTTGACGTGTCGCCGCTCTTTCATATGTAAACTATTCTAGATCTGTCAGCTACTTATCACCAATGTAGGTATGTATCTACCTGCCTAAACACCAAGAAGCACCCCAGTGGATCAAACAAAATCGGTAAGTAAAAAAATGCCAAAAAATTCCACCCAGGGTTCTACATCCTAGACTGTAGGCAAAGAAACTAGTGCAACTACCACTTCTTCCGGAATTCACTTCCTCAGCTGGTGCTTATCCAGCGGAAGCCAGATCGATGCGATGTTTCGTGCAAGCTTCATATCATACGCCTCTGGGACATCGTAACGTTCTGCTTCTGTGCACTAGACGGGTTCCAAGTTCGCAGCTGGGTGTGTATAAGGAGAAAGATGTGGCCCTTGGGCTGAGATGGATGATTGGTTTTCACGAGAGCACCCAGAGATGAAAATGAAGACCACATTCGTCAAGGCCACCTTGAACTTGACGGTTCGAGTGAACTAGAGGGTAACACTCTCCATTGCATTATAAGGAGTTTCTTGCTGCAATCTACATCACACGAGTGCGTGTATACCATAAAATCATTGTTAAATGCTGACTGAGCGCCCACAGAGTGTGTACAGCCAATCGTGATCCAGGCCGACCGCATATGCTCGAGTACGTCGGCCAAGTTTCTATGCAATTACAATGCACTGCTGAGATCAAGCTTCGAAAAAGTGACTTTCTCCTCGGGAAAACAAGCGGGATTCCCGACTGTCTTTTCCTTTCAGAAGACGGCGGTGTATGACCGACGACCCTATCACACTTTGTCTTATTCTCAATGGATCCAAGGGGTTGTTTTGCTTGGAAGGTTAGGCAAACGCTAACCATCGGTCTGTACGTCAGGATTAGCGCATTTTCTCTCCTTTTGCCGTCTACCCTTTGCCATCCAGTGTCCTCTAGCCTTCCTTCATTCTTTTTGAACAGGCCGTCCTAGAGGTGCTGACAGGCCGACTTACCTCCACCAACACATCTTCTACTTGGAAGCACATCCATCTGATTCAGGAGTAATCCCGTCAATCTGTCGGATATCCGAAAATGGAAAAGCACGAGGCAAGCGAGACCGACGAAGGGGTCTATCCCCCATTTCGTGGACGGGCAAGACGGGGGCTCTACGATGTGGGGTAATGCGTCGTTCCTATACAGGAGCCTCCAGTCTTCCTCGCCTATATAAGCTGAGGTGTTCTGCTGAACCAAAACCAGCTTCACCATCAGCTCCAGCCCCACCATCAGCCTACTGGTCTCCAAGATGAAGAGCTTCACCGTCGTCCTCACCGCGTTCGCCATCGCCGCCAGCGCTCAGACCACTGTGTAAGTTATTACTTTTACAGAACTGCAGTACGACTGACGTCTGTTTTTTCAGCTTCAGTGGTACAGTCAGTTTGGGTAACTCACCTGGTACATTTCTATTCGAGCCTTTTCCCCAACTACGCTCTTTCTGATTGAACGATATAGGTAGCTGCATTAGGGCCGTCAGCAACACCGACAACGCTGCAGTCGTCCTCAGTAACAACTGTACCGGGCCTGACGCTCAGTGGGCGCTTACGAACGGAAACATTAGGATTTACGGCAACAAATGTCTTGATGTGACCAACGGCAACGACGTGAATGGTCAAAAGCTGCAGATTTACACTTGCTTCCAGGGAAATACCAATCAGCTCTGGCAATACCAGGTAATTGTTGATAATCCTCCGTATTTCGACGTATGCTGACAAGGCTAACAGGACAATCATATCGCTTGGACTGGACATGGTAGATGTTTGGATAATACCGGTGGTAACCTGACCCCTGGCAACCCCGTACGTGTCTTTTCCCTGACTTGAGCGTGTACACCAGACTAATCCTTTCCCTTTCCCCCAGATTCAACTCTGGTCCTGCATTTCGTACAACACCAATCAGCGCTGGAGCTGGCAAAACACGACAAGTCCTGCTGGCGCACCTGCTGCTCAGCCTGGATCTGCTCAACCTGCCGCTATTCCAGCTGCCCAGCCTGCTGCTGGTCAACCCGCCGCTCAACCTGCTGCGGCTGGCCCTGTGGCCACTGTAGTGGTCGTCATTCAACAAGGTGGTGGGGGTGCTGCTGCACCCGTACCTATCCAGACCGTCAACCCTCAGGCTCCAACCACGGTTACTGTCACTGCTAGGGTTGGTACAGCTACGGTGACTCTCCCCGGTGGCCAAACTACCGTTTTTCCTACCACGACTACGCTTCTCCCCAACGCCACGACCACGACTGGAATCACTACCACCACCGGAAACGCGACTACTACGACTGGAATCACTACCACCACCGGAAATGCGACTATTACGACTGGAATCACTACCACCACCGGAAATGCGACTACTACGACTGGAATCACCACCACCACTAACAATGCCACTTGCGTACCTGCCACAACTGTTATCCCCGCCAGCACCACTGTCATTCCAGCGATCACCACCTCTCTTGTCCCAGGCACCACTGTTATTCCAGCAGTCACCTCCATTATTCCGGCGGTCACCTCTGTGGTTGGAGGAGCCACCTCCATTGTCGGAGCAGTCACTTCCGTTGTCCCAGCTGTTACCTCTATTATCCCAGCAGTTACTTCTATCCTTGGTGCAGTTACCTCTGTCATTCCAGCGGTCACGTCTATTATTCCAGCGGTCACCAACATTGTCCCAGAAGTGACCTCTGTCATCCCAGCAGTCACCTCTATCATCCCAGGCGTCACCAATGTCATCCCTGCAGTCACCAACGTCATCCCTGCAGTCACTAACGTTGTTGCCGGAGTCACGATTGTCAACCCTGCACTCACTTCCGTTATCGCTGCAGTCACAAACATTATCCCTGAAGTCACTTCCGTTGTCGGCGCGGTCACAAGTATCATTCCTGCAGCTACCTCCGTCGTCCCTGCTGTTACTTCCATCGTCCCAGAAGTTACCTCTGTGATCCCAGCAGTCACTTCAGTTGTTCCTGCAGTAACTTCTGTTATCCCTGAAGTCACCTCTGTCCTCGGCGCTGTGACCTCTGTGGTTGCCGGAGCTACCTCCGTTATTCCCGCCGTTACGTCTATCATCCCCGCCGTCACTTCGGTCGTTCCTCCTGGTACTACTGTCATCCCCGCAGTTACTTCTGTTGTTCCTGCGGTTACGACCACCATCTGTGCTTAGATATTTTCACTGCGAGAGGTTTAGATTTGCTCTCGAACATTAGGCTGTGTTGTACATCATGTTTTCTTCTTTCCGTGTATGTTTTTGTTGTACGTGTACTATCTACTTTGACTTGCATGTCTGTATGTACTTTATGCTCAACTGTACTTTACAATAACATTGAGCAATCCAATTGTGGATTTGCTTTGACATTCTTCTACCAAATGGAGCTTCACACAAGCTTACTGCTTCATCGAGTCGTATTTCTCCCTTGACTTCTGCAGCAACCTCAACGTGAAGACTTCTGTGGTCTCTGTGATTTTGCAATGATTTTGTGTTCATGAGTTGCAGTATCTCTTGGAGCGAAAGAAGTCAGGTCTCCTTTAAATGGGACCATGGACAGGTGCGGAACTCTTTTCTGGAGCGGTGAATTGAAGACTTGTGCAATTGCAAGGTCGAAAGGCTGTCGCCATCATCCCACCACGACGAGTCTCGAAATAGACTAACACTGTAACATTAATTTGATATTATAGGTAGCGGGTAAGTCCTAGCAAATAGATTCCAAGAAGAAAGAGACCTAGGTCTGAGAACTGGGTAAAACAACGCTCCCTCTGCGATAGGCCCTTATAATCTTCAACTCCTCCTTCACCTTCTTCCATGTTCCGTGACGTCAAATTGGCAATCCAATGGAAGGATTCGGCCCATAATCATGGAAACCACTCTACTCCAGGCGAGATCGAGATGGTCGAGATGTCTGAAGCTGTTCAGTGTGTCCAGCACCAAATCGGATGAGCCGTCCCCCAAGAGAAACCGTAGATATGCTGCAGCATATCCTCTGATTAGAAGCTTTACGCTGCTGCAGCAATGACTCTGATTACAGGGCCAAACTGCTGCAGCCCAGCCTCTTAATCAGTGTCGTGGTTTTCCCAAGGGTATGGCCTGACTCCCACCTACATATCATGATCGATGGGCACGCCAGCGAAGACATTTGACGCTGTCATTGACGATGACAAACACCCTCTCATTGCTGTTGGACTAATTAGACCTCCGGTCTCATCACGGAACTGGGACAAACATGGTAAACCACGCCATTGATGGTATATGCTTGCCATCGTACTCCATAACATGGCACCCCGATGGTAACTGCATACCATCCACTGCCATCTTCAAACCATGATGGTCTTTACATGGCCACCATATGCCATGCATGGCAATGTTCGTCCCAATTCCGTGATGCTCGTCCAGCCTTTAAGTAAGATTTTCGGGCCAACGAAGACCATACACAAATGCGGCGGCTCCTTCTGCCCATCTTAGGTTGAAGCACCACGGGTCTGTCCATTTCTGAGCTTGCCGTTAAATCTGTAAAAAAAAAATCCGTAAATAACTACAATACAATGATATAACATAACAGTCTGTACCAATACTAATCATGTCGCCCGCTGCGTATGTTGTCGGAGAACGAGAGTGAAATCATGTGCCAGGGGTGAGTCTGGCTGCAGAGCTGGGTGGGGAATACTCCCGGCCCCAGAGCGCGGAGCCCGAGCCCAGCAGGAAGAATGAGAGAAGGGAAAGGAGGAGAGCAGGAGAACAGAAGAAGGAGCAGTGTTGACGGGAAACTGACGGGGAACTGATGACAATGTGTCACGTGCATGTTGAGCGTGTCTTGACGCGTTTGCGCAAAAATGCTACACTTTCCTGGACCGTCTCGTACTCAACTACACAATTCGATAGGGTGAATACACTAGGAGTAGTATAGACTACCTCCAGAGATATACATGTTCACTATGACTGAGAATTTTTGTGTATGATTGCAAAATTCCAAAAAGATTCAGCCAGGTCCTGCAATCCTGCGCAGTTGAACCATACCATCCATTGATTAAAATGAAATGAGTATTCCTACTATATAGATTGTAGCACTAGATACCTGCCAGAATGATTCTGATGTAGTGTATGATCAAAATTCAGTGCAAAAAGTTCAGTGTGATTTGGTTACCAGTGTAGTATAACTTGCCAATACCTTTCTATCTAAGTACTACACTTATACCTGTCACTTATTTACTATTGAGGTATAGCATCACTCTCAGAAGCAACTTCAGAGGTATAAATGTCTGAACTCCTCACAATAGACTCCCATGCGTTTCCTGGGCGCTTAGCATGCTAGCTCGGTCTTTGCTTTGACTTGTGTTGGGTAGACAGAGCTCTTTCGACCTTGGAAAAGTTCGGGATATGCTTCAACTATGTAAGAGCCCTCCCTGAATATTTTTGGTCCTTATCCTTTGAGTGATACACGATATACAGTGGGTCAAAAAATTGTCCACATGTTTCGCATTTTTGGAAAGATTGCCAATTTAAGCAATACTGAGTAGAGATATTGAAATGTGGCCAGTGATGGGCAGAACCCCCTTGATAAGAGCTACAATAATCTGTTTTATTTGTCCTATTTGGCTCAAAACTCATGGAGATATGATTGATTTAAAATGGTATGTCATTTGGACAATTTTTTGAGTTGCCACTTCAAAATCAGTATTGTAACTATGTGATGTCTCATAGATGACATCATAAGTGGAGTTGTACAATGATGCAATGGCTACATCATAATGATATCATAGCTGCCAGCTGGACCATATATAAGGGCATCCAGTTGTTCTATAGCCCTCATCAAATCATGAGACCCATCACATCCACCCAGAAAGACAATATCCTCTCTCTCCTCCAAACTTCTGCTTCATCCAGGGAAATCTCTGCTAAAACTGGGGTATCCAAGTCAAAGATTGCTTCTCTGGCCAAAGAGATGTATCCTGACAAGGAGAACCATCAAGCAGGGCGTCCTAGAAAGCTGTCTACCACTGATGAACGTGCTGCTATCCAACAAATCAACACTGGCAAAGCTGAAAATGCTACAGAAGTGGCCAGAAACATCAATCCCCTCCTTGACCAACCTGTCTCCACCCAAACCATTCGAAATTCCCTTCTCAGGCATGATGTGGACACATCTAAAACGAAGAAGAAGCCCAAACTCACTGCAGCTCACAGGAAGGCTCGTTTAAACTTTGCACAGAAGTACAGAAACTGGACTGTGGATGACTGGAAAAGGGTTATTTGGTCAGATGAGACTAAAATCAATCGATATGGGTCAGATGGACAGCAGTATGTGTGGGGGAGGAAGGGTGAATCCTTGGGAGAGAGAAATGTGGTGGAAACAGTCAAATTTGGAGGAGGAAATATCATGGTGTGGGGATGTATGGGGTGGGAAGGAGTTGGAAACATGGCAGAGGTGGAGGGCAGGATGAATGCAGAGCAGTATGTGGACATTTTGGAGAACAACCTTCTGGAGAGCATGGATATTTTGGGTGTTGATCCAGAGGTGGCCATTTTTCAGCAAGACAATGATCCTAAACACAAGTCAAAACTGGCCACCAAGTGGTTTGAAGACAACAACATCCATTGCATGAGCTGGCCTGCTCAATCTCCTGACCTGAACCCCATTGAACACCTCTGGACAACCCTCAAACACAAGCTCAATGGATATGACACAGCACCCTCTGGAGTTTGGGAAATATGGGACAGAGCAGCTGAAAAGTGGGATGAAATCACAGAAGAAGATTGTCAGAAATTGATCAGGAGCATGCCTAGAAGGATTGAGGCTGTGTTGAAGGCCAAAGGAGGGCATACCAAGTACTGAGCTAGCACTTTCTGTATTTTCACTTGCATGTCAAAAAATTGTCCAAATGACATACCATTTTAAATCAGTCATATCTCCATGAGTTTTAAGCCAAATAAGACAAAACAGACAGAATATTGTAGCGTTTATCAAGGGCTTTCTGCCCATCACTGACCACATTTTAATATCTCTACTCAGTATTGCTTAAATTGGCAATCTTTCCAAAAATGCGAAACATGTGGACAATTTTTTGACCCACTGTAATTGGGAGTTAATACAAAATTGTCATAAAATGGTCAATATGGAACCTTTGTCTTGAATTAGAGATATCATATAGTGCTTCATAAATCGTTGAAAAATAGCAAAATGTCATGGATATCATAAAAATTGTTAATATAAAGTACCCAGCCATATTACGGCCATCTGAAATTGGCAGAGCCTTACAAGCACCTGGCATGCAAAAACTTCAAAAAGGTGCATCATCCAAAAGCTCAAACCTATACCTAACTTGCTAGACCCCACAGCATATATTGACATTTGACACAAAGACTTTCAGCTGAGTCCGAATGCATATTCAGCTCTTATATTTGAGCTCTGGGTGTGATCTTAGCAGTTGAGGTCAGATAGTATAGAGAAAAAAGCTTGCGCTGAACATAAAGGTTGAATTAACATCAAACACTATGTATGCAGCCACTTAGTACTGTTTATTTTTGACCAGAAAGCAATTGTACATATGCATACACAATACACTTACCATTAAGCAGTATGGATCATACATGCCCAAGAATTTATAACGATGGTTATTCTTTCAGCCACAATTGCTGCTGATCAACTGCAGATTGACATTTGGTACCCAAATATCCCTGGGAATGCCAGATAGTACTGCTGATTCCTTTAGAAGTGTTTTAGACAACTCAATCAACCACTTGCACTCTTATATAAGTGTACACCAAATTGTATAAAATATTGTGGAACAGTGGCAAGTCATACCCACATAATCTGTCTTGAAATAACCATACATGAACAACATTGTTGTCTATTAACATAACCTGACACAACGCGTTATGCACCACGAACTTATATGCATCCATCTGGCTGAATGCGCGCAACAAATGGCGCGTAACGACCCAAGCCTAAAGCGGCCATGCTGACCCCGATTTGATGCAGAAACCAGTGCGAACAGATATCCTGGCAGATTCCTAATTATTCATTCAAGTCCAAACTATGACGGCACCTACCAAGGTATGTGCGTTGTTATATGTTTTTGGTTTTTGGTAGGTTTTTTCCCCCTAATCTTTGTGTTTTCTTCTGAACCAGAATGCAGCTCTTGAGGTCAACCTTTAATTTCAGGTTGGGTTTAATGGGAAATGTAAGAGTCTGGTAGTCAAAGGTGAAGGAATACATATGGCTACCTGGTGGTGGCAGGCACAATAAGCAGGTGTGGGAAATGGAACTGAGCTTCCGGAGAACTGTAATATCTATGCTTCCATATATCTTTCCGATCGTATCCGATTCTTTTCCGAACTTCTTTTCCTTTTATTTCGAACTTCATTTCCTTTCATCCCGAACACTTTCCGATCATTCATTTCTGATTTCATATCCGAGCCCCACTATTAATCTCCACACATGGATCCCATCCGGGAACTCGTGATTCATTTCAGATAACTACCGGATAGCTCGTATCTAATCTCCAAAGCTACTCCACTTCATCTCCAATCTGTTCCACTTTGTTTCCACTTTGTTTCCACTTTGTTTCCACTTTGTTTCCACTTTGTTTCCACTTTGTTCCGCAGTGCTCCATCCATCTCCAATAGCACCATCTGCTTTTCCTTCATTTCCAAACCATTCCTATCTTACTCCTATTCATTCCGATAGTTTCCGAAGTAGTACTTAAGCTAGCAACTTTGTAGTAGATAGCTTAAGTCTAAAATTGAATTAGCTGGTCTCTTAAACTTCATCCAACTTCAGACAACAAAGTATTATCCTAACGGATTCCATTCTGTATCTTCCCTATACTTCATTCTCAAAGACTACCAGTTCCGCCCGGTTCTGTCTTCATCCTTCCTAAACTCCAATAAGACTTCCGCTCGGGTCCGACATGTTTCCTAATGCTAGGATCTGCCCGGACTTAACAAGAACTGAGACCAAGCCGGAGAACCCGCTGACCGACGAAATACCAATGAGTACACGACGCGAGTGATTATTACAACGGTGAGAACAGTGGACAGGGAGCTGATGATCTAGATCTGAGGCTGCCAAATAAGGAATAATTATGCTGAAAACCTGCTGGAAGGCTATGATGTCCAGCACTGATTCCTGCTGGATTCCTGCTGGATTGTGAGCCACTACCAGGACCTCCCTGAGCTTAGAGCATACTGTGCAGCACATCATGGACTCTCATTATAGGCCTTTGTGTTCAGCATATTTACAGGAGTAGCTCCGTCTCCAGCAATGGGGTAGGTTGGGATTATCCAGATTTTAAGGATTCGGAGTTGGACAGCGTGCTCTGCCAGGTCAAGTAAGCCTTGTAGGATGGGTAAACTGTCAGGCTCAATCCCAAGAAAGAGCTTTGAAAACTTGTAGGGAGGGAAGACAGCATCCTAAGAAAGTCAAATCATTGTCTGTGATGGATAACCTGTATACGTCTGTCAGGCCAATTGAAAGAATGCTCCTACTCTGTAAAACTGGACGGATGGCATCAAAGCCAAGGGATTCCCCTATGGAACCAAAGGCGACGTCTTGGAGCTTCAGAAATGTACTTAACAATCCAAACAGCCTTTGGCATTCCATGGGTGAACTGGAAATCCACTTGGTGTCACAGATGTCCAGTTTGAATATGGTCAGTTCCGGCATTGGATGACCTTCCAGTAGGTTGATAAGTGCTTGGACATCACTGTCAGGTACTTCCAGGTGTCAGAGAGATGGAAAGGGTACAGGTTTAGAGGAAGGTCAGAAGGTCTGCACACCAGAGCACAGTATTGACTCCAAGTTTGGACAGTCCCGTGTGGCTTCCCTGAAAATGACAGAGAAGTCACAGTCCCAGGGAACTAGGTAGTCCTGGAGCTTGAAGCTCACTAGGCGGGGGGAAAGGCTGAAGGAGGTGGCTACAGCATCAGCATATAATTGTGGGGTCTCGACTTCATAGTTTCAAAGACTGAGTGAGAGTGAGGTTAAATGGGGGAGACATCTGCCTGCTTTGAAAATGGAAGTGAAAAGGGATATTGAACTGTTGGTCTTGATCCACATGTCAGATTCTGAGTCGTAAATCTCGTATATAAATGAATCAACCCATTGATGAAAGAATTCGACAAGTATCTCCATGCATTTTAGTGGATATTCGGTATACCCTAAATCTTCCCCAAGCGGCTGAGTCAGGCGGGTTCTCAAAGATCTAACGAAAGAAGGCAGTGAAAACTCCAGGTTGTACACTTGATAGGAAGTCAACCACCAAAAAACAAAATGTACCTGCATTTCATGATTCAAATCCCAAGGGTTTCTCCTCCTTATGGTCCCCAAAACCATTGCGATTGGCTATACACTGTCAAGATTTTTCCATAACAAGTTCAGCACGTCATTTTGCCAATCAGAGCAGACCAGGGCACAGGAGTGGAGATCACTCTGTCTGTCTTTGCTAGTGTCTTCAGTGAGGAACTATGACAACTTTCATCGTAGTGTGAGTTAAGCAGGATGTTGCAGACAAGAACAACGAAAAGACTCACCGTCTCAGTGAGAGTCGTCCAAGATTATATCTAGATCTGCACAAATGCCCATGGGCCTGAATTGGGTAGTAACTAGCCTGGAAACCAACTGCTCCCATAGGGTGCACAGGAGCATGGGAGCGTCTTGGGCCCCAGGCTAGGTAGTAGCAAAGTTTTCAATCAGAGCTAGGGACCTTAGTTACAGGTCTTACAGGTCTAAAAGCAGGCAAAATAGCTACATCCACTAGTTGCTTTTGTCAGATCTGTCTGATATGACTTCCAGAACTTGTTCGAGATCTCTCCAAGTGTGGACCTGGACCTGACTGCACATGGCTTACTGAACTGCGCATGAACTTAGCCTGGAGACTTTGGAGAGAAGAGAGTGTGTGGTCGCGTTCATGTCGGGGTTAGTTTTCTACTCATTTCACGTCAAATCTAAAGACCTTATATGCTTTTCGTGATGCTTTATAATGATGCTCGACTGTATATTTAAACTCACCATCAAGTGCCCAGTTTGACCCAGTCACCTCGCAAGAGTGTACACCATGTTCTACAGCAAGGTTCTCCCTGCTATCCTACTTCAGAGTCTCTACTTCACGAATGTTGGTGCAACCGGTGCCATCTTCCCTCTGTACATCTTTCCAGGAGATCCTGGCATTTGTGCAGGATGGTCTGCAGTACTCGACAGGTGCATATACCTCCTCTTTTCGTTCTTACCCTTGCTCATTACGAGTCCAAAATGAAATGAAGGACGAGTCTTACACCCTAGAAATTGGACGGCACTGTTATTTGTGCTTTGGATGTTGTACTTGTTTGTAGCCGAGGTCCAGATTGGCAGTGTGTTTTACCGGTATTTGGTTTTATTTGAACCTTTAAGTAAGGCTCATTACAAGTGTTATTCTTCCAATAAAGCCGAGCACCTGTAGGAGTGTTGGCCTTCCACTTTGTTCTGTTGCCCTTCTTGTCTTTGCACTCAAAATGTGCACACCCTTATTGTATGCAGTGAATGTTGCTCTGGAATGAAATTTAGTTGCTCCAATAAAGGTGCTTGTGTTGTATAGTTGGTCTGAGAAAACTAGTAGTACTACATGGAGTGTAGCATCAGTAAAAAGGCCACTCGCCTTTTCGGAACTTTTGGGTAGTTTTTGATCCTTTTGCCACTCAAAGCTTTTTCTGACCTTTTTTCTGCAAGCTTTTTTTTCGTACTTTTCTGCCTATGCACCACCTCATATTACTATCCATACCCCTGAAGTGATACATTTCTGAGAAATTGGTCCATATCTTTGTCCCTCCCTGATGTCCCTTCGTAGAACCTGAACAGTAGATACTTTTATACATTATTTTCATTTCTATGTAGTCAGAATCTCCAGGTGTGCACTGAGACATTTTCCATGAGCTGAAAACAATGAAAAAATGTGTTTCCATGAGTGTGACAGAAGCAAAATTTTTTGAAACAGGATATTCCTCTGGAAAATTTTTCTATGGGTGGATATTGTACTTCTGAAAGCATATATGTATCAGTATGTCAAATTTCCGAGGTCAAAATTGCAGTGTTATGCATCACTACTTTGCAAACAAAAGAAAAAGTTGCTTTAAACTCTCACCGCAAATGGCGATGCATATTTGGAGCATGGACAGTTTTTGCTCGGCCCCAGGAATACTCCATATGGAATATTGGCCTCAAATTGGTCTCATATGGAGTAGGCCCAGCAAGCAAAAGCTGCTTTGAAAAATCAGTAATTTAAGTTTGTGTTTTTCAGTGGCCCAAATATGCATTGCCGTCCACATTTTCAACGTGACAATGTATCACTTCCTTGTGAAAACAAGGTCAGAAAACATCCCTCCTCAGCTCTGTACAGCTCTTATATAAGCTTGATAATCTGAAGGTATATATCATAGACTCAAGGTGTGCAAGTTTTTTTCGGGGAGTGGTAAAGATCTGAGGAAGTTTTAATTCATTGACATTTTATGTATCACTTCTGGGGTATGGATAGTACCAAATACCCAGGTGTATAAAAACTGGTAAGTGATCGTTGATCCACTTGTATACAAGGTGATATCTCTTACCTTTCCCAAGTCCGTTAAAGTTAGGGGACTTATAGGGAGCAGGGAGCTGGATAAGGCTGGGTATAGGCCTGGGGGAGGTACCAATGCCGGTAAGTGGTAGAGACTTCAGGTACATGTGGGAGCAAGGTTGGGCACTTTCCAGTCATTTCCTATACATTGCACTGATGGCACATCACTGCCAGCACGTTGTCCCGCCCTCTCATCGCTGTCTCACCCTACTGTACTATGTAAGTACTAAATAGCTAAAAATATAATAAATTCAGAACAAAATATGATTTACAAGACTATATGGGAGCCAATTGATGCCACTGTCAGTGTCAGGGTTGCAATCAGCAAGCGACCCATCCAACATGTCCTCCTCTTCTTTATCCTCGGGGTTGTCACTGTCTTAGTTGTTGAGGAACGAGCCAGAACTCAGCAATGTCTATATCTGGACATCTTACATAAGCAAATTAGCCATATAGAGAATACAGCAGTAATGGCGCATGCTTTGGGATTGCTCATCACATTGTGCCTTTGTCAATGCAACAAGATGTTGTGCACAAAACCCTTAGATATTTATGGGAAATGTTATTATGTAGTGTGTCTTTCACTTCGGTTATTATTTTATGGATGTAGAACTGGAAAGCAGTACATATTTTTAAAATACAGTGGTAAGTGTAATGGGGCATTCCAGCTTTAAAGAGATGTATTGTAGCATGAATACCCATTCTAAACGGTGTATACATCTGTTTGAATCCACTTTACCCAATGGTGGGCCACGTGCCACCCTTCATTGCCACTGTACATTTGTGATGACAGCGAGTCTATGACTATCAATATCTATATCCTCATTTCTGCGCTGAAGAGTTCTAATATGCTCTGGCTTCCATTATATGCAATTCTGAGTATTTTTGAAATGATTTAGTGCTCAAACCTGGAATGTTATTGTTTTGTGTTAGCTTTCCTATGTACTTCATGATACTAAAGTGTTCTAAGAGTGTGACATACCCAAATGACAGTGAATTAGCAGGATGGCATATTTAATTGTTATATAGTGTATTAGCTACCTTTTGGCCATTTATTTGACATTTTAAACCTTTGGATAAGTGCTCTATCCAAGTATGAATGCTGGGAAATGGCCAAATTCTGAGTCTTTTTGATTAATCCACCAATTACCCACTGAATACTGATGATCCCACTGAAATAAATATTCTACATATACCTGTACATATGCACAGCATATTTTGTCAATCTCTGAGACACATATTGGCCTGTTAAGGCAAGCCGAGTTGAGGCAAAGAGAGAGCGGGTCTGATGGAGAGTGGGAAGTGACATCAGATTTCCCTGAGCAGCGTTGAGGACAGGCTTTTCTTGACATTGGCAGCCTTAACAAATGGATATTAGGTGTCCAGTAGTAGGTATATAGCTGATTAAATGTTTGTCAGAGTCAGAGAGTGGATCAATGCATCATGTGTACAAGGGCAACCATACTTACTTAGTTTTACCTTGGATTATGTACACTGGTGTTCAGTGTGAGTATGGATACCAATGCAGCCATGTCTATAGATTACCTATGTCCAGTGCTACTAGCTTCACCTTGATAGACAAATTGCCACATAAGTATATTGTAGAGAGTACTAGTCATATACACGTATACTACAGCAACATCCTTTGTGATCTACCTGTAGTGACTTAGAGGAAAGCTATCACTATGGGCACCATATTAATGATTGCAAACCTCAAGAGGAAGAAAGGACATGGCAGGATACTGTGTTGGCAGTGGGAAATGAGGCATTATGACTCATGGGAATGCTCCCAAGCTTTCCCGAAGGTCTCCTGCTAATACTGGCAATGGCACCTCCCCTATACCCAGCTCCCTGCTCCCTATAAGCTCCTATAAGTCCCCCGACTTTAACAGACTTGGGGGAGGTAAGAGATATTGCCTTGTATACAAGTGGATCAATGATCACTTACCGGCTTGTATACACCTGGGTATTTGGTAATATGAGGTGCTATGCACTTTTTGGGAATTTTCTTGGGACCTTTTTCTGAGGGTCACCAACTCTTTGTGTGCCTTTTCTTCTGTGTAACTCATATCCATAAGTACTAGTACTACTCCTACATATATGTACTACATGTGACTAGTAAGTATGGGACAGGCCAGAATTACTTACGAGCTTGCAGCTGTAGTGTTCAAGA
Source organism: Tetrapyrgos nigripes (assembly GCA_013368315.1). Classification (NCBI taxonomy): domain Eukaryota; kingdom Fungi; phylum Basidiomycota; class Agaricomycetes; order Agaricales; family Campanellaceae; genus Tetrapyrgos; species Tetrapyrgos nigripes. The sequence continues at coordinate 266,811 of JAACJM010000096.1, read as the reverse complement.
CATACCTTGAAATACCTGCCAGCACCAATCATACTGTATATGAGGCCATACATACCAACTCTTGTGTCTCTGTTTTTGGGCATGCTTGGTGAAGACAGAATGAAGATGAAACGAGCCTGTGTACCCCACATGAAGAGAAGTTGGAGGGGAAAGGGAGGAATGAAAATCTGACTTGGGTTGACAGTGTTGTCCTTAAGCCTTAACAGTTATTAATGTTAAGGCCTTCAAACCCCTTTAATTTAAGACCTAACTTTGGAAGAAAAACAATTTAAGCCTTAATTAAGACCTCAGCATTATTACAGCCATTGCTCTCTTTTTTCTTCTGGAGATAATGATATGCTCAAGACTGTTCAAAAGCTGTCTACTTATCTACATTTGCTCATAATATCAAGGATCACCATTTCATTTTTTTCTGCAGGCAAGAAGACCATTCAAATTCATTGCTGCAGTCAGACACAGACTCTTGAGACAAAGAGCAGCATATATTGTAGAAAAGTTATATGTGTAGCTTCTACAGCAGGAAGTCTTATAAATGATGCTGGATTGGGAGTGTTCTAGAGGACCAGATTTTTTAGTACAGGTGGCTTAATTTGGGCTTAAAATGCCCTTAATTAAAAACTTTTATTAACAATTTAAGATGTAACTTCGTTGGGTGGCCTTAATTAAGGCCTTAAGGACAACACTGTGGGTTGAAGCCAGGCTCCCAGCTGAAGTTGTACACATGGCTGCTGAAAAATGACATTGTGATCACAGGACTGTCGGACCTTGAAAAATTTTCTATCAACAGACACATCACCAACTTCTCTTCCCAACTTCTTCCCTCCCAGTTCCCTCCCTTCTGTTTCCTTGCATATACATCAGCCTCATCATGACTCTGACCTCCTTGGCGCTGTAAGTCTTTTCTCAAGCTTAGTGTATCCTTACTAATGAGCTCTCAATCACTTGCTACATATCTGCAGCAGTCAATGGCCTTCTCACTGAAAGAAGTTCTTGGAAGGACCTCATAGGTATGTCCCTCATAGTCATTAATGCATCTCAGCTGATTTTCATTGGAATTTAGAAGTTTGGTTGGCAGAGACATCGCAGGTGTGTATTGTAGTGTTTTCCTTGAGATACCATGTTCTGTTGTTGGTTATTCCATTCTAGCTTTCCATACATCATTATCCCATTTATTTTGGACAAGCCTGTGGTGTGATTGCTGGGTGGGCATAAAGACTTGGGCACTTTTCAGCCTCAACATGTGATGTTCCCACAGTCCAAAAAGGCAAACCTTTGATGGGCCATGGGCCAAGCCCAGAGTTCCATTGTTCTTCCTCCAGAGGTGCTTTTCTTTGTATGTTTTTGGCCTCTGGTTGAAGTCATGAGTGTCGTTTCACTGCAAAAGCCTCAGAGCTGTGGTGAGGCAAAGTCAACCTAATATACAAGCTCTTAGATACAATGGAATACCATAAAAATGATACATTTGGGCATGCTAAGGTAATATACACTGTAAACATGATATAAAGACCTCGTAAAGACACATTGAACATGTCCAAAAGATACTAAACTACACTATCCTATCCTCTCCAACTCATTAGCACAAAATGGGCCTCTGGCCCTGGAAGAACCACAACATAACCCTGAAAGATGAGCAAGTTAGCAAAACACTGAAGGCACAATATAGAAGCAAACTGATAGTGGAAAAGAGAGACAAGGGTGATAGATTTTACAAGGCATAGAGAGAGAACAGAGCAGGCCTAAGACCAGGGGGAGGGAGGGCATTTGTGAGTGTTGGTGGTGGTGGTGGTGATGAAAGAACAATCAATGAACAAGCAAAACACACTGGAGGCTTTTGGTTGGCTGACTGAAGCCCCATTGGGACATCATGTGTTGAGGGCGGAAAGTCAAAACCTGGCATAAAGGTCTGTGTGTGGTACAGGTTATGGGGTACGGCAGGGATAGTGATATGTATGTTGTTACCCAATACATTCATTTTTGTCTCTACATTCCCGAGGCTGTCGAATGCACAAGTTCATTGGTACCAAACAGCAAATGAGCTGAGGTTTTAGAGTACTTTAACAATCATCTTTTATGTACTTTTTACTAACTTTGAAAAGGGCCAGCGAACTTTTCAAAGTAGCAGGGCTTAAGTTTTAAAAGTTGATCCATGCTTGGAAAAAGTTCAGAAAAGTTCGGAAAAGCCTCTGAAAAGGCAAGTGGCCATTTTACTGATGTAAGTGCTACTCTTTTATATGCTTGTATGCAAATTCATTCACCATTCATATTCATACCTGCCACCTTGTTTCTTGTCTCACTCTCCTTCACTTCTGTTTTATTCTTAGCATGCTGCAACTGGACATCTGGGCAGGGCTGTGTTCTGTTTGAGTTGATTTTGTGAGATGTCTATTCTCTTCTCCAGGAAATTTAACTGACCAATACATGTGTGTCATCCATCCTTGTCACTCTACACAGAGTCTCATTGGTCCTGGCACTCATTGATCTGTTGCTGGTAGCCCTGAGCTCAGTGATGTTTATGCTGAACATGACTTCTACTAGGTCACCAACCTGGAATCTTGTAGGGTTGATGGGTGGGTATCTTTAGCCTGGGAAGTTGAGATGGTGATATGTAGTACTGGTGGGACAGTGAGGCGGTGACAATAGATGCATAGATGCAGAGGAGGTTGATGGAGACATGTGGCAGGAGAAGGTTTGTTTCTGTCAGTAGGTGATGAGTCGCAGGTGTTTATCTGTACTCACTCTATGCCTGTGGTTTTTTGCTTTTTCTCATAGAACTCAATGCTGTTCTCTTTCAAGTACATCCAGTTGGTACCACTCCATGCAATGCTGGCCAGCATTCCTGAGGGGTCGATGTTTCCTGGGATTGCTATTGGTTGTTTGTCCCCAGCAAGGTGTCTGGAGGTGAAATAGCAGTTGTCCAGTTCCACAGCTGGCCATCCCTGCCAGGTCATGACCAGGCCTATGTTGGGTATCATGCCTTGAGGTAGGTTTTGTGACAGGAGGTCATGCATGTCCTTAATACCGTCTGTGGTGTCTTGGAAGCTGTCAGATCCAAATCCTGTTACTACTATGTGCTGGTGGATTTGTGCTGGGTTGACTGTTCAAGTTGTGGAGGTGGTGACTACATCAAAATCCTTGTACATTCCATCTTAATTGACAAAGGAAGCTGCAAGGTAAACTCAGTGGGATCCTTATTGGTTGGATGCTGTATCTGCTATTTGTGGGGAACAGTAACTGTCTCCTGTTAAATGTTGGACACTGAATGTAACTGTCTCCTGTATAAACGCTGATGATGGTCAGTAGTAACGAAAAGAAAGACAAAGACTTTGGGGCACCTTCCACTTTTGGGTAATCAGACTGTTATCTCGGCTAGATTCTGACTGATTAGATTCCACCTCCAGACTCCAGCTGGACTTCTGGAAAGGGCCATGGAGGAGTCGGGAGTCACAGCTGTGACAAAAGGGCAGGACAAGGTGGGAGCAAGGAATGACAGAAGACTGTACCAGAATGCAGTACTCCTCAGAGATAAATAAGTCTGTGTTGCATGTCCAGGTGAGAAATTTAGGGGCTTATCAAAAAGTCTACCATAGCTTTTGCAGTTCTGTAGCTAGAGTTTTGCTTATAATTTTAAATGGGAGCCAGGAATGTCCTGGTGCTCAGGAAATGAGTATTTTTACAGAGAAGTATGTATAGGCTGTTACCACATTGGAATTGCGAAGGAAGAGAGAAAGCAGGCAGTGACACAATGGAATGAACTTGCCAAATATCCTGATATGTACACTCAGGCTTCACATTTTGTGATATGATATGTGTGAACAGGAGTAATAATATAGTGAATATTATGTGAAGAGTAATTACATAGTTGAACCTTTGTGCTTCATTCTTGAGACCAGTACGACATTGCAAAGTGTTGAGGGAAGAAGGAAAAAGTCACTGGATACAAGCTTTTTTATACCTTCCAGGAGCAATAAGCGACTTCTTGCCACAAATCACAAGTTTTAGGACTATAAAGCTATAAGATAAGTGTAAGTGACAGGTTTGGAACTTCAATCCAATGAGCAGCATAAGTAGTTATACTTATCCAGTCAAGTTGAAAGAATGTTTGTACTATTAATCCTTGAAGACAGCTAGAGCTATTGTACAAGTCAAAATCTTGCTATCAATGATGATAATAGTGAAATGAATGACTCTTACTGGAAGAACTCATTTTGGACTTGGTGTCGGGTTCCAGGCCAACGCCTCTAACATAAGCCAACACTCTCTGTCATGCTTTGCTCAAGCAATGACAAGAAAGACTTGCCGGAAACACTCTGGACTCTACAACCAGAATGAAGACTTCATCAATATCTATATCTTGTCTATGTATCTTTGCTGAAGTCTTTGTCCTCCTTTTCATATGTACTCAATGGTTCCATTCCTTGGAAGCTCCTTCCTGGCTGCACGGCAATAGCAACATTAGCTGTTGGTAAAAGTATATGTGACGATGAAAAGGCAGACTCACTAACTATTCGCAGTGTCGATGAAATTTCCACCCTTTCCGAAAAAGGCATCGAGCAACTGGAAGCTTTGTTCCTTGGACGACCCGCCCAGGGCCGTCGAATACCAATACCGGCTCCGCCAAGACAGATGGGCAAAATGCGAATACCAGCACGAGGAGAAAGGATCCGAAGGACACTGAGGGGAGTGGGTGGCTTGGGATGTGGAATAAAAGGACTAGTTCGGTTAGAAGGCATATCGAAAGAACGACGCTGGACCTTATATACCAGCCTGGAGACCTTGAATTTGTCAGAATTATAACCCGAGGATCTGGGGAATGCGTCAACTGTCAGGAGTTCTGGGTGTGTTTATGCATTTTGGGGCAGAGGGAATTCAGATCCTTACAGCTATTTCACTAAAAGTACGGAATGATCGTTTTTTTTTTCCGAGGCCGATCAACTGGGCCTCGATTGGCTGTAGCGGCTTCGACGGCGCATTCAAAAATCTTAGGATGACGCAGACGACGTCAAGAGCCTTGCTAGAGCCCGATCCAGCCCCGACCATTGAGTCGGACCATGTCGGGACCACCCGACGCAGTGAGCTCCACCAGAGTTGGTTGGCTCCACATCGTTTAGGGCAGCGATCGGAGCAGCCCAGCACTGCTCAGGGGCTTTATATGTATCCGGCCGGTCCTCTGAAAGCCGAAAGGCATTGAGGTGATCGAGAAAAAAAAAGTTTTAGACTTTCCGCATATTTAGTGAAATAGCTGTAACACTCGCGAGAATACTACGCGAAAGCGCTGAGTCAAGACTAACGCTTGAGTGCATATATGGCAACTCCCGAGAGATTTTTTCAAGAAATATTCTGAGCGATCCCAAAGTTGGTTCTAGCCAGGAATAAGAACTTTCTCAACATGATGCATATAGATCTGCTAACCTTTGAAAAAGTGATCAGACACATCCTACGCAAACGAAAAATTATCAGTGTACAAACCTCTCCCCAGCAAAGCGATTGCCATGACTGACTTATTGCAACGTTTCAGCGCATCGCAGAACTCGGTAGGCAATGCATAAAAACATAGATAACAGTGTACCAACCTCTCCCCAGCAAAGTGATTGCCATGACTGACATTTGCAACGTTTCAACGCATTGCAGAACTTGGTAGGCAATGCGTAAAAACATAGATAGCAGCAGACTAGTATGCATAAATCTCAAAAAAATGCTGGCTAGAATTTGAAAAGTACACACGTTGATAACGCAATTGCGAATATAGTGCAATCTTTAAAGGCTTCCTTTTCTGCTGGCAGTCGGGGCTGGTATTTAAGCACCGACACTGAGGGCTGCTGGTGTACGTCAAGCGCTCTACTTGATACAGGTGTCACATCCCAAAATGGAGGCTTGTACCAGTGACGTAATTCGATAGGGGAAGAAGGGCGCGTGTGAAATAATATTTGTGCAAACGAACCTACGGGTAACCGTCGGACCGCGCGGACTCAGCGACGTCATGGGGCAGTAAGCATCTCTTTCTCGTACTCTCATCCATCAATGGCATCTATCAAAGCAACCTACGACGACCAGGGCTATGTTGTGGTCCCATCTCTTGTAGAACCGACCGATTTCCATCTTTTACAAGATGCATGCGAAGATGTCATCAACCGCACCCGACTCGGAAACTGGACCCACCGCCGGACAGTGGGAAAGCAGTTTCCGCCTTTTAACAACGACAATCCGGACTCTTGGGGCGTGCAGCACGTTATGCATCCAGATTTGGGATCCAGTGCTGAAGTATTCAAGAAGTGGTACACCTCAGACGCACTGGCCAAAGCAATATGCGATTTGCTCGAATGTAAGGAGCAGGATCTCCAAATGGGTGAGTGCGCTTGTTCACTGTACTTAGAGTATCTGAGATATAGCCCCCACTAGAGCTCTTCAACCTACTTATCAATCCCGAATCGCACAGTTTTGCATTGAGATGGCATCGGGACGACATTCGAGAGAATGCGACTGAAGAAGAAGAGCGTCAATCATTGGGCAAATGGAATAACGGCGTGCGTGCTGATTTTGTCTCCATAATTATCCGTCTCTGATGATGGTTCTTCTATCATCTAGGTCCAGTGGAACACGTCCGTAGTAGCCACGCCTGTTTAAGTGCAGATTCAAACTCCTACTTACTCGTCTACCAGTGCATTGTATGAGGACGCTTGCCTCTTCATTGTCCCTGGTTCCCATAAGACTCCAAGAAGCCCTGGACAACGAGCGCTCTCCTCTACCCAAGAACCTCCAGAAAATCCACTCGATATGCCGGGAGCAGTCCGACTGACGTTGAAACGTATGTTTCATCAACATTTTCTTATCATTCCAACTTCTCACCATCTTTCGAACCAGCCGGCGAAACCGTATTCTACAACTCCAACATCCTACACTGCGCCACTTACGACTGCACTGCCAAACGTGCAACCTTACACGCTACGATGGGCGACTCGCGTCGAGGTGCTGACCGAGCTCGGAATATACTCCAGCACGGTCTAATATGGATGAAGGAAGACCGATTCAAGACTGGTCTGGATGATCGAGGTGTTGCGATGCTCGATCAGCTGCTTAGCTTGCAGAAACGCGTCGAAGAGAGTGGTAAACCGGTTGGATTTTCGTTGGAAGGTTGATAATTTGGATCTGGTAGTCAATGGACATTCCATACTGAAAGCTGGTTTTTAGGACCCTGATGAAAGCTGGCACTATTTTCGGAAGAACTCGCGTCAAATGCTTCGTGTTGAGAAGTAAATTGTATGCAATATCGATTCCGAAGTTTGTAGAGTATCTTATTCGAGTCTGGATGATATGAAGTATCTTTGTACAGGATACTATCATGAACTCATGAATCTCTTTAAGCGCTGCCCAGGTTCGAGGAGCTCTAATACAAAACAAACATCGCGGCGACTCGGCAATTCTTCCTGATCGTAAGTCTGTACAGTCGGAATGCATGAATTTGCATTAGCAAAGTGACTCGGATGTGTAGGTAAGTATGTACAACTATGATACACTATGTAACATTGATTAGCGACTTGGTAAGAGTATGAGATGTACAGTAATCAATCATGCAAGAAGACAGCAAGATTGCGAAGATTGCGAGAACAGATAAAAAAGCAAGTTCGGGGGTCAATCGTCCAATGGTTTTCAGATAACAATGTGGAAGCTGATTCGAAGACCGTGACGAAAGATAACGGCCAGTTGTAAAGAGAGAAGATGCTGAGTTCAGAAACAAAGAACAAATTTAGTAAACAATCATCAGGAAGAGCGACGGAGGACGTACATCTCAAAAAAGTTGATTTCGATCGATGAGGATGTTTTTGAGGAAAGAGTAGAAAGTGTCCGGTAGGTATAAAAAAATGCAGCGACTGGATAAGCAGTTGAGACTAAGGACAAAGATCAGATTGAATAGCAGGCGTACAAGTCGAGTTTCAGTATGTTTGCAGTTCAGTATAGATGTAAGATGTTCAAAAACTTGCAGCAAAACCCTGAACAGAAGAGTTAAGCAAAGAAAAACGCGCGAAGACCAGGAAAGACGTACGTAAAAATCAAAGCAGAGAATCCGAGTCATTTACTAGGCCACCCCGGATGATTCCAATACGCAGACCCTCCATGAAAGCGGATATTTTGCCTGCATCTTGCGACGTTTCTGTTCCAACTGTTTCTAGAGTAAATTACTAGTTAGCCATGTTGATCATGTGGGTTTCAAACGTTGAGATGTCGGAGGTGGCAACTGACCTGCACAAGGGCAAGTTGGTCCTGGGCGATTTTCAACTTTAATTCCTCTATTTTGAGGTCTTCGAATTCCATGTCTTCATCAGGTGAATCTGCAGGCGGAGAGTCCATCTGGACGCAAATCAGTCAAGTCTAGACATTGCTTTTCAACGGAGAACAATATTCCACTGCACCTCGACATCAACCGCCTCGAATGGATTTACCCCAAGGCCGTCTGATAACTTGATTGGGGGTTTCCAATAATGTTTGATTGAAGGCTTATGCTTATGGAGTCTTGCTTTTTGAGTGCGGTGTACCCCCATGGTCGTGATGGTGTTGGAAAGACTGAGTAGAAGCTCCCGCGAATTTCACTCCGCCCCCTCCATACCTCCTCTATGGCTAGATAAGCCATCACTGAGCTCAAATTCCAACCTTTTGTTCTGACAATATCTTTCACACCAGGCAGTGCCGGTTTCGGAACAAAAAAGTGTGGAGAAATTTTGAACGCATCGTGCACATATGTACCGCCTTGACCCTCCTCCTTGTGCTGCCCTGTACTCTTCCATACCCAGTCTCAAGTCTCCTTCCCTCAGAATTCCAATTTTCCCAAATTTTATTGCCGTCAAATTCCAATTTTCCCAAGTTTTATCGGCCGTCAAATTCAAAGCGCGTCGCATTGATGACCAAAGAAACAACGCGACATTTCTCCACGCAGTCATTCTCTAGCTCTGGGCTCCGTGAAGAAGCGGTCTTGCAACTGACGCCGTCGGTCTAGAAAGGCCTGTGGGGAAGAAGATGAACAGTCACAGTGAGTTGTATGGCACAAATTCGCATAGAGTTCAGACTGACCGAATAAACCAAACAGTGTCAGAGCCAGAGTAATTATACGTCTAGCCAGTGTGACTGGTTTTCCAAGCAAAAACTGACTGTAAAAATCAGTGGCGGTTTCCTTGTAGTGGCGGTCTTGGAGGAGGACCTCGGGTGTGTCTTCAGTCTTATATTAGTTCCATAATGGCCTGATAGTCGTGGCAGCTTCAACCATTCCCGCAAATACACCTGTCTCATACTGGTTTTCCTCAAGAACTCCCTCTGAAACCACTCCTCAGCCTGTTCGAAACGAGTCTCCAGCTCTCCAGCACCCGTCCCTTGGCACGCTGAGGTCCGTTCCTTCACATGCAACCAACCAACAACATCTCCCCCCAGTCCAAGCTCGTCTGCTACGAGAAGGGAAACCTCTAGCCATTTTCACGTTGTGCAGAGTCTGCTGGGCGCTTTGGGCTCAGGACGTTGGCAAATCGAAGCTGGCTTTGGCTCGGAACAAAACTCTTCTGTCGATTAACGAGAGGCCTTTCGTAACTCCTTCCGTCGATCTCGTACCTAAGGCTACGACACTGCAGGATCCACAACGTGAACATCACAAGGAGTAGGCACTCTGGACAATCCAACACGCACAACCTGGGATTCTAGGAGTCTCAGAGGAGCCAGAGACAGCAGTCCTATGGTTATAAAACTCTCGCGGAGACACGGAGACCTCTCGGACGCGAAGGCAACCTCGAGCACCCGTGAACTTGCATCGCTATTCGCTCCGTCAAGGACCTCGAGTTCTTGCTCTTGGGAAGCACCACGCGCGTACAAGCTGCACTATGAGGACAATTGGGTCATCGTAACCAGGTTCCTATGACTCGGGAGCCAGCGCCAAAGCATGCACATGGAGTATCCTGAAACCTACTCTCTTCAACCAAGTGTGCACTGCAACATACATAAGTATGTGCCTGCTACCATCGACCAAGACTTGCACTCTAGAAGATGACAAGGGACAGAGAGCGACTCCCGATGCTCGGAAGGAAAACCTGCACCAAGAAAAGACTGTAGCCAAGGAAGAGACCGACTCTCGGAGTGAGGCAGTCCAGCAAGGATTTACAGACCATGACTTCTGCTTCTTCATGCTCTAGAGCACCAAAATGATGACCACGACTCTGAGGACGGACAATGACATAGATGTAGGGATAAACTGTCCCTGGTCATCTGTTGAAGCCCAAAAAGATTGTTCTGACTTTTGGAATGGTGGTATAATAGGAAGGATTTGAGAGGAAAATGGGAAAGAGAAACCAATTCCCTTCTGTTTTCATGACGCCAGAAGGCGGAAATGAACAGCAGCCGCAGGGCGGGATTCTCGATGATAGGGTTCTTCCCGTACGGTGGCATAGGTAGCGGTGTTAGACTACGATGTCTGCACAGATAGGAAGGCAACGCTGTAGGTGTTCTCGCCGGTCTGCACCCTCCGAATTCTTCAGTGTTTCGAGAGACCCTATGTTGGTTGGATTCGGGCAGGATGGTTGACCTTCTGCTGAGCGATGGTAAAGATTTTGGAACTGCGATGGAAAATGGGATTGGGATTTGTCGTGTTGTGCAACGCGCGAAGTTGAAGTTTTTCGAGCTCCTGGAAACCGTGTTCTTACAATCTTCTTTTCGAGATAATGAATGCGAGATAGATTCGGGATTTCGTGTGATCACTGTAAGTTGCTCAGTCAATCAAATTCAAGTCAGAGAGAAGTTCGAGGACTAATGAAGTTGACCTACACGGGATCTAGAGATAGTTCTACTCACTCACCTTCAGCAGTCGGCCTGTCGCAACCCTTGGTTCAACTTGGTTGATTATGAAAATATGGTGGGTTGCATGATGAAATGACTGAATGTCTTGGAAAGGGTGTGGCGGCCTGTTATGTTCAACAATAGAAAAATTGGCCTATTGAATTTAGACCTGAGACTGAGTTGAGCTCAGTGTCAGAATTTTTCCATTAAGCATGGCAACGGCGATGACTTCAAGAGCTGACACCGCCGGTCAACATGGCAGAAGCGGTAGGAGAGGAGGTTACACGTAAGATCATGTTTCTCCGCTCCTACTCGTACTCCAGCGGTCTACTGGTAGTACTCATTCCATCCGGTGAATATTCCTTGCTTTCTTGCCACTCCTCTGACCGTCTGCTTATTTGTTACTAGCGCAGTGCCTTTTTTCCGACCTCAGAAATTTAGACTATGCACTCGGAGGCGACGAAAATGGTTCATATTTCGATGAACCAAATGTCTGCTTATCGGACGGCCTAGGTGGTCTCATTTAGAACGTCTGCCTTGAAATGCAGCCACGTCGTATCTCTAGCACCCGTTTTCAGCCAGGTATTGGATACATCTTAGGCAATCGAAACCGTGCTGCACTGCGCGCTTTCGGTGTTTGCCGCGGCGTTCAACAGCTTTACCTTACAAGACAAGGGCAGACGTTGGACTCATTTTATATGGATTTGGGTAGTGCAGATCGTGGTCTACGGTAAGACCTTATCATTCATGATCCTGACTGCTAATGAACAGTTGCAGATCTTGAGCCACTAGCAAGTTCGAGCGCAGAAGCTGATCACTCCGAAATATCATTAAAGTAGATCAACATCGACCTCTTTTTTTCTTTTTATTTTGTCCCAAGACCAGCCATTTGATACCGTGGAAAGCCCTTGGTCAGTTTGCGTGAGAGGAATTGACAGGGTTTATTGGATGGGTCGTCGCTCGCTAGTTGATGTCAGCTTCTGTAGACATCGTTGGGAAATGTCTGAGCTGTCTTTCAGAAAACCACTCGTGAGCCGTATCCTCTACGTACCGAGTCGAAATTGCTAACCGATTGACATTACAGATGCCGCTTTTGGTTAAAACGACTATCCGGTTGACTTCCCATCATTAGCTTTTGTACGGAGTACGAAGTGGGAGTTCGGGAAGCGCTGTGATTGCGGTTCTTTTTGCTGTGTGAGTCGTTGGTTCCGCCTGACTTGTACACTCTCAAGGCACCTTAGCCTGTTTGCCTAATAGGCACCCGGTTCTCGTCAAGACGGAGTCCTGATGAATGTTACGGTGCTCATCAGCTCCAAGGGGCGTAACTAGGGTTTTGACGGAGAGGCTATCCCAGTGGCTACTAGAAGTATCGAAGGCTTGGATATGTTGCTGGGGTTGAAGCAGTCGGAAGTCAGAGCTATATGATGATTGCGTCTTTCATACTTTCATCCAGGCTTCGATACTGAAATACAGAATACATTATCTTCCCTTCGACTGCGTGCACCTTTCAAACATAATAATCCTGAACTTTCAAGTAAGAGACTTGGAAGACAGCATCAGGACTCCTCTGCGCATCACGAGTGGCTTTTCCCTCGAGTACATGCTTGACTCTCGCTCGCACGTATTCTGCAAATACACCATTTTGATTCGTATCAGTCCTACTGCAAAGACATTGATGCCAGTGACCAAACTCGACGCACCAAAAGCAGTCACCGCGTCCTCCGGCAGTTGTTTTTCATCCTCTCCAGTGATATACCCTTCCTTTATAAGAACGGGACTAGGTGCTGGGATCATCGGTACACTGTTTCCGGGCCTTGAGAAATAGATAAGACCAAGGCGGTCGAGATTGGCTTGGTCTGCGGGTGGAGAGACGACTCGATGGATCGTGCTCTTGATGTAGCCCTGCAGACATAAGTGTCGTCAAGCAATTGAGATTAAATCGTAGTCTGAAGGACGGGCTCACCTTAGTGAGGAATGAAAGGGTGTCCCCTGCGTTGCAGGTAATCCCGCCGGGAATGTACTTGACCCACTTCCATTCGTTGTCTGGAGAACGGATCTGTAGGCTGGATAGTGTCATTAGATGTCGACGTCAAATAATGCAATCAGAGGTACAGCATACGCTGCGACAGGCTGAGAGAACAGTAGAGTGAGAGACCCAAAGTCTGCATTATAAACTCGGCATCAATCACTGTTGTCGGCAAGATTATGGGGACAGACTCACCAGTATGTCCACCCAACCATTGGTCGCCTATCTTCTTATTCTCCGATGCAGACCTTGCATGATACATCAGCTAGAGCAACAAACACTTTTCAGTCAGTATAAAATCCCCAGGTATACTCCAAGTGAATAAACAGTGAAAGGGTACCTACAAAGCGAATATGATCTTCTGAAGGCTCGTCGTACTGATGTCTTTCAACAAGATAGTCTTCCGGAAGCTCAAGTATGATGGCAAGAAGGACAAAGAGTTTGCGGACAACAGTCCAGAGAAGTCGGTGAAATGGAGCAATTTCGTCTTCAAATGCCTTGATCAGGTCATGGCGAGGGACTGAATTGTAGTCGGGTGTGTATTTGGGTACGTTGAGCTGGGAAAAAAGAAGAAAACAGAAAGATAATTAGACAATGAGGACATGCCCGGCCTGATGTAGGATTAGACGTACCGTCTCCATGTTCTCCTTAACATCGGTGTTTTTAACAAAACGAGTGGGTTCGCGATAGCCAAAGTTACTAAACAAAGCCTTAGATAAGAGGGACTTGTATCCGGCATTGGGTTAAAGAAGTACGCACTTCCCAACACTGACATCAGCCCTAACCTTCCTCTTCTCTTCCAATGGCAGCTTGAAGAACGTATTCGCAATAGACAATTGCCTGTCGATTTGTTCCTGACTGATACCACTCCCAACGATAGTCCAGAATCCCCAATGTCTCACTGAGTCTTGAAGCTCTTTTACAAGCTCCTCCTTCCCTCCTGGTAAATCATACTTGGACAAGTCAATGATTTGGAGAGGAGCCCAGTCCAGGGAAGCGTTGGTCGGAGCAGGCTTGATCCATGGGTCGACTTGAGGCTTGGGGTCGTTCACGACAGATGGCATTGCGAAAACAAAACACCGGGTAGTCACAAGACCACGACCTCAGCTGTTCAAGATGGGTACGTTTGACCCATTCAAGAAAGACGATGTGAGACTGGAGAACACGGTCAGAAGGTCGAGGTGAATGGAATGACGATTCAAAGCTATAGTTAATACATCTAAAAACAGATTTCCACTATTGGCTTCTCCGAGTACTTCACACATAATAATCTTGCACCTTCAGATTCTTCACTTGGAAGACAGCATCAGGTTTGTCTTCGGCAATACGAGTTGCTTTGCGGTCGTGTACGTTCTTGACTCTGGCTCTCACATATTCTGTGATATCGTACAAAATTAATCAGTGAAGATTCCAAGAGGATATTTCATATGAACCGCACCATAACCAGTCACTGCATCCTCAGATGCCCGTTTTTCTTCCTCTTCGGTAAGATATCCTTCCCTCCTGAGGACGGGACTTGGTGCCGGAACCATTGGTACATTGTCTCCCGGCCTGACGAAGTAGAAGAGACCGAGACGCTCAAGGCTGGCCTGGTCTGCGGGTGGACGGACAACTCTGTGAATAGTGCTCTTGATGTATCCCTATGACATACAAGGTTAGGACGACAGAGTTAGTTGAGACGACAATCAGGGTTCACCTTCGTCAAGAAGGAAAGAGTGTCTGCTGCATTGCAGGTAATACCTCCAGGGACATGCTTGACCCATTTCCATTCGTTATCAGGGGAACGAACCTGTAGGCTGTCACATACCAGTCAGACACGGAAGATCTACAACACAGAGTACTGGATACATACGCAGCGACAGATTGAGAGAATAGGAGAGTAAGGGATCCAAAGTCTGCGTCGCAGGATTTGAGCACCAATGGTAACTTAACTGGTAGAAGCCTACCTGTGTGACCAGCTGTCCATTGTTCACCAATCTTCTTGTCTTCTGCAACTGACCTTGCATGATAGATCATCTGGAATCCAAGAAAGCTCAACTTTAGGAAATGGAGGTAATCGTTAGACTTACGTAGCGAAGATGGTCTTCAGAAGGCTCGTCGTAAAGATGTCGATCAACGAAATAGTTCTCGGGCAGCTCGAGTATGATAGCGAACAGAACGAAGATCTTGCGAATGACAGCATCCCAGACGAGTCGATGAAATGGGGCGATTTCGTCTTCAAACGCCTTCACCAGGTCATGACGAGGAACCGAGTCATAATTCGGAGTGTATTTGGGTAGATTGAGCTGAAAAGTGATTAATGAGCATATACATGCTTTCTGCAGACACACGAGGCATACCATCTCCATGTTCTCTTTCACATCGGTATTTCCAACAAATCGTGTAGGCTCGCGATATCCAAAGTAACTGAAGATTGGACATGAGATACCGTACTTGGGGAAAGAAAAGAAGTACTCACTTTCCAACGGTAAAATCGCAAGCAACCTTTCTCTTCTCCTCTAGAGGAAGTTTGAAGAAGGTATTAGCAATAGAGAGTTGCCTATCCAGTTGTTCTTGTGTAACGCCAGTACCGATGACGGTCCAGAACCCCCAGCGCTTCACTGCATCTCTGAGCTCGTTAGCAAGCTCCTGCTTCCCTCCAGGTGCGTCAAACTTTGACAAGTCGATGATTTGAAGTGGCGCCCAGTCCAAGGAAACCTTGGTCTCGGGATGGTTGGTCCATGTTTCAACCTGAGGTTTGGAGGAGACGGGTGCGGGCATTATGTTAATCGAGAAGTTGGAATCCGGCACTCAGCATTTTAAGGCGAGGGTATCTTTTGCCCATTCTTGTAGTCAGAAGACTGACTACGAATAGACGGGCCGGTAACAATAATGAGACTTTAGTTGGATATTGCGTGACGAAGGACGATTGCGCAAGAAGAACTCCAAATGGTGTCTAAGAGAAGTTTGATGCTAAGTAAGAGATAAAGATAGGAAGTCAGTACTTGAAGACATGTAGCTCGTTGTAAGACTGCATCCTTGAAGCCGTAGTCGTCGATGAGGACGAGAACAAACAGTGACGGCAAATACCGACGCATCTTTTGCTGGTCTTTTTCCCTTCGTACCTCCACCATCTCCAGATTTTTATCAGGATGCTACGCCGGAAATTGATATTTCCGTCTCAATAAGCCCTAGTCTGTTCTCCAAAGAATTTCTGTCTGAGCTGACGTCTTTGCCTTGGTAAAAGTCGTCAGCTGTACCGGACCTATTTAGCATGCCTTAGAACTCCAATGTCTTTGAGGCTTCTGTCCTCTCTGGCTCTACTTTTGCAATGTCTTCAAAAAATGTCTCCAAGGAACCTAGCGTGCAAAAGGTTGATCCCAGTAGGCCCGCTTCCATGACGGATGAAACTCCAACGAAAGTCGACCTGCATGATGGTGACTCGGATCCCATTTCTGTAGAACAGTGGAAGAAAATACGGAAACGGATAGGTAAGGCTTTGGCTTCACTATCTCCTTCATTTGTCGTTGTCTGACTGACCACGTCCCAGACATCCGCATAATACCCTGGTTATGCTTCACCTACCTCGTAATGAGAATCGACATCAACAACATATCCAATGCTGCTATCATGAATATCGAAAAAGGCCATGGTATCAAGAAAGAGCTCAATCTCAATGCTCAAGACTGGAACTGGGCTATATCATCTTTCTTCTACCCTTACATGTTCCTGGAACCCATTTCGACCCTGTTGATGAAATATACCACGTAAATCTCTACAATTACCTTCCAGCTCGGATTTTTCAACTCATTGGAACTATAGGCCTAGTTTCTGGCTTGGCCGTCTCATGATTATGTGGGGAGCCATCGCTATGTGTATAGCAGCAGTGCAGAACTACGGAAGTCTAATTGCTGTTAGAACTCTCCTCGGAGCTGCCGAAGCAGGTTACTACCCCTGCGTCATCTATTATCTCGCATTTTGGTTCAGACCAGAGGATCTGGCTGTACGAATCGCGCTATTCTATTCGTTCGGTCAAGTTAGCGGTTTTGTTGGAGGATTTCTCGCTTTCGCCGTATCGTTTCTGGACCAGCATGGTGGGTTGTCGGGTTGGCGATGGCTATTTTTGCTTGGTACGTCTTATACATCTCATTTGAACCCCTTCACTTAGATATCATTTTTAACAGAGGGAATTCCGGCCGTTTTGATGGGGTTTGTTACCCTATTTATCCTACCGGATTATCCAGAAACCGCAAAGTTCCTAGACGACCCCGAGCGGCGCTATGTCATTGAAAGATTACCCAAGACTGCACCAACCAAGAATGCTCATACTTGGGATACCCAGCAAGCTATTGATCTAATGAAGGAGCCTACGTTGTGGTTGTTCATAATAGTCTGGTTCTGCCATGCAGTCGGTGGCTTTGGGTTATCATATGTATTGCCAACTGTGATTTATGATCTCGGTAGGTGTCTCTCTGGTTTACGCCGATGAAAGGACCGAATTCATTCAAATCTTTCCACAGGTTTCACGACCAGCGCAATGGCGAACGTCCTTTCGATGCCTCCGACTGCGGCTACTTTTGTGGTTCTCAATATACTTGGATGGTTAGTCCAGACGAAGAACTGGAACCCATTCAGAGTTGCCATGGGATGTGAGTCTTTCCATTTTCTCTTCGTTTCTAGTTTGGAACTGTCATGCTGAAATCTTCACCTAGTGGAAGTAACCAACATTGTCTGCTGTGTCCTTCTGATTACCGTGAAAGTCAGCTTAATTCTCTTACAGCCTTTAGGGTTCTTTTCATTAAAGCTGACCTCCGCCTTCTACCACAGGTAACCGTCGTCAAATATCTTTGCTTGATAGTAGCAACTGCGACAGCAGGATCGGTCTATCCTATCCTCTGGCCAAAGCGCGTCCAGGCTTCAAGAGGAACAACAGCCGCAGGGCTAGCTATCGGTCTTACGAATGCGACAGCTCAGTTTTCTGGGATCTTGGGACCTCAAGTTTTTTCTAGTACATCTGTTTTTCTTCTTTCTCAATAAATGAAAGCTAAAATCGCCGTCTTCAGCTGTGTTTGGTCCAACGTACAAGGTTTCGTTCTTGGTGTGCGCGGGTCTGCTTGCAGGTTCTGTGATATCTATTGCTGTGACGGGGATCTTGATGGGAGAGCTGTGGACGACAGGGAAAGGTGGCGAAAAGCAAGAGCAGGAAGATGTCCAGCGCTGAAGATGGACCGATGTACATTATTAGAACCTCAATAAGACCCTCAGATATCCAATCGTTTGAAGGCCAAGTAACCAATGGATCAACAACATAGTATTAGCATGATGTTCTCTACTACAAGCGTCTACAGTTCGGACAACACCACCTTGTTCCACCAGAAGTTACATTCTGTTCTGCTCCAGTTATCGGCTTCCATCTGCACAGAAATCCCAGTTCCATTACCTCCAGCCCTCTCATCATTGCCCTCTCCGAAAACCATCACTTTCGGGTCACTCGTATCATACCTCACCCATTGAGGTCTATCAGCAGCCCTCCCTTTCAGTGCATTCGGATCACCAAGAGTAATAAACGAGGTCCAATACGCATGCAACATCCACGCTACCTCCTTCTGCGACTCGGAATACTCCAAAACGTCTTGATCCATGGTTTGATAATGGATATGATCTCCATGATTCGCGCCGCTCTTCACGGTTTGGTTAAGAGCCCAGTGGTATAGATATACCGGTTCTGTCTGAGTCGATGAAGCGAGATTGACAGTCTGTCGCACAGGACAAACGTACGCATAATGTGCATACGCAGCTTCGCCTCTCTTGAACTGTGGACCGACTTGGATGGCGCTGAGGTTCCTGGTATCGACGTAAGGAGAATCGGGATTTATGCTGGGGTCGGGGTAGAGCTGGTCAAGTGTCTCGATGTCGCCTTCAGAAAAACGAGGGACAAGAACACGCCAAAAATCGTCGAATTCGGTTGGCGTGGACATGTTTGCGGGGACGTATCCGGAGCCTTCGTTGGTGCTGAAGCCTGTCATGATGGGGACTCTGTTCCGTAGACCAGAGCTCCATTCGTCTATGGGACGTTGCGAAATGATGTCTCCGTCAATGACTGGCTGGAAAGCCCATCGGACAGAAGGATTGTACTGGTCGAAAATGGTCGTCTGGGCTGCTGTGATGTTCTTCTCGGGAACGTCTCGGAGACAGGAGAAGATCTTGTCAGAAGGCACATCACAACACCCTGCTTTAGCGAGGAATTCGGCAAATTGGGTAGCGTGAAGAGATTCGTTGTATGGATAAACAGCCCGAGACGTAGGAGCGCCAGATTCAATGATGACTTGATGGAAGAGACCAGGTTCTTTGTAGTTCATTAGATGGTGACCAATCTGAGAGTATTCCTTCAGTATCATGCTGGAGAAATAAAAACATGGTACAAACCGAATGGGCACCGGCAGAAAGACCAAAGAGTGTCACTTGTTGACTGTCGCCACCAAAAGCCTCGATATTCTCCTGAACCCACTTCATCAACAATATTTGATCCTTGAGGCCGAGATTGAGCAGTCCTTCCTCTGCTGTAATGTTCGAGGGCAGAAATCCAAGGGCGCCAATCCTGAAATATGCCAATGTCAGATAAAGAAAATGGCTCGTTTAGAATGAAAACACACCGGTAGTTGAAAGAAACGCCAATGAAGGGTTTCTCAGACCAAGCGACCATGGACGTTGTGTTATGCATAGCAGCTATGAATGGCCATGAGACGAAGCAGCCATAAAAATGATAGTAAGAAAGACGCACCAGTGCCTCTGTTGAACGCACCGCCATGGATGTACAGTCCTACAGGCAGCTTCCCTTGTCCAGGTTGTATCTTGGGTCGGAAAATGTTGACAGTCAAGCAGTCCTCGCTCTCCTCCAGATTAACACCAGGTATTATGATGAATTGTTTTCCGGGACATCTGAGAAGGATGTTGGTCGGTACAAGCGAAGATAGTGAGGCTAGGACACTCACCTTGGTCCAAATTCCAAAGCATCGAAGGTATCGTTTGATGATCCGACAGGAACGCTATCCCTGAAGCGCCTGTCCCCAATTGGGGAAGAGCGTATGGAATCCCTTTGAAAACCTCAATAGCTTGAGGCCATGTATCTTCCTTCAATTCCGAACCGACAATCGTTCCTTGGGGTATAGTGACGCGAGGAGCATCCGAGTTTACTGTTCGCAGAACGTGCTGTGTGTCGGCTGACCATGAACAGGTCAGGACAGCGGAAAAAGTGAGAAACCAAAGTGTATGTCGAAACATTGTGATCTGGAGGGGTCCTGTTCCGACATTTCCAGTTTAAATAACGCTTCGAGCTTCAGGAACTTCGATGGGTGGAGCTGGAAGTTCAAGATAGACTAGAGAATTTCGCGGTCACTTGACTGGTCTGGTTGTGTTGGCCGCTGCAAAAGCAGATACCGCAGATACCTTGGCATACCGACCTCAATTTTGAAGAACATAGGTAGCCGCAGAGATAAGCAAGCTACACTTAAGCGAAGAACTCAAGATAAGTATCAAAGTTTCTACTCAGGAATTTGAAAGCTTTTCGCAAGAGCCCGTATGCACATTACAAGGGGAAAAAAATATTCTGCCAAGTGAACTCCCTGCTAGCTTGAGTCTGCCTAGGACTAAGTGAACGAAGAGGTACAAGCACTGGCTACTCCACACTTGACGAATTGCATGGCAACAATTGACTGGGGATATTCCGAGATAAAGGTTGAAGATGGTTCTTGTACGATAAGACTCCACTCAGCCAAACCTAAACGTTTAAACAACACTTCAGCTTCAACGTTGTCAACCCCCGAAAAATTGTTCGTAGAGGACCACGCCGTGTATTTATCTATCTTTAGGTTCCGCATCTTTGAGGAAATCAAGAATTAATTCTTCCCTGCGTTAACGGCGGCTCGGAGGACAGATAGTGTATGATTGTTAACCAAAATACATATATCAAGCTGAGTGCTTACTACATCTCCCAAAGAGTCCATGATGCTATCCATTTCCCTGTCCGAAGCCATACCCATCCAACACGTAATCTAAAAACTCTAATGTGCGTAGCATGCTAATGCAATATGCATATAGACATGTTACGGTTTTCTGTTCGCCAATGGTATCACAGTCTCCGTGCTTTCTGTCTTCTTCTGGTTGTTCTTGGCAACTGCGTACATGATGCCAGCGAAAAACCCGACGGCGATAGCGGAGACACTTCCGACAGTGACAACATCACCGAAGAAAATCATGCCAGAGGCAGCGACGGGAAGTTTATTCAAGGCACCGACCATGCTAGAGAAGACAAGAGAGTGAGGTGGGCTCAGTAATCTCGAAAAGTTCCATACACACCTGTATGTCGTGCTACTCGTCACTCGTATGCACCATGCAGTGGTATATGATATTCCTACAGCTGCTGCACCAGAAAAGCGATTGTTGAAAGCAGAAGATTGCGTGAGTCCGAAGGGAAATTTCTCTCGAAATTCTCTGTCCCCCAGTCCTCGAAGAGAATTGAAAATACGAGAAGTATGGGTATGGAAAGTAGGTTGGAGTAGAACATGGAGTCCCAATCAGAAAAGCCTGTCGCTTTTATACGTTTGCGCATGGTGAGGACCTGTAGGACGTGTCAGGATCGTTTAGGAGACTTTAGCGGTAGAAAGGATGGGCTCACATAGGCAGCACTGACAAGACAATTAACGAACATCCAAAAATAGCCAATGTTTAACTTGTAGACCACGTCAGTGACGGATTGGAATCCTAGAGGATCCGAGTAGACCGGTAAGACACTTGAGACATCGGACCAGGCAGCAATGACCGAAGAAAGGACCATGAAGACGAAGGATATCAGTGTGAGGGTCGTGACTCTTCCACCGAACCATAAGACTTCGCCATATGCAATGAGGATGATGGTAAGATTTTTGAAGATGGTGTACACGGGTATTGAGAGATATTGCTGCAAGTATAGTCAACAAGACTGAAGACGCTGCAGGAAGGATGAAAATGCACCAAAGACTTCGAGCCCGTATATATAACCCATGTCAGCATGAAACTTTTTTGCTCGATGTTAGTAGTGGAGAATTGCTGGTATCTCTAACACGCACGATATTGGAAACCACATTTTGGCGTCCTGGAGGTCGAACTGTCTGAATGATATGATGCCCAGCCTCTTGACGAATAGAACACACGCTATGCAGACTGATGATTGAATGGCAAGGAGCAGAAAAGTCATTGAAAAATGCGGGCCTGACACGACGAACTGGAAGCGGTCAGAGACAAGGCGTCGGGCGAGACTTTTAGGGATAGTACCTTGTTAACGAGTGTCATAAGAATGGAGGCCAGGCAGTAGCATATTACTGAAGTGCCTGCGGCGGACACAGACGCCATCGTGGACGACGGAGACAAAGGGCACAAGTTGTCACGCTACCGTCATGTACCACCATTTGCTCGTCATTCTCTGCCTCGTCCAACTTTCATGGGCATCATTTGCAATTGTATTCTCGACCAGAAGTCAGCTATATTCATTTCAGAACGTCGCCTGTGCTCTTCAAGACCCTCACGTTGTTCTATCTGCGGAAACGTCCAGCTCTTATATTTCGCTTCCTTCATGCACCCTCATGTACTCAACTTCAACTGAAAGCGTACCCGCATATAAGTTTGATGTTCTAGTAACAACGACATCGATACAATTACCGTCAGGGATTGAGGCAGAGACAATCGTTCGCATTCCTCCGGCGGATTTACCCTACGCGTCCTGGATGGCTTCACTTCGATATACCGACTGGCAGGAGTATCATACACCTCAACTCACTCTCGCAATCATCACCAACAATCGACCACGATCCCTTTCTCGTCTTCTCAACTCCCTTTTCAACGCCCATTACTTCGGTTCTACCGTGTCTCTCCGAATCAATCTGGACCAACCCGCCGATACTGAAACCAACGCCATGGTGACTTCTTTTGCTTCAGCCTGGCCCCACGGTCCAGTTTTCCTTCATCACCGAATCATTCAAGGCGGCTTTTACCAGCCATCATCGAGTCGTGGTATCCGCATAGCGACAATGAATACGGCGTTCTCCTGGAAGACGACGTCGAGCTCAGTCCGATGTTCTACGCATGGTCCAAACTCACCATTTTGCGATACCGTACCTATCCAAATCTGTTCGGCGTCAGTCTTTATCAACCCAAGAACGTTGAACTCCATGCCAGCGGGCGTAAAGCTTTCAAACTCTCGGACGTCGTACCTTCCCATATTCCTGACTCACCTTATCTTTCCCAAATTCCTTGCAGC
Organism: Tetrapyrgos nigripes; assembly: GCA_013368315.1. NCBI lineage: Eukaryota > Fungi > Basidiomycota > Agaricomycetes > Agaricales > Campanellaceae > Tetrapyrgos > Tetrapyrgos nigripes. Next base: position 243,712 of record JAACJM010000096.1, on the reverse strand, counting down.
TGGGGAGCAGTGTATTTCCCAAGGCACTGGCGAGAATTTCACAACTATATCGCTTTGCGTTTATCCGAGCTTTCGCAGTCATCTGCCCTTTCCTCATCATCACCATTCCTCCCACTCAAGACCATCATCGTCCCAGACGTCCGCTCCAACAGGTGGACCAAATCATGGAAGAAATATTTTATCGAATTTGTCTATCTCCGTGGTTATACCATGCTTTATCCAAGCTTTCCCGATTACCTTTCTCTTTCGACCAATCACCACGAGCTTGGAGTCCACGTAACGACGTCGGTCTCCTCCAGGAAGCAAGAATTCGAGGTTCCGTTGATGTCCACTCAAGCACTTGCATTACCTCCACTCCTTTCCTTTCCCTTCATGGCATGAGCTACCCGTGTTAAACCTAACCGGCGCTCTCGTCTCGCATCGTCAAATCGCTGCCGTCGCTTCTCAGAGACGTCAAGAACTCGTTCGGTCGTGGTGTCACTCCGATATGGTCTTGCCTTTCGATGCACATTCTCTTTTTTGTGTTGTATGAAAAAAGTGTACACTAATACAGACGCATGCAATCACGCATATTTTCCTCACTTCTATTGGAAGGATTCTCGTGAGAACGCTGTTTGATGGCAGATTGATTGGAGCTTCGTATTCTTGAACTCAAACTACGACCATCGATGTTGACAGCGACAAGTTTTTCTCTGAATAACGGGACGAGCATTCTTCTGTTGGACTCGGGTTTGTGTTCCATCCAGCACCTGGGAAGTTGGGTGATTTACTCACAGCAGAAATAGATGCTGGATGGGACGTGTCGGCGAAAGTGAAGAAGTGGTCAATATGGTGAAAACTGCGCTTCAGTTGGGTTTTCGTCATCTGGATACAGTGAGTCCTGCGGTCCTAGAGTAAAATGATGCCATGCTCATGCTCATGCTCATATCAGGCCTCTAATTATGGTATGCCTCGTGTCTTTCTTCTTCTTCCAACTTCATGCACCTTTCTCAACTTTCTCAACCATATAAACCTAGGGAACGAACACTCTGTTGGGCTTGGAATCCAAGCTTCAGGAATACCACGCGAAGAAATCTATGTCACCACCAAACTCTCGTATGTGCACTGAATGCCAGACTTGCTTCAATTTCCAAATCTCATGATTCTTAACATCTGTATAATGGTTTCATGAAGAGGTGAGGACCACGGACGTGTCGCAGAAGCATTGGATACTAGCCTCGCAAAACTTCAACTGGAATATGTGGACATGTACTTGATGCATTGGCCTCAGGCGTTAACGACAGAGGGTGCGTCTATTGAGTGCTTGGTGACCCGTCAGTTTCCAAATTTCTATCCAGGAACAGCGCTAAAACCCGACGAAAGCCCAACCATCCTCGAAACATGGAGACAGATGGAAGAATTGGTCGTATCTGGTGGGTCCCCGAAATTAACTTACCCCGAGAATCTGAAACCGACCAAACGCACAGGCAAGGCAAAAGGCATCGGTGTCTCAAACTACAGCATTAAAACCCTCACCCCTCTGCTTGAACACGCCCGAATCGTCCCTGCGATAAATCAAGTTGAAATGCATCCTTGTCTCCCGCAACATGCTTTACTGGCTTTCTGTCAGGAACGCGGTATCCATCTTACTGCGTACTCTCCTATTGGCAAGAATAAGTTTTCGACAGACGCAGATTTGTTAGAGGTTGCTCGTACATGTACCCATGATCATGTACCGGGAGTGACTGCAACCCAAGTCCTTTTGAGCTGGGCAGTCCAACGAGGGACTTCTGTGATACCCAAGTCATTTCGAGAAGATCGATTGAGAGAGAATCTGAGGGTCCGTGTTTACCTTGTCAATGCGTGTTTCCTGCAAAGTCTGACGTTTCCTTTTGGCTTTGTTTAGCTCGTGCAACTTGGTCCAGAGGCGATGAAAGTGCTGGACAATCTACATAAGAAAGAAGGGATGCACAGAAGTGTGTGTGGTTTCCACTCGTCTGATCTAGGTGGTTCGTGTTTTGGATGGACTTATGAGCAGTTGGGCTGGAATATGACGCTGGGAGGAATAATGAAGGATTGAAGGATCTTGACAGACTCGGAATTCAGGTTGCTTCAAACATACTTCAGATTTAACGACTACTTAGATATAAATACAGTACAAGAGAATCCGGTATAGATACGACATTAAATATTACACTTCCTTTGTTTTGGGACAGAAAAATAGCTGAAAGATCGGCTAGTACTTATGCAGTCCGAGTCTGAGACGGAGGGTTCCGAACTCAAAAGTGACCATCCTTGCCTCCTTTTCCTGGTTGTGGGAAGCCAGGGAATCCGCCATGTCCCTTGTCGCCGCCTTTGCCATTGTCTCTTTGCCTCCTTTTCCTGGCTGCGGGAAGCCAGGGAATCCACCATGTCCCTTGTCGCCGCCCTTGCCATTGTCATGGCCATGGCCGTTGTCCTTGCCTCCTTTACCTGGTTGTGGGAAGCCAGGGAATCCGCCATGTTCCTTGTCGCCGCCTTTGCCATTGTCTTTGCCTCCTTTGCCTTTGCCTGGTTGTGGGAAGCCGGGGAAGCCGCCATGTCCCTTGTCGCCCTTTCCATTCGTCGTGGCCATGGTCATTGTCTTTGTCTTTGCCTCCCTTGCCTGGTTGGGGGAAGCCGGGGAAACCACCATGTCCCTTGTCGCCGTCACCATGCTTTCCATTATCATGACCATTGTCGTGGCATTACCTGGACCAAAAGACTACCCAAAAAAAGATCGTCAAGTTAGCAACACTGCCAGACGGATAATTAGATTTCACTAACGTCTACAGCACGGGGGAAAAAGCCATGGCCTTCATCATCCTTGCCTCCTTTTCCTGGTTGTGGGAAGCCAGGGAATCCGCTATGTCCCTTGTCGCCGCCTTTCCCGTCGTCGTGACCATGACCGTTGTCTTTCCCTCCCTTGCCTGGTTGGGGGAAACCGGGGAAACCGCCATGTCCCTTGTCGCCGCCCTTGCCATTGTCATGGCCATGGCCTGTTGTCCTTGCCTCCTTTCCCTGGTTGCGGGAATCCAGGGAACCCTCCATGTCCTTTGTCGCCCTTTCCGCTGTCGTGGCCATGATTATTGTCTTTGCCTCCTTTGCCAGGTTGGGGGAAGCCGGGGAAGCCGCCATGTCCCTTGTCGCCTTTCCCGTCGTCGTGATCCATGACCGTTATCTTTGCCTCCTTTGCCTGGTTGCGGGAAGCCAGGGAATCCGCCATGTCCCTTGTCGCCTTTTCCATTATCATGTCCATTGTCGTGACCGAAGGACTGGTAGGAAGAAAAGAAGAAAAAATTCGTCAAATTAGAGCGGGGTACATATTGTGATTTCACTTACATCGGCAGCGCGAGGGAAATGACCGTGGCTTTCATGATGTCCCTCATTCTTGCCACCCTTTCCGAAGATAGGGAATCCAGGGAATCCGCCATGTTTGCCATGGTCATCGTGCTTTCCTTTGAAGGGCTAAAGATAAAACCAGTCAGTAAAGTTACTTTCCAGGACCTGTGGCTTCTTCACTCACGTTGAAGATAGGGAAACCAGGGAAGTGTCCTTTGTCGTGGTCCTTTTCATGACCACGCCCTTTGTCCCCGTGCGCCGCAACAAGCTCCGTGTCTTCAGCCTATGGGAATCAAGTCAGTTTGAGGTCGATGAAGCGAAGAAGAGCAAACATACTCTGATAAAATGATTAATGCTAAGACCATGCACTGTGGTCAACATCCACAGCAAAGAGATAGTCAGGCCAGGAGAGAATCGCATTATGAGGGCTAAGAAGGCTTGTTTAGATGGAAGGAGGAATTCCTGAGGTCTTGGAGGCCAGGATCGCCAGCTTTTATAGGCTTCTTTTCATTTTGGAACGCAATTCTGGATTAATGAGCTCTTGAAAATGAAAAGTGTAAAGCAAGCAATGGACGCTATAGGTAAAACATCCGAGAAATGCCCACTCAAGATGCGAAAAGTCTACATGAAGACCTGAATAATGATAATTGAGGTGGATATGGAGTTGAAGTGGAGGAAGAGAGATGTTGGTACTTGTTTGTCAAAGACACTCAAATGCCGGCGTTGGCTTTGCCACAGCCCTCTTCCGGTGCGTCCACCTCATTTCGTTCTTTTAGGCAGTTAAAACACTCTCCACTCTTGGCTACCGTAGCGCCGTCATTATTGCATTAAACAATTGTATACAGACTGCCAGAGAATCACTGACTGGACCCAGGCCTGAGAAGTTCTTAATCTTCATTTCATTCAAAGTTCGCCTTCCACTCGTCATACAGTGAAATCTGGGAATACGGTCACTGGCATGGTTTTGATGAACGAGTATACTGAAAATTATACTGACCAGATTATTCGCGTTGATCTCTCAGAAATTTCTCTTCAGTATTTTGTTAGTTTTGGCTTCGCGGATGTTACTACAGTATCGCTCGGAATACTAAACTCAGTACTCAATTGCAAGATCGTCGTGCCTTGGATGTACCTGGTCTCAATGAGGTATTCATATGAAGGACTTGCATTTCCTTTTACCCATTCATGGCTTCCCATTCACTTCCAAAGCGATGCGAAGCATATGCGGTTCCAACCGTAACGATAATCATCGAAGGCAAATTTGAACGTTGCAGTAAGTCGCTGGCTGGTGTTTTACTGTCTTGTCATGAGTCAATATACATCATTGTATCAGTGTGCTTTACTGATTATGCTTCCTAATAAATGAGTCAGAATCCAGAAAATAAACGAGCACTCGGTTCAACCCGGTGGTAGGTTTCGATGAAGTCTTCACATTTGCTTTCAAGGCGATGCGACACAAACGCAGATCCAGGGACAGCTATTGAGGCGAATCTGAACATTGTAGGTTGCTCGGTTTTTGCTACCTTTTCAACGGCTTGTCCTAAGACTAATCCAGTTCAAGGTACTACGTACTCAGAGGCTTGCTTGTAATTTGGTCTCGGAAGGATCATGAACAATTGTGGCCTTGTATGCAGTGTTCTACTACCAAAGGGTTAAGCCCTTTTAACCCTTAAATTTATGACTTAAAATTTTTCGAGTGACATCCTTAAGGCTTAAGCTGTCTTAAGGAAGGGGCGCAGACTGTCATCGGCTAGTCATTAGCTGTAACTCAAATATGCGAGGCAGGATAATGACTCCAGCAAAGATCAGCAAAACATGTCCAGAGTGTTCTAAACTTCTTGGCAGTTCTGCCCCTATTTTTTCCCACACACCCCACTGCCCCGTAAGGCCTTAAGGATAGGACTTAAGTTTAAGGCTTTAAGCCTTTTAAGCCTTAAATTTTTTGGAAACCTGATTTAAAGGCTTAAAGTAAAACACTACTTGTATGCTCAAGAAACCCCTCATCACCGAACTGTGCACTTACTTCCCCGTCAGAAGTTCCAGTCGTTGAGTGACTTAGTACTGATTCCTCCTCTCGCCACCTATCTCATCACTATTGCCTTTCTTAGCATGCGTTGCCAGCCGTCAACCGCACAGACTCGAAACGTCGGACAGAGAGTGGAAGCCACCAATACGAGTGTTTTGTCCCTGATAATTAGTCTCCATCGCAAAGAAGACATGTACAGTTGAGTGCCTTCCATCACAGCACTTGGTACATACTCGACGGGAGCGGAGAAAAAGGCAATTGTGTTCGACCAAGAGTCGTTCATGACGACACCAGTGAGCAGTATGGCTTGTCATAACGCCCATTGCGTGCTTCGACGCTCACCGGATATTGCCTAATAAATCAATTCAAGTAATTGATTATGGCAAAAAACACGGCCATAAGGAACGTCAATTATGACATGGATACGGGGCATGCAAATCACTCAGTACTTAATACGTATATCGGATTGAACACTGGGTCAGTATGTTACAAGAAATAGGAAACTTGGCACGTTCGTTCAATCCGTCCTCCTCTTGCGGAACAGAACCTTTGCAGTCTGACTTGGTCCTACATTATTCAAGAACTTGAACAGAGGCGGAAACTCTTTCGAATCGTTCGGGAATTTGACATCGTAATTCAGCAACACATGTGCCATCAGGTCTTGAGCTCGGCCGAAGCAAAGAATCGACCAGGACTACGTGAGCAAACAGCTTCAGTACGAGAAAACGACATGATAGATTGGGGTACCGAACACGAAACTCACCAAGCATGCTTTCCTTGCCCAAAAAGCACCCATTCCAGGGTGGGCGTAACTAATTGATGTTTGATGGCTTCACCTTCTTGACTGCGCTTGTCAAAGAACCGATATGGGTTGAATTCGTTGCCATTGGGGTATAGTTTCTTGTATTTATCAGGTCAAAACGAGAAAAACTTCCTTTAGGAGTAAGAAATGGGCCACTCAAACTCACATCATCCCTTTGAATCGCCCATACAGCAGCAACAATTGATGATCCTGCTGGTACAGTTGTACCATTGGAGAAGGTAAAGTCCTTCAGAACCTTCCTCGGTAAACCCGCTAGGCACGAGTTGTCAGTTCCAGACGGAATTGGGAGGCAAACTCATAGACGTACTCGCCCCGACACCATTCATCCTTTCCGACTCTTTCAAGAAACTATCAAGCAGCTTCATCTGGACCATTCCTACTTTGGACCATCCTTCTCGCTCAAGTACGTGTTCCACTTCTTTGCGCAAAGGATCGACGATTTCAGGATGAGCCGCGAGATTGAATAGAGCGTAGGTAAAGGCCTGAATACCAATGAGATACAAATGCCATGATCAATACTGCGAAGAACTTACTAGCTGTTCAAGGGATAGGAGACAAGGTAGCGAGATGAGTACGTGGTCCAGAATCCATGTCATGCCTACACACCGAAGTCGTATGCACTGCAGCAAAATTGACAGCAAGCACACGGACAGTAAGGTCTTCGATAGATGTTCGCTGAGAGAGAGGTGCATTCTGTTCAGCATCCATACACCATTGAATGTAGTCATTCTGTAAATGCGACTATGTCAGACGAAGGGATATGAGCGAATCTGAAGGAGCCCACGGGTTTATCTGTCCAGTCCTTTCCGTATCGTTCTTGCATCATTAACCGTTCTTCGATAATGGGCTTGAGATACTTCAGCGCCGTTTTGAGACTAGATTTACGCGCAGTAAATATCCGACCAACAACAGGTTGCATGAATTTGGGGAAAAGGTTGATAATCAATGAGTTGATGACAACGTTCATCGTGAACTTGATGTTGAGTTCACACCATTCCGGCTCTCTGCCTACCATTCATTCAAAAATTTTCAGTTCGAGATAAAGGGACTAAAAGCTTCTGCTGACATAGAGGCAAGCCTACAAAAAACCGGTTGACTGCACGTACAACGATTTGCAAAACCACATCATGAGCATGGATTTCGACCCAATCTGTAGAAGAGCAGAAGAAAGCGCATGAGACCTTAAAACCCTGCATGGATAGTCCGGATTTCGGATTCCTGGCACAATAGATCGGTGAAGTCGTATAATAATACAGCAAAAAAAAATAATGAGCCAGTGGCGGTGCACTTGTGCAAAACGTGACCGTCTGGCAGCCAGGAAATCCGAAATCCGAATTAAGTTTCGCACCTTCAGAAGGCGGAATTTTCTCTGAAATCACTGTCTGGACCTCATCAAGCATATCCCCATAACAGATACCAATATTCCTCGTAAGCGGAGTGCGAACAACGTCTATATGATATGGGTTGTCCGACAAATGGGGGTGCATGGTGTATTTGACTTGCAGTATGTCATCTGTAGCATCGAGGTTGGATAAATCCCTGTCGGTGGCTTTGCGAATGTCATCTACCATATCCCTTCCATTGACTACGACTTGCCAGCCATCAATTGTGGGTATCTTATATATACCTCCAGGATACTATTCCACACAATGCCATATCAGCACATCTCGGTTTCGGGACGAGAGTAATAAGGAGGAGCGCACCAAACGATAACCCTCTTCTATGATATCTGTAGCCTTTGTGATCCATCTAAACGCAGTCAAGTATGAGGTGAACACTCCATCAGCTCCAAGGGTCGGTATATGCTTGAGCTATATGCAAGAATTGGTGGGTGCACTTCAAATGAAATATTTGACCTGTAGCTCGTACCTTGGACCTTTCATAATAAGCATGAGCAAACTTGAGGCAGAGAATCAGCACAAAACCAATGACCAGCAAGGAGGAATCTGCATCCGGGAAGAGTGCCATGGGAGTCAACAGGTGAGATGACTGTCACTGTGGTAGCCAACACGGCGTGTGGACACAGTTTTGAGTCAGCAAAAATCTCGTGTATTTGCTCGGCGCCGGACATACTCCATATGGAAGGTCGGCAACAAAACGGTCCTATATGGAGTACTGCCGTTGATCGCCGAGTCGGACGACACACAAGGAAGCCGGACAAAACGAATAGCTCGCCCAGTTGTCCACTGCTCCTCAAGGTCTTGAAGCTATTTTGTGGTACTATTGGAAAGGCAACCTATATATTCTCTGCTAAAGGTACAGAATGAGCATTATCCAAGTATCTGTCCCAAAGGCTAAAGCATGTGAATGATCGTCTGCAGCAATATATTGTGATTTTGAGCTTAGCCCTCGTCATTCAGACGTTCCATGGCTATAATTTTGTGATGAAGGGGTCAGCAGCAGGGCTCTGAGAGGCTCGAGCACAAAACTTTAACTAGATATGCCCTGCCAGCTTCCTCTAGGCGTTCTGTCCGGGTTCTATGTGAATCTGGGCAGTTCATATATTGGCTATAAAATATTCTTACGCATTGACATCTTTGGGACAATGGTGAAAAAGCTATTTGGACAGCTAGCTATAGTCCATAGCTTGCTAACGGTATCGAGGGCAAGGAAAAAGACCAAGATTTGAGTTGTACACAGCCGGATTACGGATCCGTGTCCGACTAGCCGATTCAATGCAGTAGGTCGGCAACTGCGAAAACCCTTGCAAACATTCGAGATTTATCAATGCCAATGCCCAATAAAAATGCACTCACCCCCGCCGTGCAACAACATATTGATCAACAAAAGCGGTCACAAGGTGGCCCGAAGAGTGGCCCGGAGTAGTATATTCGAAAACATGGCCTGTGTAAGCATCTACACCTGGAAGATATTGGAGGAAGGAATAGCATTTCTTTTATAAATGTTATTATTGAACAAGTAAAAATCACCAAAACAGGACAGGGTATAAGCAGCGTACAGGCACAGAAAGCAGAGAAGCAAAACACGATAATGCTGCTCGGACGGATAAGCAAAGTGATACTAAATCATCAGTCTTCTTCATTGCGACAACACCTATTCCCTCGACGATCCTGCCTCGACTTGTGGAGCACTCATCGACATAGCCGTCACAGTCGTCTCCGAAGTCGTAGTGGTCGTAGCCGCGATCACCGATGTGCCCATCTCTTCTGACTCAATTCCATTCTCCCTCCGAGTGTCCATCGTCATGACTTTTTCAACCACAGTTTCATTCACAATCTTTTCAACCCCAGCAGCACCCGTACTGGAACCAGAAGCAGAACTGGGACCATGTCTACTTCCATCCGTGTACGTCAAGACACGCCCCTGGCTATCCACCTCGACCTCGTAATTGAAATCCTCATCATCAAAAGCTTGGTCGTCATCTCCATCGACATCCATATCAACATCGTTGAGTTCCAAAGACGGGTCAGGGGTGTTGCTAAAGGAATCAGGACGAGCATGGAACGCAGCGAGGTCTTCCAACGAAGGACCGGCTGAGGATGGAGTTGGAGGTATAGGAGAGGTAGAAGAGGCCTGACCAGCGGGAGGTGGAGTTTTAGTCCTAACAGGTATGGGAATTGGAATAGATGATTGCTCTACGAAATGAAAGAATGACGTCTCAGCAACAGTCAACAGAGGAGTTTAGAATGAAGAACTGCTGACCTCTTTCATGAACGATACTCAACCCATTGCCGCCTAGTTCATTTAGATCGAAAGCTTCCTCATTTTCTTGATTTTCAGCACCGTTGATGACACCGTTCGCAGACGTTTCACTGTTGAATTCATCAATGGTGCCAGTAGCGATGGTGGGCTGAGCATCACTAACAACGGAACCGGATCCAGACTCAGAAACTGACTCTGTTTTGTCCGAGGTGGGTAGTTTTGGTTTTTCAGATGGAGAATTATCTTGCTTCTTTGGTAACAATGTCGGGGATCCTGTGGATGTGCTAGCTTGTGGTAACTCGGGGGATGTTGAAGATGATGTCTTGAAGGAAGGAGCTTTGGACGGTGTGCGAACTTGCTGAGAGAGAGCGAAGATGAATGAGGCTGGTGTGGGTATATGCTCCGCGGAACCAATTATTTCTGGAAGTGTGAGTTAGAGTTGAAGATAAACACGGACAGAAGGAAGAAAAGGTTGAAATCGTAAGGCTAGCACTGCAAGTAAAGACGAACATAGAATACAGGGAATGTTTTCTACACCACAACGACACTCCAGGATTAAGGATGAGAGGAAAAAAAGGAAATGACTGCTAACCTTCTCCTTTAGGCGTCTGCGCATCTTCATCGTTGAGCGCCGACGTCAATCTTGCACTAGTGATGTCTCCGTCTCTTTCAGCGCTGTTGGTAGCACTTGTCCCAGCTGTAGCATTTAGCGGCCTGGGTGAAGGCTGGACTGAATCTTGAGAAGTCAAAGGCACTGCAGGACCTACTTCATCCGGAGTAGGCGCCGAGTTCTGTGGTCCGAGATTGGATTCGGGAACACCCTGAAGATGACTTTGTTGCACTTGAGCCTCTGCAGGTTCTGCGGCTGAAGGTATCCCTTGTTTCCCTGGCTCCGATTGATGAGACCTAGGCTCGGGTTCAGCCCCCGACGGAATCTCCTCCTGAGCGACCCCTCCATCAACTTCTCGTCTATCTGCAACTGGATCCACATCTACGTCCATTCCGTTTTCCAGAGGTTCCGCTAAAGGTTCACCAGCCTGAACTGCATCCCTAGCCCCCGAAAGCTGTACTGCCTGGTCTCTGAGCTCACCCTCGTTCATCTCAACATCGGCATCCTGAGGCTGACGTTCAAGGTCAACGCTTCCTTCCGCATCTGCTTCAGGGTCCGTCTGAACTTCCATGTCCACGTCTCGCTGTCCCGATCCACCTTCTTGCCTATCATCTTCGCGTCGTTTCCAAACAATACCAGGAACCTTTATCCCGTCAAATTTGAGATTGGAACGAGAAGGAGAGGTTGACTTTGACACATCTTCCTCTGATTCCGCTCCATCTTCGTCATCTGAGGGAGAGGTAGATGAGGGCGGTCGTTTTACAGTCCTTGCGCGTTTAGCTGGTCTGCCGACTCTTCTTGGCTTTGTCGCTTTTGCCGTTTTGTTTGGCTTATTAGAAGACGTCGCGTCTTTACGAGGGCGTCCACGACCACGGGTAGTGCTTGTCGCTTTGGTTGCTCGAGTTCGCGACTGAGCTCTGGTTTGGGACTGGGCTCGGGAGCGTTCAGCACGTGAAGTTGATGCTGTCCTAGTAGGTCGTGCCGTGAGACAGAACGCGTTGTTCCAGCTGTCCTAGCTGGTCTAGACGTCGACCTACCACGTTTCCTCTGTGACGCAGGAGAAGCAGGAGTGCTGGTGCTGACAGTGGTAGGGACTCGTGCAGGGACTCGCGTTGATCGTGACGGACGGGAGACACGGCTAGAAGACAGTGAAGATGCAAGTGGTGCCGAGACGGATGCGAAAGCAGAGGTAGGAGCTTTTTGCCGATTGGAGCGAGTCTGACGAGATTGAGATCGTGTAGAAGTGTTGGTTCTGAGAGTTGTGCTAGCTCCAGCAGACCCCGAAGTGGTGACCTTCCTGCTGCGAGTCGAGACACTAGCTTCTACCTCCTCCACTTCCTCCTCCTCTTCTTCGTCGGTGTCGATTTCATCATCATCATCACCTTCGGCATCCTCCATGTCCTCATCTTCCTCCATTTGAGCACCTCTAAGCCGACCACGCAGACTAGAAACTTGCACCGAAACTTGTTTTTGTTTACCGTTTTCAGGGGTCCGCCTGTGCGTGATACGCTTCCCGTACTGCTTGGCAGCCTTGCGAGGACTCTTAAATACAGGGCCAGTACTAACAGGGACCTTTGCTCTGATGTTGCGAGTGCTAATAGAGCTGACGGGTGGCGTGGCAACAGCAGTGCTACGTGTAGTGCGAAAAACTGAAACAGATGGTGACGCGAGTGGTGCACTAATGCTGGCTGCAGCGCCTGTGGAACGAGAAGGTCGTTTTGCTGGGCGGTTCGAGGGGGGATTTGGCTGTGATGCAGTGGTTCGAGTGACTCTATGAGAGATAGAAGGAGGTATAACCTCGTCGTCCGTATCGCCTTCTGCATCGGGATCCACGCCTTGCTCTGGAGCTTTTCTCTTGAGGTTGGGTGCTTTTATCTTCGCAGACGCGGACTGGGGAATGTCAGGGGCTGTAAATGAGATTATTTAGTATTTGGGGACGAGGACATAAGATTGAGACAGACGTGGAGCATAGTCCCTCAACGCCTTAAGCATCTCTTCTCGTTTCCCATTGGTTTTGAGGCCGCGATCGCGTACGAAGACTCGGAGTGAGTTCGCATTGAAGTCTTCCCATTGGATGGCGTGGGGCGCCGTTGACCTCGACGCCGAGGGCATCAGGTTGAACTTGAAGGTAGGTAGAAAAGTTTGTTCCCACAAATACTGACAAACGTCCTTCCTCTATCTCATTTTCCAAAACGCTCTGAAAATCTTGAGAACAGCTTGGGATTGATGGAACATCTTGTTATCTGGGCTCCAACCAGCCTTCTAAACCAAGCTGACTCGCATTGAATATCTGCTCTACATAGGTTTCCCTATGGAAATATATGTGAGTGTTCTTATTAGACCTGTATCAAGTAGAGTGCTTGACGTACTCCAGCAGCCTCATCCACCCCGACTGCCAGCAGCAAAGGAAGCCTTTAAAGATTGCACTACATTCGCAATTGCGTTATCAACGTGTGTACTTTTTAAATTCTAGCCAGCATTTTTTGAGATTTATGCAGAGTCTGCTGCTCTCTATGTTTTTACGCATTGCCTACCAAGTTCTGCGATGCGTTGAAACGTTGCAATAAGCCAGTAATGGCAATCGCTTTGCTGGGGAGAGGTTTGTAGACTGATAATTTTCCGTCTGCGTAGGATGTGTCTGATCCCTTTTCAAGTCGTCTCATTAGTGATGCGATGGCGTATTCGTGTTGTTCATCGAGGGGGCGAAGCAGATATACAGTTGACCTGGTCAGGTCTACATAGGGGCCTTTTCAAAGGTTGAAAGATCTGTATGCACTATGCTGAGAAACTTCTTATTCACAATACTTTTTCGGACAGTATCCACCGTGAACAGTCTCGTTCACGAGGACATTATGTCTGATTCCTGGCTAGACCAATGGAACCGCTCAGAATATTTCTTGAACAAATCTCTCGGGAGTTGCCATATGCACTCAAGTGTTGAGTTTGACTCAGCGCTTTCGCGTAGTATTCTCGCGAGTGTTAAGGATCTCAATTCTCTCTGCGCCAAAATGCATAAACACACCCAGAACTCCTGACAGTTGACGCATTCCCCGGATCCTCGGGTTATAATTCTGACAAATTCAAGGTCTCCAGGCTGGTATATAAGGTCCAGCGTCGTTCTTTTTCTGCATTGAAGTCTACTCCATCAATATGCCTTCTGACCGAACTAATCCTTTTACCCCACATCCCAAGCCACCCACTCCCCTCGGTGTCCTTCGGATCCTTTCTCCTCGTGCTGGTATCCGCGTTTCGCCCATCTGTCTTGGCGGAGGTGGCATTGGTGATCGATGGCCCTGGGGTGGGTCCTCCAAAGAACAAAGCTTCCAGTTGCTCGATGCCTTTTTCGAAAAGGGTGGAAATTTTATCGACACTGCGAATAGTTAGTGAGTCTGTCTTTCTCATCGTCACACATACTTTTACCAACAGCTAATATCGTTATTGCTGTGCAGCCAGGAAGGAGCTTCCGAGGAATGGATTGGTGAGTGGATGGAAGCGCGAGGTATCCGAGACCAGGTGGTTGTAGCTACTAAAGTGGGTGCCCAAGCTTTCTTCACTTGCGTGTATGGCTATGATGCTGACGAACATGAAAATATACAGTACCTGAGCTGCTACAAGATCATGGATCCCAATGTCAAGCAAACAGCCAACTACACCGGAGGAAACGTCAAGTCGATGACTATGAGCGTCAGAGACAGCTTGAAGAAGCTGCGAACTGATTACATCGACCTTTTGTACATTCATTGCTGGGATTTTGACGTGACAATTGAGGAAGTCATGGATGGTCTGCACAACTTGGTTGCTGCAGGGAAAGTTTTGTACTTGGTGAGTAATAATGCATGTAGACCTTACACTATCTAAAGAATGCTGATATCCTTCGTTTTCAGGGAGTCTCTGATGCACCAGCATGGATCGTAGCGCAAGCCAACCAATATGCAAAGATGGCTGGAAAGACTCCTTTTGTCGTCTACCAGGGCAAATGGGGTCTAACGGACCGCTCTTTTGAACGAGATATCATTCCGATGGCTCGCGCTAATGGTACAAACTTTTCATGTTTGGCAATTAGCTGAAACTCACCTGAGTATCCCAATAGGTCTGGCTCTCGCCCCGTGGAACGTACTTGGCGCCGGTCGAATTCGCTCCGACAAGGAAGAGGAACGCAGAGAAAAGTCTGGTGAAAAAGGCCGTCAGATATTCAGTCCAGAGTGGAAACGTACACCTGAGGAGGTCAAGTTATCGCATGCGCTTGAGAAAGTGGCCAAGGAAATTGGGGCCAAGAACATAACTGCTGGTACGTGTCCTTCGTGATTGTCCCAAGTCGCTTCTTGTGTTTAACTGTATATTCTTTCATTTTCAGTCGCCATTGCGTACGTTATGCAGAAGACACCATACGTTTTCCCAATCATTGGTGGTCGCAGGATTGAGCAACTTGAACAAAACCTTGAAGCTCTCGAGATCAGTCTGACTCCTGAACAAATCAAGTTTTTGGAGAGTGAGGCCCCGCCATTTGATATAGGTTTCCCTATGGGACTATACGTGAGTGTCTAGGTTTATAGATCCTGTTCAGGAAGACTCATATTTACACAACCCCAGGAACCTGATCTATCGAACTTTGCCCTCAACGCTGGTGCTTATTATCAAAGAATGCCAGAACTGCAGCCCCTAAGGCCAGGAGGAAAGTCTTGTGTGTAATGAAGCAAGTTTTATTGGAATGTATAGTAATCACAGTCAAAATCCACGTATACAAAGTTTGGTATCCCGTCCAGCACCCTCCGCAATAATAAATATTAAAATAGTACCCGATAGAGTCAGTCAAGCGAAATCACGTTTGCGATGCCAGCTCTTCAGCAAACTCTACCCAGTAGCTCGGTAAAGCACTATAGGCACTGTCTAGAGGCATATCAGTGACGAAAAGAGCCCCTAATCCGATGCCAGCCATCTCATCGATGAAGGAAGTGGGAAGGGCTGAGGACCAGTATGAAGGATAACAGCTTGTTTAGAAGCAGGCTTTGTTCCGCTTATTTCAAGAGATGCAGGACTGCAAATGAGAACGACGTCAGAGCAAGAAAATATATGACTGGACCCAACGCACTCGAAATCGTCAAAGAATGTCTCGGTCGTCACGATCATATCCGAAATAGTAAAGTAATCGTCGACAGAGACAGGAATACCAGGATTGAGGATTACCTGATCAACGAGAGGGACGTCCAGTGGTTCAGTATCTGAACAAGGAATGACTGAACAAATTTTAATCAACTCACAAAGGAATCCCCAGGAACATCCTGCCTCACTTGGGCAGCATACGATGTGTACAGCTGTACATGATCCGCAGTGGCATTCGTTTCGTCGAAGAATATCCCAGTGGGTCTATACGAAACGTCCCAGTTCATATAGGTCGTAACCTCGTTCAGAACGTCAGATGATGCTTTACTGCCGTAGCCCGTAGCGACGTAGCCCACAACCTTGACATTGTCGCTTAGAGATCGAACTTGAGGTATGCAAGATTGGTAACCTGGGTCAGGTGTATCGACAGGACCACTGTTTGGATTGACGATGAGGTAGAACGGAAGGGTTGGGTTGGCCGAGATACTATCGAGATGTAGAGGTAGTGAGCAAGGGTAAGAACGAAAAGAGGAGGTATACGCACCTGTCGAGCACTGCAGACCATCCTGCACAAATGCCGGGATCTCCTGGAAAGATGTACAGAGGGAAGATGGCACCGGTTGAACCGACATTCGTGAAGTAGAGACTCTGAAGTAGGATAGCAGGGAGGAGAAGCTTGCTGTAGAACATGGCGTACACTCTTGCAAGGTGACTGAGTCAAACTGGGCACTTGATGGTGAGTTTAAATATACAGTCGAGCATCATTATAAAGCATCACGAAAAGCATATAAGGTCTTTAGATTTGACGTGAAATGAGTTGAGAAACTAACCCCGACGCAAACGCGACCACGCGTTCCCTTTGCAAAGTCTCCAGGCTAAGTCCATGCGCAGTTCGGTAAGCCATGTGCAGTCAGGTCCAGGTCCACACTTGGAGAGATCTCGAACAAGTTCTGGAAGTCATGTCGGGGCAGATCTGACGAAAGCGACTAGTGGATGTAGCTATTTGAGGAACATGCCCCTGTTCTTTAGACCTGTAACGCTCCCGTGCACCCGTGCACCCTACGGGAGTGGTTGGTTTCCAGGCTAGCTACTACCCAATTCAGGCCCATGGGCATTTGTGCAGATCTAGATATAATCTTGCACCCTTTTTGGACGACTCTCGCCGAGACGGTGAGTCTTTTCGTCGTTCTCGTCTGCAACATCCTGCTTAACTCACACTACGATAAAAGTTGTCATAGTTCCTCAAAGACACTCATATCTTCCGATACCTCGGCAAAGCAGAGACGGAGTGATCTCCGCTCCTGCTCCCTGGTCTGCTCTGATTGGCAGAATGACGCGCTGAACTTGTTATGGAAAAGTGTCGACAGTGTAGAGCCAATCGCGATGGGACTTGTTATGGGAAAGTCTCGACAGCATAGAGCCCATCGCGATGGTTTTGGGGGCTATAAAGAGGGGGGACCCTGAGGATTCCGAAGATGAAATGCTGGTACGTTTTGTTTTTGGGTGGTTCTGACTTCGTATCAAGTGTACAACCTAGAAGTTTGACTCCCTTCTTTTTTTAGGTCTTTGATGACCCGCCCAACTCAGCCGCTTGGGGACGAGTCAGGATCCACAGTGAACGAGTCCGCGAACTCGTTCTCGGTTTCGGGAATTGTCTTCCTCTCTTGAATACGATGCTTTACACCTGGCCAGAATCGTCACCCATTCTCTTCCCGAATCTCCGTCAGTTAAAAGTGATAGTAGAGGATGAATATACAGAATGCGAGGAGATACTTGGCGAATTCTTCCACCAGCAGGTTGATTCACTTATACTCGAGATCCAGTGGGGCGATGCCCACAGTTTCGTATCCCATTTCACTCAGTCCATTTTGAAAGAAGCAGGCAGATGTTTCCGCCATTTAACCTCACTCTCACTCGAGCTTTGGGATGAAGTCGAGACCTCACAAAAATACGTTGAGGCGATAGCCGCCTCCTTCAGCCTTTTTACCGGCCTAGTGAAGTTCAAGTTCCCTGGGGGCTACCTAGTTCCCTGGGACTATGACTTCCAAGAGGTGTGCAGATGGTTATGGCCAGACCAGATGTTCCTTTTGGGTTTTAAGGTCAGCCAGACCTCCCCTCCTCCCCCTCCTTCCTAAAAAGGAAAGAGATAAGATAAAATTTCGCTTATAAATTATCAAATCAAGTCACTTTTCCTCCAGACCACCTTATAGACCCTCTACTGACCTAAAGACACAACAAAAGGAGTGATAAATGCTAATGTGGGGTCCATTTTCTTGAGGTAGCAAATATTTTTCAAAGGAAAGTTCATGATGTTAGACCACTGACGACATCACTATCGTGAGAACTACATACAATTTCAGTGGGATTCCACCCAAATAAGGCATATCAGACATGTCTTCTACCTGTTTTTACCTTCCAAGTGTATTTCTGATACTTTGAAGCAGAGATGACACCAGAAATTTGGTCTATACACTCTCTAGGGCATGATGTACTTTTGGGTCATAAGCCCCCTCCAGACCCCCTCCTCCCCCCAAGGTCCGGTCTCAGGTAGACTATCTGCACACCTCTTGATGACTTCTCTGTCATTTTCAAGGAAGCCGCACAGCACTGTCCAAACTTGGAGTCGATACTGTGCTCTGGCGTGCGGACCTCCCGACCTTCCTCTAAATCTGTATCCTTTCAATCTCTCCGACGGCTGGAAGCATCTGACAGTGATGTCCGAGCACTGATCAACCTACTGGAAGGTCATCCAATGCCGGAACTGACCATATTCAAAATGGACAGCCATAAATTTGATTGGGTTTTCAGTTCAGCCATGGAATGCCAAAGGCTGTTTGGATTGTTAGGGACATTTCTGAAGCTCCAAGATCTTGCCTTTGGCCCCATAGATGAATCCCTTGGCTTCGATACCATCTGTCCAATTTTACAGTGCAGGAGCATTCTTTCAATCGACCTGACGGACCCAATCAGATTCTCCATCACAGACGACAATTTAACTTTCTTAGGACACTGTCTTCCCTCTCTGAAAGTTTTCAAAGCCCTTCCTTGTCTTGAGCCTGACATTTTCCCCACCCTAGAAGGCTTACTCAACCTGGCAGAGCACACTGTCCAACTCCGAATCCTTAAAATCCAGATAATCCCAACCTACCCCACTGCTGGGAACGACTCATCCGATTTGGTGCTGGACACACTGAACAGCTTCAGGCATCTCGACCATCTCGACCTCGGCTACTCGAGCCTTGACCCTGCCTGAAGTAGAGTGGTTTCCATGATTTTAAGCCAAATTCTACCATTGGATTGCCAATTTGACGTCGAGGAACAGTACAAAGAGGAGCACAGTGATGCAGCATGGAAGAAGGTGAAGGAGGAGCTGGAGATTATAAGGGCCTATTGCAGAGGGAGCGTTGTTTTGCCCAGTTTTCAGTTTGATGTTGAGGAGCAGTACGAAGAGGGGTGCGGTAATGTGGCATGGAAGATGACGAAGGAGGAACTGGAGATTTTAAGGGCCTGTCGCAGAGGGAGCATTGTTTTTCCCAGTTCTCAGACCTAGGTCTTGGGATTTTCTTGTCATCTATTTGCTAGGACACTATAACATCCACCCTATGACACAGGTATTGTATAAAAATGATGGGTCAACCACTATTTATACTTTTGTAAAATTCATGTTTGTAGCCATGGCCACTTTTATAAAACCTCACTACACTTACCCATGGCTAAACACAGCGAAGTTGCTGACTCAACGTTGCTCAACGCAGTCTCTGTGTCCATGCGACTAGTCTGGAGGTCTAGTCACAGCCCCAGCTCGGCATGGCAGCACCGACTTACTAATACACGAGATAAGATACTAAAAACAAGCAGCGACTTACTAATGCATGAGATAAGACAAGATAAGATACTACTACTGACTCTAAAACCTGCACCAGACTGTCCATACATACTCGGGCATTCTGAAGTAAGATAGCACCTTCTCCTGTCAAGAATTCCTTTGGGATGGAGGGTTATTTCGCCTTACATTCATTTACCATCTTCATGTGAACTGACATCTGAGCATACACTGTCCTTCTATAAACTCCCCACCCATTTAGCATGTTCCGACCACTGCTTGTCCTCATATCCCATGGTGAAAACTATGCTTCTCATCTCCTCCTGCAGCAAAACCGACTCTTCCTGATAACAATGAGCACGCGATACGGAGTACTATACGCTGATCACATTAAAGACACTATTCTGAGAGCATGAAGCATGTACCATCTTGAACCTCCTCCTCGTTTGTACTGAAGATTGACGGTCACTGGTCTATACTTCGGAAAATGCCTTCCCCCAGTGCTCACTTGCTGTTGGGATTTTTGGAAAACACTCTGGGCTCAGGTTATTTGGAAAATTCTTGGGCTCGGACACGTACCCGATCTCCTGGGAATATTCCTGCCCTGCTTGGGCACACGGGGATATTGTGCCTACATGTATACAAATCATATTAGTACACTGTAGTGTAGCGGTACATAGATAATAATTTAAATTGTTGTTGGGCTTTCCAAGAACTGGGCTATTCACGATTGGTGCATGCTATTAGGGGCTGCACCCTGGGAATATTTCCTGCCCTGCTTGGGCACCGGCCCATTGCATCCATATGTTGCGTTCATCATTATAAATATGCATCATAGCACTCTGTATGTAGTATATAGGTAAATATACAGAAATACACATAGATTTCTTTGGGAAATGCTCTGGGTTCAGGCCATTGCACAGCCCCTGGAAATCCTTACGTCACCAGGTTTCCATTCCCTTACCCCTCCTCACCTTTTACTCTCGAATCCTTGCATCTGTTACTCGGGTCAGTCAAGAGTCTAGACTCGGATTTATCGGCATATTCTGTAGTGCCGGTTTTTACGGGGATCAGGGTCGGGCATGCCCCGCTCTGGTCCTTATGTGTGCATTCCCCCAATTTGTACACCTATACCAGAGCACAATCGATTGATGGGTCGTTTAGAACACTCTTAAGTGAAGAAACCATATTATCTTCTCTTCCTAGGCATTTTTGGGTACTAAATGGCAAGCTGCACTTGATCAGCAACAATTGTGGCTGAAAGAATAACCATCATTGTAAATTCTTGGGCATGTACAGTCCATACCGGTTCATTGTAGATGTATCAAGTGTGCATAAAATTACTTGAAGGTTGCTTTTTGGACCCAGAAAGCAACTGCGCCAAGTTGCTATATGCATAGTTCAACACTAATTTAGTGATCATTCGCAGGTGTGACACGTTCTGACTGGGGCAAAGGGCCATCGCTTCGCGTGGCAAATTATGAGGCCCTTTCACGTAGTCTAACTCAAGTTATGCAGAAGGGAGGGAGAATCAGTGGAAAGTGAGAGGGAAGAAGGCGTTAAGCAGACCGATTTGACATGCTAGCATGATGTCGTGGTTATTGACGTTAACGGTCCTTGGATCTCATCTAGACTGAGTCTGGACATTCCGGCTGTCGGGAAGGGCAAAGACTGGCTGTGGCAATGAAAAGGGGTGGGAGTTTGAGGTCGTGGTAAAATTTTCGAGGTCGACATAAGTTAACTCGGCCTTTAAGAGGCCTCGTAACTTGATGAACCATTTTAAATGGCACCCAGAGGTCAAAGTTAAGGATTTTACATGTATGAAGACTCAGCCGCAGGTATTGGTGCCAAGTGTCACTATATGCCAGGGGGTCTAACAAGTGATGTGTGCGTTTGAGTCTTTGGATGATCACTTTTTTGGAGTTTTTGCAACCAAGGTGGCTTTTAAAGCTCTGCCATTTTCAGACAGCTGTTTATGACTGGATACCTTTAGATTACTGCTTTAAATGTTATTCAGCACATTTTCCCATTTTTTAGTAATTTTCAAAGCGCTGCATGGTACCTCTAATCCAGGATGAACGTCCCAGATTGACCATTTTATGACAGTTATGTATCAACATGCAAACATATTGCGTATCACTCAAAAGATGGCCACAAAAAATATTCTCAAGCTACAAATACATATCTAGATCCTATCCTGAACCTCTCCGAGGTGAAATATGCTCCATCGTTTCAACGCGAAGCGAAGTAAAGACCGAGATGGTGGGATAAGCGCCCAGGAAAAGCATGGGAATATGCTACAAAGGGTTCAACCTGTGTTTGACGTTACAGCGATTTCACTAAATGTGTGGAATGACAGATTGAGATTGTTTGATTGGTGCGGCGCGCCAGAACAGTGCCGATCGGGCGCCTAATCAGCTTCTGACCCTCTTCCTTTCTTACCACCAAGTCATGGGACAGCGTATCTCAAACGACTTGAGAGCTCGGATCCCAGTCCTCTTCTACGAGCATGGAATCAAAGTTTCACACATCTGCGAGCTCCTCAATCTGAAGAAATCATTTATCTACAAAGTCCTCGATGAAGAGAAGAAATATGGGGTTCCATACAACCCTTACGCTAGGAAGACTGGCCGTCCACGTACTCTGTCCATACCAAACACCAAATATATCTACAATACCCTCACTCGCCACCGAACCATGTATCTCAGCGAAATCCAAGAGCAACTTCTAGAACACTGTCATGTCAACGTTTCCTTGACTACCGTTTTCAGCACTCTCAAACGACTTTACTTCTCTCACAAGTCTGTTTCTGCCAAGGCCTTAGAACGTAATCAACTGGACCGCTCCACTTACATGAACAAGATGGCAGACCTGGTGCTGAGTCCGGACCAACTCATGTTCACAGACGAAGCATCGAGGAACCGAAGAACGCAGCAGAGGCAGTTTGGGCAGGCAATCAAGGGCAAGCGATGCAGAGTCCGCTGACACTTTGTCCATGGCTCTCGCATTTCCATCCTTCCAGCTCTTACCCTTGATGGGATCATCACTTATGACCTTATTCCGGGACCTGTCACCTCCAAACAGTTTGTCAAATTCCTTCGTGAATTAGTGGTAAGCTTTGACTTCAACAGTCTATAACGATATCTGCTCACATATAACATACAGATCCCTCTGACAAACCCATATCCAGGCCCTCGCAGCATTCTTGTCATGGACAATTGCAGCATACATCATGCTGAAGAGGTTCGCAAACTTGTTGAAGATGAAGCTCGTTAGTGACTTTCCTTCTTTGTAGACCTACAGTTGCAGTTATGGCCGACTACTTTTTGTACACTACTTTGCACACTTTTTACATGTAATTATATTCATGCGTACGCAAATACAGATAAGTACATCTTCAGAGTGAAACCTTGAGTATGCGAGGGACTGCAGACGTCTCGACACTCGTACGATAGCGTGTACGCAATAAGCCGATGATGCCAGCCAAGGAGGAGCCAGAATGATCGAAGGAAAAAAAAAAATCCGTCATTCCACACATTTTCTGAAAGCGCTATAATTCGACGTTATTCAATGTTTATTCCGCAATTGGAACGTAACGCGTCAACCGCCAGCAAACTGCCAGCACAACTCTTGGCCGCCACTCGTTGTCCACTTTGCTCTAAAGACTCATGGGTACGACGATAGCCCCTTTATGGGTCCAATAATGTATGGGCGGGTGCCCAAGCAGGGCAGAAATATTCCCAGGGTGTGGTGCCCCCTGCCCACAGCATCCTTTTGGCAAACCCAACAGCAATCTCAGTATCTACCATTACTTACAGATGTACTAATGTAATTTGTACAATAATACAGTAGTGTTAGGGCAATATAGCAGCAATGGCGCACGCGCAAGGAGGGCGGAAATATTCCCACGCACGGATTAGCCCGAGCCCAAGCGCTTTCTGAATAACCCGAGCCTGCATCATTCGGCAGACCCAACAGTAGGCTCACTTTAACTTATGTACCATTACTTATAAATGTACTAGTGTAATTTTTGAAACAATACAGTAGTAGGACAAAATACGATATAGTAGCAACGGCGGGCGCGCAAGGAGTTCCTACGCACAAGCGTTTTCCGAATAACCCGAGCCAGTGCAGTCTGGTGCCGAGCTACGCCTAATTAAGATGGCATTTTCCGGTTTGGGATACTGGTATACCGGTAGGCATATTTCCGATATAATCCGAAAGAGGTGGATTTTGACCGAATAGTCCGAATAAGGTCACGCGTCGAGAATACGGCAGACTGAGGCCGCGTGTCGAGAATACGGTAATATCCGAATTGCCCAGACCTCCCAGCTAGACGTACCACACCCAAAATGGTAGGACCCTGCCCTAGGCCATTCCGCGCCAGAGGAGCCATAGTGGGTTGTTGAACAAGCCATGGCCTGGTGGTTGATACACCGTTTTTACAAAAGTATGCTGGTGCTTATATCCATGCGTTTTTGTAAAACTTTTATAAAATTTTAGTGTTTTGGCCTCTAACATCAACTTTTTGAGGCCAAGTTTGAGACTCGTCCGAGCCGTGGTGCGATGACGACGACAATTCGACCTCAACTTGCAATTCTTCGATTCGACTCCGGCATGCTTTCGGGCAGAATGAGGTTGACCTTTTCCCCTCATCCTCCGGCCCAAGCAAACACCACTCGGCCATGAATGGTGCGGGCTGGCCAAATGCCTGTCATCGAAAAGATTCTAGCTTGATCACGAGGAAGAAATGGCGAGAGGCGCTTTCAAAGAATGCTTTCAAGCGTAATAATGCTGGCTGGGATAAAAAACTCTTAACAGTTGGACGGACAGGCTACGAGAAGATATCAAGAAGATATCAGAAAGTCAACTTTGATTTGTCGTGTTAGAGAATGGAAATAAACACAATGTGATTCTATGGGATGCTTGCGCATTCTGTCTTCACTTTACTTCGCAGCTGGTCCGAGTGGTTGAGCATCAGGTACTCTCTGGTAATAAGCACCAACGTTCACGATGAAATTCTTGCCGTCAGGGTCCTGAGGCACGTTGAGCAACTTGAATAAAGTAGGCCAGTCAAAAACACTCACGTATAGTCCCATAGGGAAACCTATATCAAATGGCGGGGCTTCACTCTCCAAGAACTTGATTTGTTCAGGAGTTAGAGTGATTTCAAGAGCTTCAAGATTTTGGTCGAGCTGCTCAATCCTGTGACCTCCGATGATAGGGAAAACATAGGGTGTCTTTTGCATGACGTACGCGATTGCGACTGGCAGTGGAAGAAAGAAGGAGTCATTGATTCGAAAGGCAAACGATGCTGAGTTGGAACAACGACCAAGGACAAGGATACGCACCAGCAGTAATATTCTTCGCCCCAATTTCCTTGGCTACTTTCTCAAGTGCACGCGAGATCTTGACTTCCTCAGGTGTACGTTTCCACTCTGGTCCAAAAAGCTGGCGACCTTTCTCCCCCGTCTTTTCTCGGCGTTCCTCTTCTTCGTCTGTGCGAATTCGACCAGCACCAAGTACGTTCCACGGTGCGAGGGCAAGACCTGCAAGTGTTCTAGGTAAGGATTGATTGTTGAGGACAGAGAATGACACGGAAAAGGTACCATTAGCACGGGCCATTGGAATGATATCTCGTTCAAAAGAACGATCAGTCAGACCCCATTTGCCCTGGTAGACGACGAAAGGAGTCTTTCCTGCCATCTTTGCATATTGGTTGGCCTGAGACACGACCCATGCTGGAGAATCGGAGATTCCCTGCAGAAAAAGATTGGACAACGTTTCGTAAACTGTTTTGAAGCAACACCTACCAAGTACAAGACCTTCCCGGCAGCGACCAAATTGTGAAGGCCATCCATGACTTCTTCAATGGTCACATCAAAGTCCCACCAGTGGATGTAGAGAAGGTCGATGTAATCCGTTCGCAGCTTCTTCAAGCTGTCCCTGACACTCATATGTAGAGACTTGACATTGCCTCCGGTATAATTGGCTGTTTGCTTGACATTGGGATTCATGACCTTGTAGCAGCTCGCATACTATGTAGGTTTTCATTTGCTTCGGGTCAGGCTTCTGTCTCAGGAAAAGGGAGGGAAAAAATCACAACCAACCTTTGTTGCTAAAACGATCTGGTCTCGAATCCCTCGAGACTCCATCCATTCGCCGATATACTCTTCAGAAGCTTCTTCCTGGCTGCACGACAACGGCAGTATCCATCAGTGAAAAAACATGACGGCGAGGAGAAAATTTTACTAGTGGTTCGCGGTGTCAATGAAATTGCCACCTCTTTCAAAGAAGGCATCGAGGTATCCAAAGCTCTTCTCCTTCGTCATAGAGCTGCCTGGCCACCTATCACCGATATTTCCTCCACCGAGGCAAATCGGGGAAACGCGAACACCTGCGCGAGGTGAAAGAACGCGAAGAACACCGAGGGAATTGGATGGCTTGGGGTGAGGTGCAAATGGATGAGGTCTGTCAGAAGGCATTGTTAGTTGATGAAAGCTTGAGCTAGTAGGAGAGACGATATCGGTGTGCTGGAAATAGAAGCATTTTCATCAGGAAACCGGTACCCCTAGAATGTATGAGATATTACAAGAAATTTTTGATAATGTGCGATAACTATCGGCGTTGACCACATTATCATGGCTATCAATAATTCGCTAGAATACCCCGGTCCCCTTTCCAAGACATCGAACATTATGCAAAAAGTATCAACATCTTACAGATATCTTTCAAAGAAATAGACACATTTACTCACGCTCATGAAGACTGGGATCCTTAGGGTAGCTCAGAATGCATGCTTCAGGTAAAAAAGAGTGGGGATTGTTTATGATATTCTAGATACAATTATACAAGTAAATAATCTAAGCAGCTCTAGCAGCATCCCTAATCTGAGTATCATCATTACCGGCACCATTATCCTTGGAATTACTAGGACCTGTTTTGTCGGTGGAGCCAGCGGCGACGGGAATGGGTTGTGGCTGTGTAGCAGCAGTGGAGGCAGCCGCAGCCGCAGAGGAGGGGGTAAGCTGGTCTGTAGCAAGAGTCGGCTTTGGTCGTGTGGGATCGTCGTCCAATGGCTGTGTAAACGCATCCCAATCAATCCGTTTGATAATCTGCTCGCTAGTTAGACCATGGGTTGCCGGTGCCTGAGAATGACTGTGAAGAGCGTTAGTACCTGCCAAGAACCCGAAAATGAAGACGTACGAAGCCTTGAGATATAGCCCATGCATTATCTTGTGGTACCGCCACTTGTTCTGGTGCTCAGTCTTCTTCAGCAATTCTACGTGCCCCTTCCATTCGTCCTCAAGACCGGTAGGTGGAAATTTGTCATCAGTTGAGCGTTGATGATCCCGGAGCACAGCGTGTATCTTTACAGACTAGTTAGTACGTAGAAGCATGCGAGGGGAAAAAATACACTCACTACACAGCCAGCCATAGCAACCATCGCCTTTGGCAGCTCCAGCTCCAAAGGTCTCTCCTTAATGGAAGAAACGAAAAGAGTGCTCCGGTGTTCGTGAACCAACCTAGCATACTTAGTGTTACCAAAAAGTGCTCCACTGATGTACTTGGCAATGACGTCCGCTGCAAATGGCTCCAAGTAGTTGTACTCGCCAGAGTTGGGCTGTAAGAATATAGAATGATCGTAAGTAGTACTTGTGAAACAGGTTTGGACCACGTACAAATGTCTCCGGATAGATATGATCACCTTCGTCTACAAGCTCCCCAGCCTTTTTCCTGCCAGTGTCGGAATTGTCGAGTTTGAGGGCAGCCAGAATGGTTGGAACGTGTGCAGCCTTCAACGTCTTTCGCTCGAGTGAAATACGCTGAGATACCTGAAGCTGCATGTTAGTTAGTGAGCTAAACCTATAAGGATACTCACATATTTTATCAGAGGTCCAATGTATCGAGCGAAGTTGCCTTCCTCCAGACGATGAGCAATATCACCTTCGCCGTTGTACCCCAGCTGATCCGCGGCCTTGATGAGAGAGGAGAGAGCCACCTTCTTCATGCCTTTACCAAAGCCGCAAATTTCCGCATCCCAAATGAGCATAACGGCACCAAGCTGTCTGGCGAGGTCAATCACGGCTTTGATATCCGTGTTCTGGCCCTTTAGATCAAGCTTGAAGGAACGGGTAGAGTCGGTATGATCTTGCAAAACAATTTCCGTGCGTGGAAGGTAAACGATTTCAGTTTTGGAGGTGTCTGAGTCTTCCGAGTCACTGATGTCATCTGCAATAGCATTGGCTGGAGTCTTGAGGGCTTTGGCACGAGAGGTAGCCAAGTTCTTGCTAGATACAAGTGGAAGCTGCATTCAGCATCAGTATAGACATAAGAGTATGTCAGAAAAACTACAGTGCTTACCTCCTCTGCTAGCTTCTGTGCTTTCTTGGACGTAAGCTTGGTAGACTTCTTTGCGCCCTTAGTGTAGTAAAAGACATGAGTAAACTCGACGAACTGAAATAATTAAAAAGAATAGCTCACCTCATTCACTTCCATTTCAACATCTTCGTCTGAGCCGAGCTCTTCATCAGAAGTACTGCCGTCTTTGGTCTCATCATCGTCGTCATCCAAATTATCTGGAATTGATGTCAAGTCATTGTCGGACTGCATACGCAGTTCAGACGAGTTGTCGAAATCCAGGAGCGAGCCAGATGATTGCTGGGACACATCACTGGCGTTGGCATTTGCGTTTGCACGATCGCGAGCTGAAAGGCAGGTCAGCAACGTTATGTAATCAATGACGAAACTGACCGTTGGTTTTCCGCAACGTTGACGTCGATGTCTTCGATGTCCAGACAGGAGCCTAGAGAAGTATATGTATAGTGAGTATCATTGTTTTTAAAGGTGTAATGAGTCTGATACCTCTTCGTTCAAGTGGGTAGATGCGTCCCTGTCCTCGTTCGGGTCCTCTTCAACAGCGCTAGCTGCGTCAGTGTCTTCAAATTCGATGTCGCTATTCTCAAAATCCGCTTCTTGCATTTCTTTTGCGACGGTCTTTGGGATATTTTTGGAGAGAATGGTGTGAGGAGATGTTTCTGCAAGGAGTTATTAGCTTTGGTCTTGCAAAGGTGAGTTTTAATACCTTCGTTTTCAGAATCACTGTCAATGACAGCTGCTCGTCCCTCTGTTCATAGCTCGTCACACATCACTGTCATCAATATTGGAAATACGCACTCTTAGTTGGTTTCGGGGCCTTTTGCGCAGATCCCTTGGAGTTTGAAGGTCACTTCGTAGCTGGATTCAGTCTTTTTGCTGGACCTTTGGGCAGGTCTTCCAAGGAACTTTCAACAATGGATGAGGACTCTGGGTTGTTTTTCCTTCGTTTTGCTACTGGTTGCGTAGCGGGTTTCTGTGTCATGGGTCCGTTTCCATTACCTATAGGGAGAGTGAATTATTTGACCTATGGAAAGACTACTCGGACTCACCATTCCTTTCAGATGACTCTACAACGTTGCTCTTGCGCTTCTGGCTGGACGTCGGCATTGGGGTAGACTTGGAGCTTGTCTTTGGAGTTGTCCGCTTGCCTTTTTTCAAGGACGCCCATGCAGCACTCGCTTTGGTTTTGGAGTTGCGATCAGCTGCGGGTTCCGGCTCAGGGGAAGGGGATTTTTCAAGTTTGTCGACGCTGGAGACCTTGCCATGTCGACCCATGGTGGTGGAGAGAGACAAAAAGATGCAGTGTGAGTATCCGACTTGATTTCCTATTTTTCCGACTAGTCTAATCATGGTCCATATGGGCCTCAGGGTCCTGTTTCAACATCGCCCGATGCTCTCACAAATTTGCGACCCTTTACCTCACCATACTATCTACGACCATGTCTGTCTCCCTCCATACTTGTGCTGGGTGCAGTAAAGGCTGGACACGCCAAAGTGATCTCACACAACACTGGACCCGGACAAATGAAGAATCATGTATCCGTGCAGCTCATGCTGAGGCAGATTCTCTTCGGCCTGCTCCCTCTCTACCTCGTCGGCCTCGTCAGCCATACTTGAAACGTCGAATGCGTAAACGCAAACATGCTGCACAAGTACAAGAGTCAGCCAGTTATGTTTCGGACCCGGAACCAGACCCACAACCATTCAGGGGTGACTTTTTTGGGCGGGATTATACAGGCGAGGACTTTCCAGGTTTTGAAGGGGATAGTGAAGTGTGGCATCCTCATTCTGATGAGGGAGAGGAGGAGGAGGATCCGGAAGGTGGAGATGTCGAACTCGAAACTACATGGGAGCCTGAGCAGCAACAATCTACACATCAACCCGACGGTAATTTGGACATGGACAACACTGATGACACCCCCACTCCTCCTCGTCGATCTCCCAACACTCCTCTTCGGAATGTCCCTGCCCATCGTGATGATATTTATGTTGAAAGATTTGGAGGTCAGGCTGGTGCACCTTTACCCGACTCCACTCCCTACTCGTTTCACAACTCGTCAAACGGCTTTCGTCAATACCAGTCAACATTGGAAGGTAGCAACTCAAACAAGTATGCTCCTTTCGCATCTCGGATGGACTGGGAAATTGGCCGTTGGGCAAAGTTGCGAGGTACAGGATCAACGGTGTTTGATGATCTGCTGGCCATTAAGGGGGTACGTAGACTACTACTTTTTTGTGATCATTCTTTTCTAATTTGTTTTTAATCAATTCTACATCTAGGTTCAGGAAGCTCTTGGTCTTTCATATCGTAATAGCGCTGAGCTGAACGAGATCATTGACCATGAGTTGCCAGCTCGTCGACCACAGTTTACACGAGAGGAAGTCGTTATTGCAGGTCAAGCCTTTGACTTGTACAAGCGCAATATCCTTGAGTGTATCCGGGCGCTGTATGGAAACGCCGAGCATAGCAGATACATGTGCTTTGCACCTGAGCGTCATTACGCGGACGCTGACAAGACAATGGCTTTGTACCACGACTTCCACACTGGTAAATGGTGGTGGAGCACGCAGGTATGTGAGGTATCTTTTTTCAGGGTTTCAATTGATGTTGATTACCCCAACTTTACGTTTAGAAAGCAGTCGAAAAGGATACCCCTGGCGCAACCATTATCCCCATCATCATCTCCAGCGACAAAACGCAGATCACTCTCTTCCGCAATAAATCAGCCTATCCTGTCTACCTAACCATTGGAAACCTGCCGAAGGAGATACGCCGGAAGCCATCACAGCAAGGGCAGGTATTACTTGCCTATCTTCCAACATCTAGACTCGAGCACGTTACCAACAAGGCCGCACGCCGCCGGATTACCACCAATCTTTTCCATGCGTGTATGAAGCATTTGCTGGCTCCGCTGAAGGACGCAGGTCTGGATGGGGTTGTGATGCAGAGTGGAGACGGCGTTAAACGTCGTTGCCATCCTATTCTGGCAGCGTACATTGGTGATTACCCAGAGCAAATGCTGGTTACCACCGGTTACTACGGAGACTGTCCATGCTGCGAAGCACCAAAGGATGAACTTGGGAACTATCCGCCCTCTCATAACCCTCGGGACATGGATGCTGCGCTCGACGCTGCAGAGCGGATCGGGACTTCCTTATGGGCGCAAACTTGTCTACATGCCAACATCAAACCTGTCCAACATCCTTTCTGGGAAGACCTCCCCTATTGCGACATCTTTCGTTCCATCACACCCGACATTCTGCATCAGCTGTATCAAGGTGTCATGAAGCACCTCATTGGGTGGATTTCTGACATTGTTGGTGCTGACGAGATTGATGCCCGTGTGCGACGTTTACCAGCTAGTCATGCCATCCGGATTTTTCACAAGGGAATCACAAGCCTTTCCCGGGTTAGTGGTGCCGAGCATAAGCAAATGTGCTCCTTCCTCCTTGGACTAGTCACCGATGTCCCTTCTTTATCTGCCCATCAGTCTCGTACTTTGACAGCAGCAACACGCGCCCTTCTCGACTTTTTGTACATGGCTACCTACCCCATCCACACTTCCGAGACCCTAGCTTCTCTCGATGAGGCTCTTTCTCAATTTCATGCCAACAAAAGCATATTTGTGGACCTTGGTGTCCGGGAGCATTTCAACCTCCCGAAGTTACATTTCCTTAGTCACTACTCTCTTGCCATCAGCTTCTACGGTACGACAGACAATTATAACACCGAGACTACCGAAAGACTTCATATCGACTTCGCCAAGGATGCCTACCGAGCTTCTAATCACAAGGACGAGTATGCGCAGATGACGTGTTGGCTGGAGCGCCGGGAAAAAGTCATGTACCACGCTTCCTATATCAAGTGGTGCTTCTCATCCGACTCCGACATGACGTCCTCCACAATCTCCTCATCAGCACGTTTAGGTGTGCGCTATGACTTCCCTGGTGCCAAGCGGACCCTTACCGACATGCAGTGTCCTCTTCAACAGAAGCTGACCCGTAACCGTTGGTAGACCGTTTTATATTCTACAAGGTCTTTGAGGCTCGAGCAAGCAGAGACGGCCGCCACATACCGCTGGGCCCCTGAGGCTGCTGAGCAAGCAGAGATGGTTGTCACCTATCGCAGAAATTATGGAGAAATTGTTCATGCGGATGATAATTGCGATGAGTCAAATCAATCTGAAAAACAACGCATCAGTATGCCGCGCTTGAAGAACGCGTCTCCAACCACGCCGATGAGGCGGGCTAGCCTTAGAATCACGTAAATAGTAGATACCGTGCTTTGGTGCTCTAAGATTTTCGAGAATTTCAGGGTAGGTGCCTCATTCAAGAGCGGCGTCCCGTCCAGAAAACCGATGTGCATTGGTCCAAAAAGCGGATAGGATACATTGAAGGCTGCTGTACCGTACACTTCAGCATATAAACCAATGGGAAGAGTGCTGAAGGCAAAACCTACAGTGCAACGTCGTCATGAATCATGGCCTCCGCGAGATCCAAGTCCATTGCGATGAATACCTCTGGGGTACTAAGTAATGATACCTAAATAATGTTAACACCACAATCAGTTACTGACATACGCGCAAAAGAACTGGAAGCAACGCACCCTAGGTATCCTATCACCCTCGTTCATCACGTTTGCTGGGATTTGAGGCTTTTGACCAGGCCTCACATCATACTACTTAACCGGTTACCGGCCGCGCGCTTCGTCAATGATCTGAGTGAGAGCCTTCCGGGAGAATGCAGCAGACGGGCTGTTCTGGGACGGTCACTTGTCTGAAGTAGTCGGTGTACTACCGTAAGGCTAGAACAGAACGGCATAAGTAATAAGCATCTCGAAGAAATCGCGACGCACTTATATTAATAAAAAAGGAAGGTTTCCTCGGATACCTTACATTACTCTCCAAAGGCGAGTACTGAGCATTGAAATGAGAATGGAGCGCTGTATCTAAGACCAGGAAGAGATTCCCTAGGCCAGGACGTAGAAAGTAGACTTGTTGATGACAATGATCGACAAGTTACTTAGTTGACTGGCCTCCACGAGATACTGCAACTCATGAACACAAAATCATTGCAAAATCACAGAGACCACAGAAGTCTTCACGTTCAGGTTGCTGCAGAAGTCAAGGGAGAAATACGACTCGATGAAGCAGTAAGCTTGTGTGAAGCTCCATTTGGTAGAAGGATGTCAAAGCG
Source organism: Tetrapyrgos nigripes (assembly GCA_013368315.1). Classification (NCBI taxonomy): domain Eukaryota; kingdom Fungi; phylum Basidiomycota; class Agaricomycetes; order Agaricales; family Campanellaceae; genus Tetrapyrgos; species Tetrapyrgos nigripes. The sequence goes on along the minus strand of JAACJM010000096.1, from coordinate 210,753 downwards.
AATCCACAACTGGATTGCTCAATGTTATTGTAAAGTACAGTTGAGCATAAAGTACATACAGACATGCAAGTCATCAAAGTAGATAGTACATGTACAACAAAAACATACACGGAAAGAAGAAAACATGATGTACAACACAGCCTAATGTCCGAGAGCAAATCTAAACCTCTCGCAGTGAAAATATCTAAGCACAGATGGTGGTCGTAACCGCAGGAACAACAGAAGTAACTGCGGGGATGACAGTAGTGCCAGCAGGAACGACCGAAGTGACGGCGGGGATGATAGACGTAACGGCGGGAATAACGGAGGTAGCTCCGGTAACCACAGAGGTCACAGCGCCGAGGACAGAGGTGACTTCAGGGATAACAGAAGTTACTGCAGGAACAACTGAAGTGACTGCTGGGATCACAGAGGTAACTTCTGGGACGATGGAAGTAACAGCTGGGACGACGGAGGTAGCTGCAGGAATGATACTTGTGACCGCGCCGACAACGGAAGTGACTTCAGGGAAAATGTTTGTGACTGCAGGGATAACGGAAGTGAGTGGAGGGTCGATAGTAATCGTGAGTCCGGCATCAACGCTAGTGACTGCAGGGATGACGTTGGTGACGCCTGGGATGATAGAGGTGACTGCTGGGATGACAGAGGTGACTGCTGGGATGACAGAGGTCACTTCTGGGACAATGTTGGTGACCGCTGGAATAATAGACGTGACCGCTGGAATGACAGAGGTAACTGCACCAAGGATAGAAGTAACTGCTGGGATAATAGAGGTAACAGCTGGGACAACGGAAGTGACTGCTCCGACAATGGAGGTGGCTCCTCCAACCACAGAGGTGACCGCCGGAATAATGGAGGTGGCTGCTGGAATAACAGTGGTGCCTGGTACAAGAGAGGTGGTGATCGCTGGAATGACAGTGGTGCTGGCGGGGATAACAGTTGTGGCAGGTACGCAAGTGGCATTGTTAGTGGTGGTGGTGATTCCAGTCGTAGTAGTCGCATTTCCGGTGGTGGTAGTGATTCCAGTCGTAATAGTCGCATTTCCGGTGGTGGTAGTGATTCCAGTCGTGGTCGTGGCATTGGGGAGAAGCGTAGTCGTGGTAGGAAAAACGGTGGTTTGGCCACCGGGGAGAGTCACCGTAGCTGTACCAACCCTAGCAGTGACAGTAACCGTGGTTGGAGCCTGAGGGTTGACGGTCTGGATAGGCACGGGTGCAGCAGCACCCCCACCACCTTGTTGAATGACGACCACTACAGTGGCCACAGGGCCAGCAGCAGCAGGTTGAGCGGCGGGTCGACCAGCAGCAGGCTGGGCAGCTGGAATAGCGGCAGGTTGAGCAGATCCAGGCTGAGCAGCAGGTGCGCCAGCAGGAATAGTCGTGTTTTGCCAGCTCCAGCGCTGATTGGTGTTGTACGAAATGCAGGACCAGAGTTGAATCTGGGGGAAAGGGAAAAGATTAGTCTGGTGTACACGCTCAAGTCAGGGAAAAGGCACGTACGGGGTTGCCAGGGGTCAGGTTACCACCGGTATTATCCAAACATCTACCATGTCCAGTCCAAGCGATATGATTGTCCTGTTAGCCTTGTCAGCATACGTCGAAATACGGAGGATTATCAACAATTACCTGGTATTGCCAGAGCTGATTGGTATTTCCCTGGAAGCAAGTGTAAATCTGCAGCTTTTGACCATTCACGTCGTTACCGTTGGTCACATCAAGACATTTGTTGCCGTAAATCCTAATGTTTCCGTTCGTAAGCGCCCACTGAGCGTCAGGCCCGGTACAGTTGTTACTGAGGACGACTGCAGCGTTGTCGGTGTTGCTGACGGCCCTAATGCAGTTACCTATATCGTTCAATCAGAAAAGAGCGTAGTTGGGGAAAAGGCTCGAATAGAAATGTACCAGGTGAGTTACCCAAACTGACTGTACCACTGAAGCTGAAAAAACAGACGTCAGTCGTACTGCAGTTCGGTAAAAGTAATAACTTACACAGTGGTCTGAGCGCTGGCGGCGATGGCGAACGCGGTGAGGACGACGGTGAAGCTCTTCATCTTGGAGACCAGTAGGCTGATGGTGGGGCTGGAGCTGATGGTGAAGCTGGTTTTGGTTCAGCAGAACACCTCAGCTTATATAGGCGAGGAAGACTGGAGGCTCCTGTATAGGAACGACGCATTACCCCACATCGTAGAGCCCCCGTCTTGCCCATCCATGAAATGGGGGATAGACCCCTTCGTCGGTCTCGCTTGCCTCGTGCTTCCATTCTCGGATATCCGACAGATTGACGGGATTACTCCTGAATCAGATGGATGTGCTTCCAAGTAGAAGATGTGTTGGTGGAGGTAAGTCGGCCTGTAAGCACCTCTAGGACGGCCTGTTCAAAAAGAATGAAGGAAGGCCAGAGGACACTGGATGGCAAAGGGTAGACGGCAAAAGGAGAGAAAATGCGCTAATCCTGACGTACAGACCGATGGTTAGCGTTTGCCTAACCTTCCAAGCAAAACAACCCCTTGGATCCATTGAGAATAAGACAAAAAGTGTGATAGGGTCGTCGGTCATACACCGCCGTCTTCTGAAAGGAAAAGACAGTCGGGAATCCCGCTTGTTTTCCCGAGGAGAAGGTCACTTTTTCGAAGCTTGATCTCAGCAGTGCATTGTAATTGCATAGAAACTTGGCCGACGTACTCGAGCATATGCGGTCGGCCTGGATCACGATTGGCTGTACACACTCTGTGGGCGCTCAGTCAGCATTTAACAATGATTTGATGGTATATACACGCACTTGTGTGATGTAGATTGCAGCAAGAAACCCCTTATAATGCGATGGAGAGTGTTACCACGCGACGCGATGACCTGTAGTTCACTCGAACCGTCAAGTCCAAGGTGGCCTTGACGAATGTGGTCTTCATTTTCATCTCTGGATGCTCTCGTGAAAACCAATCATCCATCTCAGCTCAAGGGCCACATCTTTCTCCTTATACGCACCCAGCTGCGAACTTGGAACCCGTCTAGTGCACAGAAGCAGAACGTTACGATGTCCCAGAGGCGTATGATATGAAGCTTGCACGAAACATGGCATCGATCTGGCTTCCGCTGGATAAGCACCAGCTGAGGAAGTGAATTCCGGAAGAAGTGGTAGTTGCACTGGTTTCTTTGCCTACAGTCTAGGATGTAGAACCCTGGGTGGAATTTTTTGGCATTTTTTTACTTACCGATTTTGGTTGATCCACTGGGGTACTTCTTGGTGTTTAGGCAGGTAGATACATACCTACATTGGTGATAAGTAGTTGACAGATCTAGAATAGTTTACATATGAAAGAGCGGCGACACGTCAAGTTTGGCGCAATGCTTGTTTCAACCAAACCGTCAAGTGGCCTTGACGGATGTCCTTCTCGTTCTCCCTGGCACCTTCTCTGAGTGCTCTTGTGAACCTTAATCTTCCAGAGTCTCCGGTCAAAGAACCAGTCCTTTCTGCCAATGAAATCGCTGCTGCAAACTTGGAACAAATTGGAACCATCACGGTTGACCTATTGCTGAAAAGTGCAGAGGCAGAGCACCGAGATATCAGCTACCAAGCTTTCGGGTTAAACCAGGATGCCAAACTCCCATATATTACAGAGATACCGAAACGGAATGTTGCGAGAGGAATTGATCAACTGTTGAGGCTTGAAGAAGCGTGTAGGGAAGCGTTTGGAGAGGATGTGAAAGACGGTTTACGATGGGATTTTTCGGAAGGTGTGTGGTCTTGTCCTTCTCTACCTGATTTCGTATCTTGACATGGCTCTGTAGACAAGCCTTACAAGCTTACAGTCATGATACCCGACGGTACTACGCGTGTTTTCCAATGCGAAGGAACGGCTGACAAGGCTGATGCCAAACATGAACTGGCAAGGTTGGCAATTGAGGGAGGAGTGCTGGACTTTTTCAGAGATAAAGAATCACCGATGTCGACCATTGAAAAGCGCTTCAGCGCTCACAGAAGTCATCCATCGAGAATGAAGTTCTTCTACTTCAATGCTGATGGCAATAAGGTGAATCAAAGTGAGTATTGATGCTCTTGACGTTCATATTGTTCCTCAACGTACGCAGATTTTGGTGCCATACTCAAAGTGCAGCTCTCTGCGACCTCGTTCCGTCTATATTTTGCAGCACCCGTCCACAAGTCTTCCCTTGAAGCAAGGCTACGTCGCGCAAAGGTGGCAATAGAACAGGCGTCCTGGAATACATCAAATCTGAGGCCATTGGATCAGCTGCCTCATCACGACAATCGGATGCATTGACCATGTCCGAGCCAGGTCCTGTGGACTTTGAAACCTTTTTCGCCAATCTACCGCGTCCGTTCGCAGACAAACTTTTCGACACTTCTTCCCATCTTACGTCATGTTGCGCCAAAGCACAGTTTACCAGTATTGTTAAGAGCTCACCGAACATTACCAGTGCTTATTATCGCATCTCACACGGTGAGTCAGATATCTGCAAGTTGCAGTGTACATCTTTAATCAAGTCTCTACCAGGTTCTATTCACGGCTGCGTACTTCGAGTGGTCGAAACCATGGCCGGCGCTAGCAAGATTTATTTGCTTGAGCCTTGTTTCAGGAAAGCGGCCCCCGCAAAAACCGCGATACCGGTGCAAGCGATGGCAGAAGGGCTTAAGTTCTTTCTACTGGAGCAGGCCAAAATACCTTCCGGTGGTTCATTTCTTCCCAGTCCATCACTACAGTCACCGAATTATTCGTCTCCTTACTTGTATACTCCTACACCCGCTATCGAAGTAGTCGCCAACAAAATCTGGCCTCAAATCCTCAATCTTTGCCGCTCTCTGAAGACCGAACCCCAGCTAGAATACCGTTCTATGGACAGTGAGTGTCTATTGATATCTTCACTCGAAAACATCTCTAAAAGAGAAGTCTGCTTTCTACAGATATCTGGGGATGTACGATGACAATCTCCACCCGAGGAACGTATTGTTCTAACGTCTGTGGGGAACTCCAAGCGAGAGTATGCGGTGCCCCCTACATATGAAGATGGGCTCGCGCCGCTGTCTGCTGCTCGGTAGCTAAAGACGGTATACCGTATACTCGAGTTCCTTCAGCATCGAGGTGTCCCGACTGATACCAAGCATCCGTTAACACTGCATTGTGCAAATTCTCGCCTTACTCGCCGAGCAACAAAACGCGGAATTGACACCAGCGGTGGGACCTTTTCGTCCTCCAGTTCCCGGCCCAAGCCCTTCTCGTCATCTAGAAACCGAATGGGACTTTTTTACTGCCTCTGCGCCTCCTGCTGATAACAGTGCATCTGGTTCGGATAAAGGCTAACGAAAACTGGAAGAGGTAGAGGACGGAGAGATCAACGAGGATGACGATTCCGCCTGCTACTGGCTATATACACATTGGAAAGTCAAAGAGAACGAGACGTTCAAAGAAACAGAAACGTTCCGACGTTGATGAGGAGGCTGTGGGAAAGGAGGAGGGGCGGAAGCCACAAGAGGAAGCTCAACAGAGACAAAAAGAAGCTATAGTGAGTGAGGAGGTGAAGAGATTCCGGTTGAGTAGGCAGAAGATAGGCTAGGACGAATTATAAGAATGCCTCAGTGAGTGAGGATGTCCTTGTGATGTGTTTAGCATCTCCTCAGTCGACTTTTCACCAGTTACGAATTCTAGGCTTTTAGGTGCACCTCGAGAACGAGCTGATCAACTTCTTTCCCATCCCTGGACGCGCGGCAGCTACATGCGCTCGACGCGCGATGCATTTCGTGAGCTCCACCAATTACTTCTCTGGCTGAGGCTAAACTGAGAGGGTTCATGAAGAGTTGGGTGACAGGGGCGAACATCAGAGCGGCAGGGATACACTCGCACTATTGCATGGCTACATACGATACAGGTATCTAGAATTACAGAAAGTGGTATATATCAATGTGGTAAAGTTACAGTAGATAAAGTAACGCAATGGAATTGTTGGTAGAGAGAGAGAAAGCATGTTGTGAATGAGGAAGAGAAGGTCGATGCGAAGGAAAAGAAACGCATACATAAGTAGTGAGCATAATAGAAAAGCTGGGTCAGACAGAAGCAACTCATAACATAGCGAGCATCATGATGAAAGAGAAGTTGTCGTAACGAGTCATTGTCATCAGTACCGGCCAAACTTCAAGCTAAGCCTCCATCGCCGTAAGCCAATTCAACACCTCCTCCATACTCGGTCTCAGGTAGGGTACTTGGGACCAACACCGTTCCAGAATGACACGGAAACAGTCGTGGTCTTCCTGATCTGTATCTGAACTTACTTCGGAGTCCTTTCCAACGAGCAGTTGATGATGATGATCTACGCTTTCTCGTCCTCCAGATGACGACGACGGCGCTGAGAGGCGAGATCCGGAAGAATTCGTGGAGCAAGGACACGGAAGATGGTTGGTGCTGATGGAGGAAGAAGGCGCAGACGCTGCCTGGGACTGCGATTTAGACGAGGCAGTAGACTTGACACCTATCCCCAGCTGCTGCGAAGAAAACACCGTTCCACGAGAAGGTCCAACACCTCTCAGGATGTCCACAGTGACAGCGTGGTCGTTACTTCGGTGAGGGTAAGGAAGTTGTCCCGTAGCGACCTGAAAAGCAGAAGTGTTAAGCACACAATTCGACGAGGTCTGATCACGACACACCTCTAAACAAACCGACGCAAACGCATACACATCACTATGCGTCGTCACTCGTGGTATCTTGCCTCCATCATCTTCTACCAGTACCTGAATCAACTCTGGAGCCATCCACCTGGTCGACCCAGCGAAGAACGACGTGGTATGGACTTTGACTTCGTCTGCTCCTGATCCATCTTGGGAGTCTGAATTGAGATCTTCCATAACCTTTGTTAACCCGAAATCAGTAATGATAGCTTGTTCGTGGGCGTCGATGAGGATGTTGCTCTGTGTGGAAAGCAGAATATGATTAAAATGTAACCTGGATGCAGCATGATGATACACACCCCTTTGAGATCCCCGTGCACGACGGCAGTTTTGAAATGATGAAGATAGGCTACGCCTGAAGCGACTTGAACCAACTGAAAACGATTGTCGTCAGAAGAGATAGCAAGTAGAAAAGGAAAAAAGAAAAAACCCACCAGTCTCAGCTTATTTTTGTCAGGATTCCTCTTCAAAAATTGCCCAATCGTCCCATTCTCACACCAAAGTGAAACCATCCCGATGCTACTTGCGTTTTGTATGATCCCAAACAACGTAGCGAGGTTTCGATGGCAAAGCTGATGCCACGTCACGATCTCGGCTTGAAGGCGCTGTACAGTAGAAGGGACATTGTTACAGAGCGAATTGGACAAGATGCATGACGATATACGCACCTTGACAAACTTGGCTCTGACAACTCTTTGAACCATGGCCTGGCGTAGGTACTTGATAGCGACCTGCAAGAGAGTCAGAACGCCCAAGCGCTCGCAGCAGCAGGAATGCAAGGTACATACCGCCCGTTCCTTCCTCTCAACCCTATCAAACCACTGACCCTTCCAAACATCACTAAACGCTCCGTAAGCCACTGGTTCGTCTCCCGTAACTTTGACCTATATACAACACAACGTTAATCTTAGTCAAAAAGGCCAGGAAAAAAAAAAAGGGGGGGGGGGGGGGGGGGGAATCGCTAGAGCGAGGAAAAAAGAAAAGAGAAGGGAGAAGACAAATGAATATCGCAAACACCTACCTCTTCTGTTAAATCAATAACCACCACACCATTACCCTCATCTCTGCCCTTGCCTTTCTCCTTGCACTTGTCCACCTTCCCCGGGGGCAGCTTCAAATCAAACCCAAAATTCCAAAACATCTTCGAGTTCATAACCCCCTCCACACAAAACTTTTGCCTACACCTCTGCTTCAACCTAGAGTAATCGATGAATTTATCCGCTATCCATCGACATCGAAACTCGTCGTAGGAAGAGATAGACTTCGCTATGGAGGAGAGTGAGTGGAAGTAGAGTTTGGGGTTGGCGGTGGTGCTGAAGGCGGAACTGATGCCAGTGGTGGAGTTGGGAGTGAGGAGGGGAGACGGCGTAGACATGGGACTAGAGCTGGCATGGGTCATAGTCGTCAAAGGTGAAGGTGAAGATGCAGGACCCATGTGCAGACCATCAAGGATGGCACCAGCAGCATCGTTGGCTAGAGGAATAGGCACCTCTTTAAGCTTCTTGTAATCCTGGGTCCCATAGCTACCCGTCGAAGACATCCTCAAAATAGCCTCCACCTCGTGATAAAACTCCTCCTTCTCACTCGCCTCTATCCTGTTATAGGGTATAAATGTATGTGTTGGACGGCGATTCTGATGATTGTAGGGAACATTAGAGAGGACCATGGCATTCCTCAGATAAATATCCACAGCCATTTCAGAGTCAACATCCAGGGTTACTTGAGTTGGCTGGTCATTGACATCAGACCCAGCTTCGTTAGGATTGGGAGTAGGGAAGATATTGTCCCTGTCTTCGTTGTAGATGACATAGACTGCTAGCGTAGGTAAGATTGGAAAGAAAGAGTCGTAGGATTCGGTTTCCCTGGTTGTAGGCGTCAGTTTTCGTATAAAGAAGAAAGAAAATCATATAAGAGAGAAGGAAAGAGAAAGACTCACGGATTCTGCTCCGGCCCCGTCCCCGTCCCTACACTGGCACCACTTCCAAAGCTCGAGTCCAGCACGCCATAACAACTATCGGACAGGATATACTCCTGTTCCTCCTCTGCAGGAACACCCAGACAGACTTCCACCTGCCGACAGTACTTCCAAAAGTATTTGTCGATGATGTTCAAACAAGGGTCCTTCCTCGACATTGGGTGGTAATCAATGTTGTCGTCTGAAACAGAAGATGGCGAGGATGGTAAAGACTCCAGAGGGGTCTCAAAGAATTGAGTGAAAAGAGTGAGGATAGAGACGATGCGGACTTGGCGGTAGAAAGGGTTATAAATGGAGAAAATTGTCTCTGCGCGTGTACCACGCGATCTTACAGCGAGAGAAAGGTCAGACGGCTCCATGACTTCTTTAATGATTTCTTGGTATTTGGAACTGTTGCGAAAACGGAGGAATACGAGAAATTGGATGATGGTGGAAAGCTCGGTTGAGTCGAGGCAAATCTGAGGTGGATGTTTGGAGGTTGAAGAGCTGCAGCCAGTATGGTGAACTTCGTGGATTACTTTGGATAAAGCTACTTCCGCTCGGGACTCGAGCTCATGGAATGAGTTCTCCGCATGTTCCAAAGCTGACCGAGGACCGGCATCCAACGCACTATCGAGGTCTTGAAACACGGCGCGACGGGGTCCATTCGCATTCTCCAGTTCCAAAAGATCGCCATTATACACATCGTAAACGTGAATACGAGGCTGACAATTGCCTAATTGGCCGCTGGAGAGACGCTGCATGCATTAGCTGGCGAGACCCAAACAGAGATGATTATCACGCACACATTGGACAGCCAAAATCTCCAAAGAAAAGACGGGACATAATGAGGAGCGGTAAAGGTCATTCTGTGAGTACATCAGGATTTTCCTACAGCGACACCAGCGATAGGGGATGACTGACTGATATCGTCCTCAGCAGGAAAGTAGACCTGCGACATTCCTTGGGCTACGGAGGGAGGTAAACGGAGATTCCTTCGGGAAGTTAGTGGTTTAAATCAACAGTCGAAGACAGCTAGGAACCCACGAGCTGTACAAATGACCTGATAATCAGGTCGTGAAAGTGGAGTGGGTACAAGGCTATGATGGTCGGCACGAGTCTAGACTGCGGGGATTGTGGGCCGCAATGGGCGCTCAAGCGCTCAGGTTTGCCGAGATGACGTCAAATGTCCAGCCCGAAAGGTCTGAGCGTCTTCTTGTCTGGCGGTGAGTATCATTCTGGTTTTTTGGGCATTGATATACATAGTACAGGTCAGGATAGAATATAATAGAACCAGCCGGGAGCTAGGGACCTCGGAAGGAAGAGAGGCTCCTCTCATCGTACACTTGTCAAATCTTCCTCTTCAAAGCGTATAACGGAACTACTGAACAATTCATAGGTCAGTCTAGCATCACCCAAACAACGAAAAAAAATGGCATTAGGAACAGAAACTCACATGAGGATTCTCAAAATCAGTCAAATCTTTCTCTCCATTCAGCCTTCCTTGAACCTCACGTTCCTCAGGGGTCAGTCCATCGTTCAGCTGAGCCTTGTCTCGACGACGATTTCTAAGGACGTAAATCATTCTCCAGGCTATACGAACATTCATTATCGCTTCTAATGCACCCAAGTGGAGACAAAGACATGTACTCGCCACAAATACTAGTAAGCAAAAATTCCACTCCAAAGCAGGTGGCGCAACCGATGACTCCTGGAGTATATTGGGGCTGTAAATGAATAACGAATAACAAGAATCACCATACATGTCCTAGATTGTTGTGAACGAGACATACTGCATCTTTAGTTCTAAAAATCTGCGTGCCAACCATGTTTCCTGTACAATACATAATAAAAGTGAATGAAGACGTGAATGTGCGTTTTGTTCGCCCTGGCTGCATTCAGAATCAATAGTCATATAGCGCTGAATAGCTAACATATAATCACCAGATTTGAAGGAATCAGAGTCCAAGCCAAAAACAAAGACAGTGGATACGAAACCGTAAGGAAGTACATGCCCCATTTCGTCCACTTGGTACCGGGGTCTCCGCCGATCAGACTCATACCCAAAAACCCGATGAATGGCGGAATCGTTGCTGCAGCCATGAAATAAAGACGAAGGTTGGCCCATCTGGTGTTGCAGAGGCCGGCGACGATGATAAGAATAAGGGAAGGCAGCGTTGATCTGAGGGATCTGGTAGAGTATTACCTCGAGAGGGGCTGGGATCCGCCAAAGGTTAGATGAGTGCGATCCAAAGCAGCACTGAAATACTCACTAAAGCCAAAAGACACATTGAGAAGGCTTCCAAAAGTAATGATACCACCATTAGGAACGCAGTTCAGGAAAGAGTTTATCCCTGCAAACCAAAACTACGAAAACATTAGTGTTGTTGTCATACGGACAAGCAAAACCCAGTGAGCACTCACGCAAGGATCCACAAGACACTCTTGAACCTGATACCATTTCCATTTTTCCGTCCCTGTACTATCATGACCACTCTGATTACCCAGGATCCTGGCGTTTGCCATGCGCTTTTGCTCAAGAGTCAACCAAGATACTTCAGAAGGTGTACCAAGGTAGTAGAGACATAATAAGCCGACGAGGAGTGTCAGACTTCCTAAGAACTGCATGAATTTGGATGATGATACCAGGCATAGTGGTCAACGAACAAATTCCATTAAAGACTCAAGGAGAGACGCTCACATAAGACATATACCTCCAAGCCTCTCTGCTTTGATCTCGATATTCCAGAGTTCCAATTCCATACAGAATCAAACCGGAAATGGTTGTGAAGCCTGGGGTAGCCTGCCAGTGCAGAACGTCCAGTTAGACCTATAGGGCTCAAATGTGGTTTTGAACTTGAACAATTTGGACTTACCTGGAACACCAACGCCCGGGAGACATGCTCTCCTCTAGTATACCAACTACCGATCAAAAGGATAAAACCAGGAGAGATACAACATTCAAATAGACCTTGTAAAGCACGGAGAACGACGAGGTGCGTAAAGTTTTGGACTGCATACCATCGGCATCGTTAAAGTTCGACCTCGAAGATAAGCGAACACACGCACCGAATCCGAGGCATAAAACGACGACACCCCAGCAAAGCATGTAGATAGACCTACATGTACGGTGAACGCACAAATCAGTTAATAGTTGCATCGATCCAGGCAAATTGAGACGCCGCAACTTACAAGACCTTCCATCTCTGCAGGAGAAAATTCGAAGGAAATTCGAAGAACAGATAGGTGAGGTCTGCATAAATCCCCATAAGAATTAATGAGTCGATATACACGTCTTTGAGTTCTAGGCTAACACACACAAAAAGCTGTCGCAAGCCACGAGTACTGCTGTCCAACGAGTCCGGTATCTTCTCGGAGACCGAAAGTGGCCATGGTAAAAGAAAGATGGAAAGCCAGGTTTGAGCGACAAGAAGAAAATGGGGAAAGTCAGACTCGTCACTCACAGCAGACCCACATGAGAGGCAAGAGGTGCCAATCGATCTTCCTCTTGAGTTGCTTGAATTGATCTTCGGTGTACTCCTTATCATCAGTGACTATATTGTGGTCGAATGAGCAGACTTTGCATTAGATATCTCTTCTGGGTTGCAAGATAGTAAAAGACACGTACAGACAGTGACGCCATCAGGGTGCGAAGGAGCTCACGGGCAGAAGGACCATTCTTGACATTGTCATTGTCGAGGTTATTTTCAGTGACGTCTGAAACAATCTTCTCGACCGCATTCTGAATTTAAATGGGCCCAAGGGAATAGAAGTTAGGAGCAAGTTGAAATAGTTCTCGGACGCGCTTCAAGTTGATATTCTCTTACTTTATAGGATTCCATCTCGCACTGCACGCAGTGCAACACATGATAAGGCCTTGGTGGATTACTGCTACTTACCAGAGACCAGAAGGTATCCTACTAGTAGTTTCATTATCGTTCCTCTAGCTGGTGTTAAGCAGGCATGGTACGGCTCGTACACTACTAAACGCAGTGGCAACTACGCAACTTACCTGTGGATAAAAGATAGCTTGTAGGGCTAGTTAGAGGCTTGTTGAGCGATGTGGGTTAAGTGTAAAAACTTGTTATTAGGAGGACTATCTACTAGTCCTTATATACCTTTTAGGAGGTACAAATACATGTAAACTAATACTAGAGTAACAATAAGATTCTATTGTACTGGATAGAACAATGCTGGTTTCGTACACTATTGTCGTACTACACTTTATTGTCTATATAATCTTATTGTTCTATATATAACTACTACTATTGTTCTACATAGAATACGTTGATGGCTGCAACTGAATGCGCCAATTCAACACTCCCCCTTGCTAAGCAGCACGGTAGTGTGCGTAAGCATAGGTAGGCGCTGTAAGCAGCCATGGAAGGAAGGGATCCAGTGCCTCGACGTTTTCGATGCGATTTCTTCAATTATAAAACTGAAGTCCTAATTGTTTCCTGAACTTCTCAAACTTTACTCGATCAAGAGCTTTAGTGAGTAGATCTGCAGGGTTATTACTTCCTTCAATGAAGAATAACTTGACTGTCTCGTCGATGACTTTTTCTCGAACAAAATGATATCGAATATCAATGTGTTTGGTTCGCTTATCCGTGACAGGGTTTGATGCAATAAAAATTGATCCCTGATTGTCACCGTAAATTGGAATAGCGTGAAGAGGATATTCGATTTCACTGAGAAGAGTCTTGAACCAACAGACTTGTCGACTGCAGTCACTAAGTGCCATGTATTCAGCTTCAGTCGAAGATAGAGCAACTGTCTTTTGTTGTCTAGACGTCCAGCTAAATGGTGCTTGGGCTAATTGTAGAAAGAAGCCAGTTTGAGATTTGCGAGTTCCAGGATCTGATCCCCAATCGGAGTCTGTGTAGGCTGATAAGCCTTCTCCCCCTCGACCGTTGTACACAAGAGCATATTTTCTAGTGCCAACAAGATAACGGCAAATGTCTTTCGCCTTATTGTAGTGTTCTTGTGAGGGGTTTGCAGCAAATTGTGCAAGTTTTGTGACAGCAAAGGAAATATCAGGACGTGTTCCTAACATTAAGTAGAGTAAGGATCCGATTATCTCCTGATAATTTTGACGAAGAGTATAATTGACAGGAGTGTCATTTGGAAGAGGAAGAGGGTGATAATTGCCAGGTAATGGGGTAGCAGAAGCTTTCGCGTTTTGCATTCCATAAGTTTCTAGGATTTTATCCAGATAAGCGCACTGATCTAAAGAGATCTTGCTGCCTTTCCTAGTAATTCTCATCCTAAGGAATTCTTTGGCATCGCCTAAATCCCTACATTCCCATCTCTTCATAAAGTCTCCTTTGAGTCGTAAGACTAAGGTTTTGTTAGCTCCACAGAATAGAGCATCATCCACATAGACTACGGCAATGACGATAGAATTTTCAATAAGATTTTTGTTGGCGTCATAGCGTTTGTGAATGAAGATTCCGGCGTCGGAAATGATTCGTTTAAAATCGAGTTCCGCCATGGACTTATCAAGACTTTTCCACCACGCAAGTCCTGCTTGTTTGAGTCCGTAAAGAGCACGAAGAAGCCGGACGACTTTATGCTCTTGTCCTTTTACTTTAAAGGCTTCCGGTTGTTCCATATAGATTTCTTCATCGAGTAAGCCATATAGATAGGCTGATCGGACATCGACACCGGACACGTGCCAGCCCTTAAGTGCAGCTAAAGCGAAGATTAAGCGCACAGTCTCGAATCGAACAACAGGTGAATATATTTGATCAAAGTCTATGCCTTCGACCTGTGAAAAACCTTTTGCAACGAGTCTTGCCTTTTTACGACCATCAGTTTTGATGTCGAAGACCCATCGGTTTTTGATAACTTTCCTATCTTTAGGTCTTTCGACCAATTCATAGGTGTCGCGCTTGCGAAGAGCCTCTAATTCTTCGCGGCAAGCGACTTTCCATTCCTCTTGCTCAGCTATAGGTAAGCGAGCAATATCTTTGAATGTCCATTCGCGAATATTACGAACATTCGGTTGATTCCCATCATTCTTCGAAGTAATTTTCTGAATAAGCAAGTGGGAATCGATTTCTCCAGGAGCAATTGCCTGCATAAGCAAGAAATTTATAGATACTCCCCCTTCACGGCATGGTTCTGCCATTTCTTCTGATTCAGGGCGTGCAGAGTCATCACTCTCGGCTTGCTGCTCCCCCTGGGGTGCGCTTCCGGATGCAGAACTAGGTCCGGGAACCTGTTGCTCTGCAGCTTGTTGACGTTCTCTCCGAGCGTCTCTCTCTGCTTTAGCTTTTGCTTCCGCTCTTTTATCAGCTGCGATTTGAGGTTCAAGATCGCGTTCAACTTCTACAGGGTGTTTATCCCCGTATCGTTTAGGTACAGTACCAGTACGCTCGCTTCGACGCGTTGGTTCTGTTGGTGGCCGTCTTTGTCTAGGAGCTCTGGGCTTTCGAGGTGCCTGAGGAGGTGGTGTCTCCACTGGCGGCGGTGTTACCGTTCTTCTAGGCTCAGAGTCACTATCCGGAGACGAAGGCGGTGGATCCTGTTCAGGTTCGTCGTCACGAAGTTGATCAGGTCTCCTTGTTGAAGGGATGCGAGGAGGACGATGATGAAAATCTTCATCATCATCGTCAGGGATTTGTGGTAGAGGAGTGTCATCGCCGTGCGATGATTCGATAGGTAGTTGTTTTGAATTTCGAGATTGAGTTTTACATCGAGGAAAGAAGTCTTCCTCAAACACGGCTTGCGGGGATGTAAATTCCGCATTGTTTGTACGCATGAAAAGATTTCCACGTTCTCCCGGTGCTACACCAAGATACGTCATGAGTTCTGACTTGGAAGCGAGTTTGTTCTTTCGAGTTTCCTCGGGTTTAAAGACGTAAGCTCCACAGCCAAAGACTCGTAAGTGATCAATACGCGGTTTTTCTTTTTCAAGCATTTCAAATGGAGTTATCCATTTGTGTCGTCGTAAAGGAGTACGTCGATAGACATACAATCCATGACGGACAGCATATTCCCACCATGATTCAGGTAGACATGCTAACTTCATCATTGCCAGTGACTTATCCATTAGAGTGCGTATAAAACGTTCGGCTCGACCATTCTGTTGATGAATGTATGGTGCACTGTTAAGGATTTTAACACCCTTCTCGAGTAACATTTCTCGGTAGGTGCCTTTGATGAATTCACCACCCATATCAGACATCCACTGTTCGACTTTCGTCTTATATTGAGTTTCTACCATCGCAAGGAACTGGCGAGTGGCAGTCAGTGGTTGTTTTTTGTCTGTAAGAAAACGTATCCAAGCATCTGAAGTGTAATCATCAAAGAAGACGATTATATACTTGTACTTGTGGTAGGATATCGTGGGGTATTCATGTAAATCCGTATGGATAATTTGGAAAGGACGAGTAGCACGTCGTTCGTTAGGAGGGTAAGCCTGTCTGGGAGTTTTGCCTTCAAGACAACCTTTGCACAAAGGAAGCTCCTTCGGAATAATGAATTCAGGAGTGCCAAGGGTGTGTTGTCGGACATGTTTTAGAACATCACGAGAGGGATGCCCTATTCGACGATGTAAAATCTCGTAGTCAATAAGATAAATCAAAAGATTGGCTTTAGAAGCGACAATTTTCGATTTGTGTGGAAGATAGTATAGCGTTTCTTCCGGTATACGCTTTGAGAAAGTCAAGAATGTTGTATTTCTCGATATGGTAATATGATCGGAGTTACCGCGCATAAACATGTTGTCATTTAAGAATTGACCAACAGATAAGAGTCGTTGATTTAGATCGGGAATGTAATAGACCGGATATAATTTCATAACTCTTTTACGTTGAGAGATCAGGACTGTTCCGGATGCACGAATTTTCGTGAATCCATTGGCAGTTTTCACTGGAATTGGTTTTATATAACTCAATTCAACAAAGTCATTGATGTCGAACGTAAAATGCGCTGATGCTCCAGAATCAAGTAACCATCCATCACTGAAGTGGATTTTGACAGTATCAGATCTCCTTTTCCTACACTTCTGGCATAGTGAAAACAGAGTGCCACAGGCACATAAATATTTATTGTTGCCGCCAGGGCTAGTGTACAGATCATTATAAATAAAAGGGGTAGTCAAACCCAGAGGAGCGGTATGTAATAAATATATACATGAAGAACCTGCTTCCCAATTACGAGCTGCTGGGAAAAGCGCATCAGTACTTTTATTCATAAGATCTAAATTGAGATCTGACCTGAGATAACCGTTGTCCAAGCCGGAGGGTTCGGAGTCTAAGGACCATCCATAATTATTTGCGGCACTGGCGATAACGACGGGGGTAGAAGGTCGTGGACTTGGAATTCCGAACGATGCGGTGTCCTCTACGGGTGACGTAGGTAGACTCATCCCGCCGGTCGATGGCGGAGTCGACATGTACTCGAGATCGCTGGTTTCGGATAGGCTCGGAGACATACTCCGAAGTTCTGGCATTGAACTCGGAGTTGGAGCCCTGGAGGGTAATTCCATCCCTCCTAGTCCGATTGTTGCGTCTCGCTGCCAATTGATTAGCTCGTCGTACCTTCCATCCTCGTTTTGGAGATGAGGAGTCAGCCATTCCCATCCCGTCGAAGTCGTGCCAGGTGTTGGGCTTGCAACACGGCTGGATGGCAAGGATTGAGTGGTCATGCCATTGGGAGGTGCAGGCTGTGAGCCACTTGGCATCTCGCTGCGGACTACAGCAAGTCGTTGGACAAGTGAAAGAGTGCCATGGGTTCCCGTTGGGGCAACGGTGTTCAGTGCTGCTCTGAGTGGTTCCCCATAGAGGTGCAGGGAATCCTCGGGGTTCTGAAACCTCTCCCCAAGGTGAATTGCGCATTCCATCATCTCGGCAGCAGGATCCGCGGCAATCCGGTCGATAAGTGAAACAGGTGTCTGGATGTCCTGAGAAACCTTTGCACCTGACTCCGTCGTTGTGGTACCAAATACACTTCCGAGTTCCGAAGTGTTCACCAGAGTGTCCTCGTTCCAACTGGCATCTTCTCCTTGAGCGCATGCCATATCTGCATCTGAACCGGTCTGAGTTTCGGGATATTCACCGTTCCAACCATTCCAGTTGCCAGCATCACCCCAACCATCAGAAGATGATTGAAGGTTGTCCCAATAGATGCGTTCCGTGAGAGTGCGTTTAGGACGAGGGGCAGGAGTAAGTGAAGTGAAGGAGGAAGGATCGGTATGAGACATGACGACATCTTCAAGAGTAGCAACAGTCTCACCAGATGGTCTCGCGCCAATGTCGCGTGCAAGATTGATAGCTCTTTTGGTACCTGTGAAGAAGGCGTCAAAAGGCTTTTCCGTTTCCATAAAGAATGGCTTACGGGTATCAACTGCAGCAGGCGTGTCGACGACGGTGACTGTGTGCATCATGGGAGACATGTCGTCGTGGACGAGATGTGCCTGGCCCTGTCTCTTGGCCTGTTCGAACTTTCCAGCTCGACCTCCACGACGGAAATTGGCTTTTCCTTTGCCCTTTCCCTTGCCTTTTCCCTTGTTATTCCCATTAGAGCCGTTGGCTCCGTTAGCGCCGCTGCTGCTGCCACTAGGGCGCTGCTGCTGCTGCTGTTGGAAACTAGGGTTACCGTCCTTTCGCTTGACAGCTGAAAGACGGTTGGCTTGGGCTTTCCCTGAAGGCCCCTTGAAAGCTCCCTGGCGAGATTCCCAAATATTGACAATCTCAGATTGTAATACATCGAGATTTGCAGTGTCGACTTCCTGAATAGTGTATTGAGTATACTGATTGATGAGATACTCATATCTGGGAGGAAGTTTGGAAATGATGAACATGACGATGAGGAAGTTGGCGATTTTCGTAATGGAATTGTCTGAGGTACCATCAGTGGGGATACCGGCGGCACTGACCCTATCGAAGTGCATGCGAATAAGCTCGATCGCAGCGCTAGGATTGGCGTCGTTGGGAATAGTGATGGAGGTAGCACGTTTGAAATCCGTGTAGATTGCGGAAACACCAGGTTTCCCATAGGTCTTTTTGAGAAAGTCCCAAATTTCCTTGGCGGTAGTCATTCCAAGTGTTTTCTGACGAACGGGAGGAGAGAGACGAAGTTTGATAGACCCCATGGCCTTATCGTTCTTCTCATCCCAGTCAGCCTGTTTTCTTTTGAGCCGCCGTGATAGCCTCAGATTGAGCCGCCGCGTCTTCAGCAGATAGAGGAGAAGCGGTACTCACTTCGGCATCATCGGGGCGATCAGATCTAAGGACAGAACTAAGTCCAGTAGCCTGCAACCAGGCGACAAGGATGTCGGCCCAGATGTTGAAATCAACACCGGCGAAGACGGGGACAGTAGTCATCAGGACGTTGGAAGACATCTTTGATAATATCTGGGGAAGTCAACTGTCAGCATCTATCCATATGCAGAATAAGAAGGCAGCATTAAATGCGCCATGCGAAAGTGAAGAAAGGCAGCGATGAACGCGCCATGACAGTGACTATTCCCCTAGATTGTCAACAACTGCAGCTGGACATAGGTCCTGCGCTGTTGGACATATCGTCAAGCCATGAAAGGCGACGCAGGCTGCCACAAGGGCGCCACAGGCAGCCATGAAGGCGCCATCCAGGTAGTATGCGAAGTCTATGGTTTGCAGCCATTGAAGGCGCTCCCAAGGGCCTTCGGGGCCCATAACCTGTTAAGCAGGCATGGTACGGCTCGTACACTACTAAACGCAGTGGCAACTACGCAACTTACCTGTGGATAAAAGATAGCTTGTAGGGCTAGTTAGAGGCTTGTTGAGCGATGTGGGTTAAGTGTAAAAACTTGTTATTAGGAGGACTATCTACTAGTCCTTATATACCTTTTAGGAGGTACAAATACATGTAAACTAATACTAGAGTAACAATAAGATTCTATTGTACTGGATAGAACAATGCTGGTTTCGTACACTATTGTCGTACTACACTTTATTGTCTATATAATCTTATTGTTCTATATATAACTACTACTATTGTTCTACATAGAATACGTTGATGGCTGCAACTGAATGCGCCAATTCAACAGCTGGAGCGGAAAAAGTTGAAGAATCAGCCTAAGTCATTAATTTGCGCTGCTTTAGGCTCGAGTATGATCCGAGATAAGATGATGCTTATCCTCCCATAGAACATGTATATGTCTGTCCACTGATGAAGAAGCCCACTGTGAAAGGCTCCGCATCCAAGGCTGATAGTTAAGGAATAGCACGGGGTTGGCGGGAATCGTGGGAGGATGGGAACGGGAGAGGCGGGAACGGGGACGGGAGACATTGAGCAAACCCGTAGAAAACCCGTCTCCCGTCAGGCGGGGTACGGGATGAAAAATTGTAGGTTGATGTATTGATTTTGGACTTCAAAATGGGCTGAGAATCGTTCGAATTGGTCAGTAATGGTTTGTTTCCAGTAAAAAACAATAGACTGACCGTTTTCTCTCTCAATTTTGGTAAGCAGAAGCAAAATATAGATAGGGAATCCCGTACCCCGCGGGAAATGACCTCTTCACCCGTACCCCGTACAATGTCCCGCTCCCGTGATGGCGGGGACGGGTTCAAAAAAATTCCCCGCGGGTCTCTCGTGCTGTTCCTTACTGATTACGAGTCCGAAATGAAATGAAGGACGAGTCTTATGGTGCACTTTTTTGTCGTCGTTCTAACCTGCATCACGTGAATGCTTTGTCAGCAGCAGGCTACGGATTTGTCGTCAATCTAACCTGCATTATTTGCATCTGTTTGTATCCAACCTTATGCTTTGTCAGCAGTCGCGGCTATGGATTTTGTTGTCAATCTAACCTGCATTGTTTGCATCTATTTGTATTGAAAGCTTATGCTTTGTCAGTAGTCGCAGCTATGGATTTTGTCGTCAATCTATCCTGCATTGTTTGCTTCTGCTTTTATTGAAAGCTTATACTTTGTCAGGAGTTGCGGCTATGGATTTTGTCGTCAATCTATCCTGCATTATTTGCTTCTGTTTCTGCTGATGTATGGTACAGTATAGTACTCGCTATGGAATGGTTCAGTGGTTTATCCAGTGTTGCCGCGGTCCAGGCCATGACCCCAGTGGCCCTGACCCGACCCGGGGTCAGCCCTCTTGGACCTTGGCTATCAGTATGACCTATTTTGGTCAACCAAAATGGTTTTGGTGAATATTCTGATGTACTTATCTATGAAGTACACTAAGTGCTTACCTTTGGAGTCAGGTGTACAGTCAAAAAGAGCAGTATTTGGCAGGTTCCAAGATTGTACACGCACTCTACAGCAATAGATCAGACCCTTCCCACTTGTTTCAACCTCGAATACTGTGTATAGAAGTAATATACATATATGAAATAGGTACTCAAGTGTCTATGCTTTCTTCTGATAAGTCTTTTAAGGAAAAAAAAATACCTGAAAAATAATTAGGTGTGGACCTGGCCCAACCCAACTGACCCTGACCAGGAGGGTCAACACAGCCACTGGCCCTGGCCTGACCTGACCCTTGAGGGTTGGGTCAAGGGCCAGGCCCGACCCAGACCGCAGCAACACTGGGTTTATCACAACAGCTGGCAGTTATGAGGCCTCTTAAAGGCTGAGTTAACTTATGTCGACCTCGAAAATTTTACCACGACCTCAAACTCCCACCCCTTTTCGTTGCCACAACCGGTCTTTGCCCTTCCCAACAACTGGAATGTCCAGACTCGGTCTGGATCCAAGGACCGTTGACGTCAATAACTATGACGTCATGCTAGTGTGTCAAATTGGTCTGCTTAACGCCCTTCTTCCCTCTCACTTTCGACAGATTCTCCCTCCCTTCTGCATAACCTGAGTTAGACTATGTGAAAGGGCCTTGTAATTTTCCACGCGAAGCGATGGCCCTTTGCCCCAGTTTATCACATTGGTTACAGCGACAGTAAGGTTCAACAAAATTACACTATAACAGGTAGCAATTCTTCAACATTTTTCTCTGCATTTTTTATACAAGACAATGATACCTTATGCCACCTGCTTTGGTATTATTTCAAAAAATCACAACTGTTCATGGAAAAAATATGCAGTTTTTTATTGTAAGTGGTGATGTCATGTCATGGAGTTGGAGCTTCACTCCCATGGCCAGGGTGAGTGTGTTTTTGTCAGGCGTTTTTGAGCAGGAGTAAATCTTGAGTATTTCTACATTGGCCAGACTGCTCCATATGGGACCAAATCTAGGCCGACCTTCTATATGGGGTATTTTCGGCACTGTTGAAAAACCCAAGATTTATTCTCCTCCAAAAAGTTTGTCCAAATATGCACTCACCCCAACTGTGTCCCATCTTACTTTGCATCACCCAACCTGATCCTTGTTACACAGCAGGGCACAGAGCATATTTGCCAGCCATTTTTGTGCACTCTTAAATGATGGATAGTTCACACGATTTTGGGTGAGATAAAATTGATCGTATTAGCTGCCAAAAAGGGTCACAAAAGCTCAAATTATGCGCTCAAGTTTCTCCATGCTAAACTTTTTATTCATTCATGACCAAAAAAGGGAAGCAAATAGTATTCAAATTTTGATTTGTGAGAAAATGTGCAAAAGGTATGATCACTATTTGTGTGCCAGATTCCAGCCAGTAAAAGGAAAAGCACTGCAGATGGGAAAAATCTAAACTTAAATGACGGATTTTGCTCGGCACCGGATCTACTCCATATGGCACCGATTTGAGGCTGATATTCCATATGGAGTATGCCCGGCTGTTGAGAAAAATCGTGTTTTTCAATGCCCCAGTGAATTCATTTTACTTGCCGGAACCCGGCACACAAATACTGATCATACCTTTTGCGCATTTTCTTACAAATCAAAACTCGAATACTATTTACTTCCCTTTTTTGGTCACGAATGAATAAAAAGTTTAGCATGGAAAAGCTTAAGCGCGTAATTTGAGCTTTTGCGATCCGGTTTTTTAGCAGTAAATACGATGGATTTTATCTCACCCAAAATCGTGTGAACTATCCGTCATTTAAGAATGCACAAAAATGGCTGGCAAATATGCTCTGCGCCCTGCTGTGTTATTAGTCCTGCCTCTCATCACCTGACCATATCGGCCCTAATACCGTTACACTACAGCACTTAACAGCATTGCTGTAATTGTTAAAGGTTCTACTTTTTCGGACTCGTCCTGCCACCGCTGGGGGCCCACATCTAACTAGTAGTACTGAGATATGCCAGTAGCATGAGCCGGATAGACTCGAACCACTCGCTCTGTGTACATAACACTTTGATGACAGTCGACCAAAAGTGTCAGCGAAGCTTGATTGACTTTCATGGTTCGAATCTAGGGAGAAGAAGCGGGAAAGAGTGCAGAACCAACATTAGGCCCATTCAAAGTAGGCCATAACGCTGTTATCCATAATGGCGTTGCCCTGTGCAAGGCGGTGCCTGATGCCAAACAAACCCAATTGGGCTTATGACATCATTCTCACATGGCTGGAGCCCCTAAGCATCGTGTACCGTAAATTGTAGTATCTGATTGTTTTTAATCGATAAACCATCTTTCTTCCCTCCCCTCTTGTTCGAGGACCACTCTTGAAGGTTTTTATGATGTCTGAGACCCCTGCTGCCCCCAAGGTCAAGCGGAACCCCAAGAAGGAGCCTTCTATTCCTTCTTTTGACTGGAAAGCTGAGAAGGATGGCCAAAAGGATGCACTTACATGGGCTCTCATGCATGGGATGTTGGATCTGAAGAACTTTAAGACAATCTTTGGTCAGGAGAAGGGAGAGGTATGTATCTTGACTCCTTTCATCATGTTTAACTACTCAAATTTGGGGCAGAACACCACCAAGGAACCAAAGATTACTGCCTACCGACGCATTGCTGTTGACATTGTTCCTGAGGCAGCAGCTGTTGCTCTGCAGGAAGCTGGGAGTAGGTGTAAGGGAAAGGGAGACCAGTAAGTTGCTTTTCCAATCTTTCATCTATGCCAAAACATATGTACATTACATCCTAGGCTCATCAAGGAGTACTGAAAGCATGTCAAACGTCTTCGGGGAACAGGGGAGGGTATCCATGAGTCTGATGTATCTGAAGGCTTCAATGTGTTTGTCATAGACTTCATTGGACCTGAAGGACCTGTTGAAGGGGTCACTGTACCAGAAATCATGAACCTCTGGCATGAGTAGATCACATTTATATCATTTTTCAAGTAAATAATCAACCTTTCATCAGAGGAGATAACCATTGAATTCCCTTTCTTCCCTACAATGCATCGTAGACTCGCACAGCGTCCAAACATGGTCCCGCCCTCTGTGACTACAGGTGTAGGTCGTGCTGGCCAGGTTGTTATGGTTCTGCAGATGTCTGGAGATGCAACAGAAGATGATACCTCTGGTATTCAATCTGAAACATCTGCCCATGCTTCTGCTGATCCAAGTGACTCGAACCCAACCCCTGTGAATACACCTGTTGTTCCACAGGCCAGTGATACTGCGAGTGTTCCTCGTACACCTTTGAGGGGTGTTCAGGCACCCAAGTAGACTCCTGCTAAACCATCTTCTTTTGGCATAGACTCTGCAATTGCCAATGCCAAGTCAGCAATCAAGCAGAAGAGTGCTGCCAAGAAGCGTGGACTAGAGGAGGTGTTGGGTGATTACATGGAGTAAGTGAATACCTTTGGATATGTATAGCTTCAAAGTCTGATTTGAATTCTCAGGAAGCAAACGGAGCATAACTGCAATCATCAGAAGCTAGCTGATGATCATGCTAATCGTCAGCTTGCTATGTCTGAACGACAGCAGGTTCTGCAGTTGTTTCAGTCTGGTTTGTATACCAAGGAAGAAGCTCAAGACAAGCTCCGAGCTATTGACCTTGGTTCTCAATCTGGTGCCACATCTTCTCGTTCTGACACTCCTGCTCCTGAGCTGCCCACCAGTCCTGTGCGTGGCTCCTCTCCCTTTTTTGATAACATCGAGCAGAGCACTGCAATGTGCAGGAGTTATTCTGGTCCCATGGATGATGCTTAATTGACCTTATATACACTCTTTTACAAGGTCATTCATAACACTTGTTATATACTTTATAGCTGTTTAATAAACATTGTTTGTGTTGGTTACATGCTGTAGTGGGCTAAAAGCTCTGCAATCAACTGGTTCCGCTTTTTCTTTCCCTCATTCTCTGCATAGTTTCCATCTTCATCTTCATTCACCCCATCCACCTCCTCCTCTTGTGAATCTGTGTATGTGCTAGCAAAGTGCTGTCCCAATTCAGCTCCCTCCACATCAATGCAGAGGTTGTGCAGAATAATAGCAATGTCGATCCAATGCCCAGCCTCATAATGATCCTTGGGGCTGTTAATTTTGACACGGAGACCACATAGACATTGGAATCGACCTTTGAGAGCACCCATACAATGCTCTGAACGCACACGGATTTGAGAAACCAGTCGATCAAAGAGCATGTTTTCTGGACGAAGTGCAGCAGGTTTATGATGGACAGGAATCATTCGATTCGTGAGACTGTATGCTGAGTCAGCCCATGCAAACTCGTCTCCTTTGAAGAGAAAGTCAGGATCCTTGAAAGCACATGTATGCTCGAAAGCTGCAGTATCATGCACAGAACCAGTATACCCATGAGAGTAATCCACAACTCGGAGATTTGATGGAGCATTTCCAATCTATGCAAATAATCATCGTTATTATCATAACAGTCTGTGATGAAAATAAAACATACCTGTACATTTAATCCATATGTTGACTTGCGTGTATAATATCCAGACCTGCCTCCCAATCCTGGTTTGGAATACAAAACCACAATGGTTCCATCATACATGAGATACCCTTCCCTCCACAGACCTCCTATTCCAATCTCCTTCTCCACCCAGTCCTTCTCCACCTCCTTCTCTGCCTCTGTCAAAGGCCTGACAAATTTGTCATGAAGAGACTCGATAGCAGTAAAGCACCTGTTTGTGTAGAGAAGGACTGCTCCTTCAGAAATACCCGCCTCTCTCGCAATGTCAATCACTGAAGCTCCATTCCCATATCGGCCCATCCAAAAGAGAGTCACTGCCAGCTGGAAATCCACGGGAGCCTGGGGAATATTTGAATTATTCAAAAAGACAGGATGGTCTTTAATTAAAGTCAGAATGACTTCAAAAACGAGAGGCGAGACACGAAGCATCTGAACAAAGCGATGATGATGCTCTGGGGTCAAAGCATACTCCCACGCTAGATGAAGACTCCCCGACTTTGGAACTTCAGTGCGAGGACGTAGGTAACGGGTCTCCCGAAGAGCCTGTAGAACAGCGAGATCAAAAACAAAGTTTTCAAGAGTTTCATTTGGATCTTCGGGGATATCGGGGTCCTTTAGAATCTCCCGGAGAGCCATATGAAGCATATACTTTGTTCTGAGGTCTTCCCGAAGGGACTTGTCAGACATGATGGCGGGAAAAACGAGTGGAAATGCCTCAAACAATGTATTTATGCTGTATCTATGGTACACGATGCTTAGGGGCTCCGGCCATGCGAGAATGATGTCATAAACCCAATTGGGTTTGTTTGGCATCAGGCACCGCCTTGCGCAGGGCAACGCCGTTATGGATAACGGCGTTATGGCCTACTTTGAATGGGCCTATTAGGAAGATTATTCTCACGACATCGTCCAACTCAAGTCCAACGCCCTAACTTTTTTTTGACTTTTTCCTTTCTAGACTTCAAAGTTTCAAACTTCAAATTATCGAAAGATACTTAGGCAAGTCTATAAATCACGTATTACACATCCCATCAAGGCTTCAATGCCAACGGGCCTCAAGTTTTCACCATCCATGCTATCTGTTTCCCAATTCCTTTTTTTTTTTTTTTGGATGAGCGTCCCCAGTACTCAAGCTACTTGGACCCTCTCAGATCCTGCCACGTTGGAGAATGTACGGAAGCATGTCCTACCCCTCCTGAATATATCCCACTCATCACCAGCTCCAAACTGGGTATTCTCAGATCCTCCGGCTGGTCTTCAAGGGCCCACAGACTAACAGCGATAGTATTCTCCCCTCTATAGTTGAGTATACCCTCCTGCACGACAAAAGCCGTTTGCGGTCCGAGATCTGCGATACGTTTGCCCATCATCCAGCCGTTTATGTATAGTTGGGCTGAAAGAGTGTATACTCAGGATGAGCACGAGAATGATAACATAATAAGGAAATTGATATTCACCTCTGTAATGACCTTGATCAGACGAAAATACGAATTTGAGTGGAACGTCGAAGCCATCAGGTATATTAAGATTAAATGTTGCTCGGAAAAATCCAACCTGCCTCGCATTGTCAGGACTGGTGCGCTAGTGGATGATACAGAACATACCCCTGGTTTGGTCAAGCCCTCCATTGGCGTCCTCTTCTCCCATTGCGTGTGGTCGAATCCGGGCAAGTGCCAACCCGCGCGCTGTTATTTTCATGAAGAATAAGAAAATATCTAGAGATGTATAAAGACAAAAGTCCTTACTTCGCCAAATAAGCCACCTGAAAATATCAATGTCGTCAATTGAAATAGGTCAGAGTATCATAACGACACCACTCTCACCTTCATTGAGAATCTTCCTCGTCTTATCCGGGAAATCTTCACCACCCAAATTACCCACAACCTTCCAACCCGTAAACTGTTCCGCCTCATCCCGTCCAACAAGGAAGTATCCTTGTAGACCTTTCGGTGACTGCAAATCTCTCTGACGTCCACCAGGTGTGCAACAGACTATCTCGCCAGCAAGGTTATGTCCCATATGACTATAAAATCCAAAATCTCGTTAAGCATTCTCATTTCGCAGAAAGCTGGAAAACTGGAAGCTTCACTCACTCTTGCAGGACAGTTACGTGGTTGGTCCCATCAACAAGCATATCCTCCGAAACTGGGAACGATTCGTTATTGGTTGGAGAGTTTGGGATGAACGAGGGTCCAAGGTAATGTCCATTGAGCCAAACAGATGCTGCAAAATGGGCGCCGCCAGAAATCGAGACATTGACTGCAGTAGGAGCTGTCATATTGTCGCCGTGTTCGAATGAGCCCCGCCAGACCAGGTTACCAGCCTACCAACAATAGAGAAAAACAAGCCAAAATGGACGGATAAACTGTCAGCAAGACGTGCACTAGATGTGGACCAGAAGAAACCTTACATGGTACCCATAATCATCCGCATACAAAATCCACGGTTTGCCATAATAAGACGGGAATTTACTCGTCGTGTAGGTATGGTTAGCAGGTGTCATTGACGAATTATCAAACGATGCTGAGATCTCTGGCAGAGAATCTGCAAAGCGCCAGTCTAGCGATCCAAGAGTAGGAAGGTCTACGGTCGCTCGGGGTCCAGTCAGACTCGCTGTAAGGGCTCCCCATTCCGTAGGTGTCGACAGGGTAAGAGCTTGGCCATTCCAATTGACATTTCTGACGTCTTGTGGAGCCAGAAGGGTAATGTCCGTATCATTATTCAGGTCACCCCATAGAGATAAGGTTTCTCCGTCGACAGTTGCGTTGCGGACAAGGTAGGGACCGGAGACAAGGAAGGGTGTTGTAGCAGAGATATCGACGTATTCGGGATGGTCTGAGCCAGTTCCAGCGATGGAAGGCATCCATAGACGTGTTGCTGTAGGGTAATCGGCCAGAAGAAGGATAGTATCTGCTCCATCACTGGTCATAGTAATAGCGGTGAGACCAGGAGCTTCAGTGAACGATATGACGAGATGTTTTCGTTTCTGTGTGGAACGTCACGCGTCAATATCGAGGTGATCTTTCACAAAGATAGCAATACATACCTGATCAAAGTGCATCTCGGGGTGGTTGGCACCTGAAATTTTCACCTGCGGTTCCGAATTAAAGCCAAAAGCCATCTCATAAGTCGTATCGTTGAAGGCGTAAGCCACGAGAACGTCCTTTCCATCCACTGTCAAATGGGAGAACAGAGACGCAGTTGAATAGGCTAGTTTGCAACGTCCCCCGCAGGGAATGTTGGCTCTGTTTTGGGGACAGGTAGGATCAGTACTTCACAATCGTAATGACAGAGAATGGTCTCTTACGTGGTGATAATAGAATCACGTCCAGGCAGCAAATGAGGTACTTCGACACCAGCTATCTCTCGCGTAAATTTGATGATATCCCTAGTGACAGGTCAATCCAATGCGGAAAAACTAACCAGTTCCAAATACGCAACATACCAGCTACCGATGGTTGTGTGGCGAGCAAAGTGGAATTCAGCACCAGTGTCGGGGTTTTTCAGAAACGTCAACGTGACGCCTGGTACAGTGGTACTGTCCTCCTCTGTACACACATTGATCAGCCTTCACCGGGTCACTAAGCGCTTCAGAAACATACCTATTAAATCTGTCATGCGCAAATCGGGGAAAGACCGCAGGAACATGGACTGAAGCTTCAGTTCGTAATATTTCTCGGATAGCTCCCTGGACTCAAACATAGCCGCAGCCCATTCCTGTAGTTGACATTGACAGTTCAGAAAAGGAAGAGACTCCGTATATTGGTGTCTTACATATGACGTGTCGGCCTCTAGTATTTACGGTCATCAGATTGTACCGAAAACTCGACATGAGCGGAACAAGACCTACCAGGATAAGGAATCTGGCCCCAGTTGGTACCTCCCTACTGCCATTGTCAGCTACTGTATATCTCGTTAAGGATGGTATGCACAAAGAACATGTAAAAGTCCATCTGCCAGATGCACAAAGTTAGATGGTGAAAACATGAGTAGAAGGAAACAGTCACTGACTCCGGTCGAACCGCTAGCCCACATTGCGTGATTCAGAACTCGTTGCGAGCTAGAAAGGTCCGTCAGAAAATCATGACCAATTTGAGAAAATGAACGCTTACTTCGTGTTAGTTAACTTCCTACACATCTCATTTGTTTGGCCTCCTCTATGTTGGAAAGCACCTCCTTGGTATCTAGACATGGTCATCAGCGAAAGGTGGTAGTGAAACTACTCAATGCTTACTCTGGAATGAGCAACGGTATCTCTGGCGTAACCTGCTCGTGATAGCTTCTCCAATTCGTAGGTAGATCCCTCCAAACTTCAGGAGTGGTGCAACCGCTGAGAGCTATCAAACAGATCCATTAGAGCTGAGCGTTGATTTTGGAGTGGGAATCTTACTAAGAGGATACGCGTCAAAGCCGTATATATCCGGTATATCAAGAAGATTTTGGAACAAGCCTGCGTCATTATGCGATGTGGGGACTACGATGCCCAGGCGCCGTGCAGCATCTTTCAGTTGCTCGATGTATTCGTTTTGACCAGCTGTAAATCATGTAAGTGCTGGGTTCGCAGCAATAAAACGAGTGACATACGGCCATTGTAATACTCATTGTCCAACTGAAGCATGATGACCTATAAAGACACTTCAAAATCTGAATGAAAAAGGGTTCTATTCGGACTATTCACCGGTCCTCCTTTGGTAATCTGGTTGTCTGCAATGGTAGAAACTATAGCATTGATCTAGAGGAATAGTGAGTTGGCGTAGCGGTACGGAAAAACAGCCAACATACGTAGTCCTGCCAAGCATCATGGTAATTTGTCTGGTTGCTCCGAAGAATGCCATTGTACAAGTTCCAGGGAGTGTCGCCTGTTGAAAAGTATCGGAAAGACGCCACGGAAATGAAAAACGACATACCGGGAAGCGTCAGGACATGTCCAGGAATACCTCCAGCAGTGGTTTCAGAGCTAAGTATAGAGTTTCAGTCAGCAAATGCAACAGAGAAGGTAGACAAAACGTACTTGATGTATGGCCCAGGACGCGCAATGATGAAAAGCCCAGCTTCCTTCGCCGCGTCGAAGAGAGGCTGCAAAGCATTCGGTCCCTCGAAATCAAGCTCCCCGGCCTTGGGATTAATCAACCCCCAATGGCTGTAAATCGAGATTGTATTCAACCCTGCGGCCTTGGCTTTCTGCATTATATCCGTCCACAACGTCTGCGAAGGAAGACGGAACCCATGGAACTCTCCACTTTGAATGAAGACCCGTTTACCGCGAATGAAAAATGAGTACTTGTCCCATCCAACTTGGTCTGTCAATCCGGTGTTGTTGATGAGTGGATGATCGCGTTGGAAGAGCGGAGAATCCAGAAGAGTGTACGCGAAGGCGTGCACCTGAACCAAGGACAAGGCGCATAGACACCACAATGACAAGGAGAGAGGCCACATTTAGGCTTTGGAAGAGTACTCGACATCCTTAAAAACTGGAACATGAAGAACCGGACCGCGTCCAGGAGGTCTTGTGGTCACTGAGCTCGTGTTTCTAAGCGAGGACGGATTCTAGTCAGGTGGGCTGTTGCGAGAAAAATGCTCCGAAGTGTTTCCGGTGTTGAGGAGAAAGGCGTGCTCGCTGTCGACGTCGGGCGCGACGTCCAGGAAAAGCGTGACAACGTGACACCGACTCTCGTTCCATTATGTCGAACACGATTGCACTGTGAGTGAAGACGCGTCTACCTCTCTTCTTTCGCGTCATCGTAGCTGATGGAACGTTCCTAGATACCCTTTGTCTAACTTTACCTTCAGGTGTGTCTTCTTACGCACGTCAACTGACCAAGAAGACTGACCCTGAACAGCACCAAGGAGGCCCAGCCAGAAGAAGATCCATCAGTCGCTGCTCGTCTTCAACGCCTGCAGAACAATTATGAAGATTTCGGAATGCGTAGGACCGTGGAGGGGATTCTGGTTGTCCATGATCACGGACATCCGCATATCCTGATGTTACAGATTGCCAACGCATTCTTCAAGCTGTACGCCCTCCTGTTCTGACCTGGCGCTCCTCTTTTGATATTTTCATAGCCCAGGTGAATACCTCAAGCCTGGTGAAGACGAAATCGAGGGACTCAAACGTCGCTTGGACGAGAAACTAGCCCCACCTCCGGATAGTCGTGCGTTATCCTCAGCCTTCCTTCTCGACTTTTCTTCTAACCTCTCTTCAGGTCAATTCACGGAATCGCACGGTGCAGACAATGACTGGGAGATCGGTGATTGTCTCGCACAGTGGTGGCGTCCCAACTTTGAGACCTTCATGTATCCGTTTGTCCCTGCGCATATCACCAAGCCGAAGGAGTGTAAAAAGATGTTTTTGGTGCAGATGCCTGAGAAGAGTGCGTCTTCCTCTCTTGGCATCACTGTATTAATCATTTACGAACTCGTACATCTTCAGAGGTTTTGGCTGTACCGAAGAACATGAAGCTACTCGCTATACCCCTCTTTGAGCTCTACGACAATGCAGCAAGATATGGACCACAGCTCAGTGCAATTCCTCATCTACTATCCCGGTATGTCTACTGCATACCTCTCAGATTTCAAGACTGACGCTGATTATACCATTATCCCAGATACAACTTCATCTACCAATAAATTCGCTGCACCTGCCTACTACCTTCATCCTGAAAGCCTGAAAAGAGCCCTCCAACTGCTGTCGTCGTGTTTCTTCGCAAATTTGCCTTTCACTGTCCATTGTTCCATTCCTTAGTCCTACCACACCCCAAGATTGTACATTGTACCGTTAATGTTTCATACATAGATTGTAATACAGGATATCCGTCACCGGCCTGTTGTATGCGTGCCACGGCGCCATCGGAATGCCTTTCTGTGGGATGATAACTCTTCCAATGCAAGAAATCGTCTGTGGGTTTGGGCCAAGCATCTGCAATGTATCATGATGCATGCAAGACAGCGTACTCTCTGGCTAATCTTCAATGGGATGGATCATGGGCATCGTTCGACATCTTGATGTACGGCATAATGAGCAATTGGATAGAAATGAAGTGACTGGCCAATCAGACTTGGGTCAGAAGTTAGTTGAGGAAACTAGTGACATTTTCGCTCACCTATCATCATGACAGCCGGAATCTCTTCACTTCCTCATTCACTATAGACTCTTTCCATTTCTGTTGCGCTTCTTCCTGTCTTTTCAGCTCCACCTCTTTGTCTTCAACTTCCCCATCAACGTTGGAACCTTTCCGTTTCTTACTGCGTTTTTTGCCTTTTCTCCTGCCGGATGAAGTAGGAACAGCCGGCGAATCCTCTCCATCGCTTATCTCTCCTTCTTCCAACTCGACCTCATGCAGTTTTCGCTTTCCTTTTCCTTTATCCGAACCAGATGTACCACCATAACTAGCAGCAGCAGTAGGCGCAGCAGCAGTAAAAACATTTCCTTGTTCTCCAGTTGAATGTTGACCAGAGGAATCTACAGCTGGCGCTGGAGGAAGAAACGTCCCCGTTGATTCTGAATGCAGAGCCAGATTTTCCTGCTCTTCGAGTAAGGCGGTGATCTGTAGCGTTAATGGATGCTTTTGGAGAGTTGGACATCCTCGATGATATAGGAACTCGAGTACACCATCTCTGGCTGCTATACAAGAAACGGCCATCCGAGCCCATGCTTTACGTTTATATGCTGGAGATACCATATACTGGCGTTTGAGCTCTACTGTGGAGCCGAGGTTTGGATGAACTTTCTCGAGTGGTATGCAGATAGTCATCGAACATCCCCAACTTGCAGTACCTATGGAAAGCAAATTGAGGCAAATTCTTGAATAGAGATTGGAAATAGACCTACTCTCAACCTGTACAAAACTATAATCCATCTCGGGCTCAAATTTTGCAGAACTGCAAAGAGAAAGGATTTGGGACCAGATTTTGTTGGCGAGCGTCTCGATCGCAGGTGTTGGAGTATACGAGGTGGGAGGAGACTGATTTGGAGATTTGAGTGATGGACCTGGTACGACTGATCCTGGCATTAAGCCTGTTCTATCGAGCAAGGCAACGATTTGAAGCGTTATAGGATGTTTCTCCTGAGTAGGTAGACCTCGTTGCGAGAGGAACTCCAGTATACCTTCTTTAGCCGCTAAACAGCAAATAGCGACGCGAGCCAATGCTTTGCGCTCATAGGCAGAAGGTACAGTATACTGGCGCTTGGGATCCACAGCAGAATCAGAGACAGCAAGTTCCTCGGGCGGAATGCAAACGGTCATGGTGCATCCCCAAGCTGGGTTCTCTGTAGAAAATACATTAACAAAAATCTGCTCATAGAAGATAAGGACACTCACGAACGCCGTCAACGTGAACAGAACGGAACTCTATCTCGGGTTCGGTCTTCATAGCACGGCACATACTGTAAATTTGCGGCCAAATCTTGGTAGCGAGCGCTTCCACCGCAGGTGTAAGGGTGAATAGACAGGAGGAAGAACCGATTGGAGATGAACTTTGAAGAGATGTACCGCCGGCTGGTGGTTTGGCGTGTTTCAGTAAAAAGTCTTTAAGACCGTCCGCCATAGCTTGAATTGTTATCGCAGACCTTGCGGTAGCCAGTTTACTGAAACAGGGCTCAATCAGGTAAGTCTTGCCGGCGACAGAGTCCGAGTCATCAATTCGGAAGACGCAACCATTAAGATTCGCTGAAGTACACTGGTCAACCAACGATGCGTTACTCGGCTTTTTCACGTCGTAGCTCACCTTCGGTAACACGATAGTAAGCACTATGAAAGTTTGGCGAGCTCTTCAAGATGTCTGTTAGCTGATTATTGGCTTGACTATGTGCAATTTGTACAGTCCGGTCAAAAGATTTATCTGTGAAGGGACGTGGTAAATTGCTGAAAAACGTTTCGAGATCCACGGGGCTAGGCGTGGACGATGTGGAATGACGACCATCAGACGAGGGAGCTGGTTCAATGGTCTCGGATTCGATGTATTGCAAGATGCCTTGCTCTATCGCCAGTTCTGAACAGTGATATTTTGCTTTAAGGGAAGACTTGTGGACGGGTGCTGCAAAATATAGACGGAACGAGGTCGCAGAGAGCTGCACTTTGAGTATGGCACCAAAATCTGCGTACGTTGAGGAACAATATGAACGTCAAGAGCATCAATACTCACTTTGATTCACCTTATTGCCATCAGCATTGAAGTAGAAGAACTTCATTCTCGATGGATGACTTCTGTGAGCGCTGAAGCGCTTTTCAATGGTCGACATCGGTGATTCTTTATCTCTGAAACAGTCCAGCACTCCTCCCTCAATTGCCAGCCTTGCCAGTTCATGTTTGGCATCAGCCTTGTCAGCCGTTCCTTCGCATTGGAAAACACGCGTAGTACCGTCGGGTATCATGACTGTAAGCTTGTAAGGCTTGTCTACAGAGCCATGTCAAGATACGAAATCAGGTAGAGAAGGACAAGACCACACACCTTCCGAAAAATCCCATCGTAAACCGTCTTTCACATCCTCTCCAAACGCTTCCCTACACGCTTCTTCAAGCCTCAACAGTTGATCAATTCCTCTCGCAACATTCCGTTTCGGTATCTCTGTAATATATGGGAGTTTGGCATCCTGGTTTAACCCGAAAGCTTGGTAGCTGATATCTCGGTGCTCTGCCTCTGCACTTTTCAGCAATAGGTCAACCGTGATGGCTCCAATTTGTTCCAAGTTTGCAGCAGCGATTTCATTGGCAGAAAGGACTGGTTCTTTGACCGGAGACTCTGGAAGACTAAGGTTCACAAGAGCACTCAGAGAAGGTGCCAGGGAGAACGAGAAGGACATCCGTCAAGGCCACTTGACGGTTTGGTTGAAACAAGCATTGCGCCAAACTTGACGTGTCGCCGCTCTTTCATATGTAAACTATTCTAGATCTGTCAGCTACTTATCACCAATGTAGGTATGTATCTACCTGCCTAAACACCAAGAAGCACCCCAGTGGATCAACCAAAATCGGTAAGTGAAAAAATGCCAAAAAATTCCACCCAGGGTTCTACATCCTAGACTGTAGGCAAAGAAACCAGTGCAACTACCACTTCTTCCGGAATTCACTTCCTCAGCTGGTGCTTATCCAGCGGAAGCCAGATCGATGCCATGTTTCGTGCAAGCTTCATATCATACGCCTCTGGGACATCGTAACGTTCTGCTTCTGTGCACTAGACGGGTTCCAAGTTCGCAGCTGGGTGTGTATAAGGAGAAAGATGTGGCCCTTGGGCTGAGATGGATGATTGGTTTTCACGAGAGCACCCAGAGATGAAAATGAAGACCACATTCGTCAAGGCCACCTTGGACTTGACGGTTCGAGTGAACTACAGGTCATCGCGTCGCGTGGTAATACTCTCCATTGCATTATAAGGGGTTTCTTGCTGCAATCTACATCACACAAGTGCGTGTATACCATAAAATCATTGTTAAATGCTGACTGAGTGCCCACAGAGTGTGTACAGCCAATCGTGATCCAGGCCGACCGCATATGCTCGAGTACGTCGGCCAAGTTTCTATGCAATTACAATGCACTGCTGAGATCAAGCTTCGAAAAAGTGACTTTCTCCTCGGGAAAACAAGCGGGATTCCCGACTGTCTTTTCCTTTCAGAAGACGGCGGTGTATGACCGACGACCCTATCACACTTTGTCTTATTCTCAATGGATCCAAGGGGTTGTTTTGCTTGGAAGGTTAGGCAAACGCTAACCATCGGTCTGTACGTCAGGATTAGCGCATTTCTCTCCTTTTGCCGTCTACCCTTTGCCATCCAGTGTCCTCTGGCCTTCCTTCATTCTTTTTGAACAGGCCGTCCTAGAGGTGCTTACAGGCCGACTTACCTCCACCAACACATCTTCTACTTGGAAGCACATCCATCTGATTCAGGAGTAATCCCGTCAATCTGTCGGATACCCGAAAATGGAAAAGCACGAGGCAAGCGAGACCGACGAAGGGGTCTATCCCCCATTTCGTGGACGGGCAAGACGGGGGCTCTACGATGTGGGGTAATGCGTCGTTCCTATACAGGAGCCTCCAGTCTTCCTCGCCTATATAAGCTGAGGTGTTCTGCTGAACCAAAACCAGCTTCACCATCAGCTCCAGCCCCACCATCAGCCTACTGGTCTCCAAGATGAAGAGCTTCACCGTCGTCCTCACCGCGTTCGCCATCGCCGCCAGCGCTCAGACCACTGTGTAAGTTATTACTTTTACCGAACTGCAGTACGACTGACGTCTGTTTTTTCAGCTTCAGTGGTACAGTCAGTTTGGGTAACTCACCTGGTACATTTCTATTCGAGCCTTTTCCCCAACTACGCTCTTTTCTGATTGAACGATGTAGGTAGCTGCATTAGGGCCGTCAGCAACACCGACAACGCTGCAGTCGTCCTCAGTAACAACTGTACCGGGCTTGACGCTCAGTGGGCGCTTACGAACGGAAACATTAGGATTTACGGCAACAAATGTCTTGATGTGACCAACGGCAACGACGTGAATGGTCAAAAGCTGCAGATTTACACTTGCTTCCAGGGAAATACCAATCAGCTCTGGCAATACCAGGTAATTGTTGATAATCCTCCGTATTTCGACGTATGCTGACAAGGCTAACAGGACAATCATATCGCTTGGACTGGACATGGTAGATGTTTGGATAATACCGGTGGTAACCTGACCCCTGGCAACCCCGTACGTGCCTTTTCCCTGACTTGAGCGTGTACACCAGACTAATCCTTTCCCTTTCCCCCAGATTCAACTCTGGTCCTGCATTTCGTACAACACCAATCAGCGCTGGAGCTGGCAAAACACGACAAGTCCTGCTGGCGCACCTGCTGCTCAGCCTGGATCTGCTCAACCTGCCGCTATTCCAGCTGCCCAGCCTGCTGCTGGTCAACCCGCCGCTCAACCTGCTGCGGCTGGCCCTGTGGCTACTATAGTGGTCGTCATTCAACAAGGTGGTGGGGGTGCTGCTGCACCCGTACCTATCCAGACCGTCAACCCTCAGGCTCCAACCACGGTTACTGTCACTGCTAGGGTTGGTACAGCTACGGTGACTCTCCCCGGTGGCCAAACCACCGTTTTTCCTACCACGACTACGCTTCTCCCCAACGCCACGACCACGACTGGAATCACTACCACCACCGGAAACGCGACTACTACGACTGGAATCACTACCACCACCGGAAATGCGACTACTACGACTGGAATCACTACCACCACCGGAAATGCGACTATTACGACTGGAATCACTACCACCACCGGAAATGCGACTACTACGACTGGAATCACCACCACCACTAACAATGCCACTTGCGTACCTGCCACAACTGTTATCCCCGCCAGCACCACTGTCATTCCAGCGATCACCACCTCTCTTGTCCCAGGCACCACTGTTATTCCAGCAGTCACCTCCATTATTCCGGCGGTCACCTCTGTGGTTGGAGGAGCCACCTCCATTGTCGGAGCAGTCACTTCCGTTGTCCCAGCTGTTACCTCTATTATCCCAGCAGTTACTTCTATCCTTGGTGCAGTTACCTCTGTCATTCCAGCGGTCACGTCTATTATTCCAGCGGTCACCAACATTGTCCCAGAAGTGAC
Organism: Tetrapyrgos nigripes; assembly: GCA_013368315.1. Classification (NCBI taxonomy): domain Eukaryota; kingdom Fungi; phylum Basidiomycota; class Agaricomycetes; order Agaricales; family Campanellaceae; genus Tetrapyrgos; species Tetrapyrgos nigripes. Next base: position 172,840 of record JAACJM010000096.1, on the reverse strand, counting down.
CTCTGTCATCCCAGCAGTCACCTCTATCATCCCAGGCGTCACCAACGTCATCCCTGCAGTCACCAACGTCATCCCTGCAGTCACTAACGTTGTTGCCGGAGTCACGATTGTCAACCCTGCACTCACTTCCGTTATCGCTGCAGTCACAAACATTATCCCTGAAGCCACTTCCGTTGTCGGCGCGGTCACAAGTATCATTCCTGCAGCTACCTCCGTCGTCCCAGCTGTTACTTCCATCGTCCCAGAAGTTACCTCTGTGATCCCAGCAGTCACTTCAGTTGTTCCTGCAGTAACTTCTGTTATCCCTGAAGTCACCTCGGTCCTCGGCGCTGTGACCTCTGTGGTTGCCGGAGCTACCTCCGTTATTCCCGCCGTTACGTCTATCATCCCCGCCGTCACTTCGGTCGTTCCTGCTGGTACTACTGTCATCCCCGCAGTTACTTCTGTTGTTCCTGCGGTTACGACCACCATCTGTGCTTAGATATTTTCACTGCGAGAGGTTTAGATTTGCTCTCGGACATTAGGCTGTGTTGTACATCATGTTTTCTTCTTTCCGTGTATGTTTTTGTTGTACATGTACTATCTACTTTGATGACTTGCATGTCTGTATGTACTTTATGCTCAACTGTACTTTACAATAACATTGAGCAATCCAATTGTGGATTTGCTTTGACATTCTTCTACCAAATGGAGCTTCACACAAGCTTACTGCTTCATCGAGTCGTATTTCTCCCTTGACTTCTGCAGCAACCTCAACGTGAAGACTTCTGTGGTCTCTGTGATTTTGCAATGATTTTGTGTTCATGAGTTGCAGTATCTCGTGGAGCGAAAGAAGTCAGGTCTCCTTTAAATGGGACCATGGACAGGTGCGGAACTCTTTTCTGGAGCGGTGAATTGAAGACTTGTGCAATTGCAAGGTCGAAAGGCTGTCGCCATCATCCCACCACGACGAGTCTCGAAATAGACTAACACTGTAACATTAATTTGATATTATAGGTAGCGGGTAAGTCCTAGCAAATAGATTCCAAGAAGAAAGAGACCTAGGTCTGAGAACTGGGTAAAACAACGCTCCCTCTGCGATAGGCCCTTATAATCTTCAACTCCTCCTTCACCTTCTTCCATGTTCCGTGACGTCAAATTGGCAATCCAATGGAAGGATTCGGCCCATAATCATGGAAACCACTCTACTCCAGGCGGGATCGAGATGGTCGAGATGCCTGAAGCTGTTCAGTGTGTCCAGCACCAAATCGGATGAGCCGTCCCCAGCAATGGGGTAGGTCGGGATTGTTGAATTGGCGCATTCAGTTGCAGCCATCAACGTATTCTATGTAGAACAATAATAGTAGTTATATATAGAACAATAAGATTATATAGACAATAAAGTGTAGTACGACAATAGTCTACGAAACCAGCATTGTTCTATCCAGTACAATAGAATCTTATTGTTACTCTAGTATTAGTTTACATGTATTTGTACCTCCTTAAAGGTATATAAGGACTCGTAGATAGTCCTCCAAATAATAAGTTTCACACTTAACCCACATCGCTCTAACAAGCCTCTAACAAGCCTAACAAGCTATCTTTTATCCCCAGGTAAGTTGCGTAGTTGCCACTGCGTTTAGTAGTGTACAAGCCGTACCATGCCTGCTTAACAGGGATTATCCGGGTTTTAAGGATTCGGAGTTGGACAGCGTGCTCTGCCAGGTCGAGTAAGCCTTGTAGGGTGGGTAAACTGTCAGGCTCAATCCCAAGAAAGAGCTTTGAAAACTTGTAGGGAGGGAAGACAGCATCCTAAGAAAGTCAAATCATTGTCTGTGATGGATAACCTGTATACGTCTGTCAGGCCGATTGAAAGAATGCTCCTGCTCTGTAAAACTGGACGGATGGCATCAAAGCCAAGGGATTCCCCTATGGAACCAAAGGCGACGTCTTGGAGCTTCAGAAATGTACTTAACAATCCAAACAGCCTTTGGCATTCTATGGGTGAACCGGAAATCCACTCGGTGTCACGGATGTCCAGTTTGAATATGGTCAGTTCCGGCATTGGATGACCTTCCAGTAGGTTGATAAGTGCTTGGACATCACTGTCAGGTACTTCCAGGTGTCAGAGAGATGGAAAGGGTACAGGTTTAGAGGAAGGTCGGAAGGTCTCAGGCACGCCAGAGCACAGTATCAACTCCAAGTTTGCACAGTCCCGTGCGGCTTCCCTGAAAATGACAGAGAAGTCACAGTCCCAGGGAACTAGGTAGCCCCAGAGCTCAAAGCTCACTAGGCGGGGGGAAAGGCTGAAGGAGGCGGCTACGGCATCAGCGTATAATTGTGGGGTCTCGACTTCATAGTTCCAAAGACTGAGTGAGAGTGAGGTTAAATGGGGGAGACATCTGCCTGCTTTGAAAATGGAAGTGAAAAGGGATATTGAACTGTTGGTCTTGATCCACGCGTCAGATTCCGAGTCGTAAATCTCATATATAAATGAATCAACCCGTTGGTGAAAGAATTCGACAAGTATCTTCACGCATTTTAGTGGATATTCGGTGTCCACTATCACTTTCAACTGACGGAGCTTCGGGAAGAGAATGGATGACGAGTCTGGCTGGGTGCCAACCATCGTTTCCAAGAGAGGAAAATAACTCCTGAAATCTACATAGAACGAGTTCGCACACTCGTTCACTGTATACCCTGAATCTTCCCCAAGCAGCTGAGTCGGGCGGGTTCTCAAAGATCTAATGAAAGAAGGCAGTCAAAACTCCAGGTTGTACACTTGATCAGTGTTGCCGCGTTCAGGGCCATGGCCCTGTTGGCCCTGAACCGACCACGGACTGGCCCTAAGGTCCAACACCAGTGGCTATGCCGGGTCAGGCCCGAACCTTGAGGTTCAGGTCGGGGTCCAGGCACTGAAATTTTGTGTGGACCGGGTCCGACCAGGGTCGACCCTGTCCGGCCCTCAAATGTTTGCGCATCGACCTAAATATTCATCGGTTCGGGACCGTTACCGTACAATGCCAATTTTCATCATCCCTAGCCAGGTGTCAATAAACAGCGTCAGTCCTCTGCACCCGCACAGAAATGTAGCTAAGATATGTATGGAAATGAGATGAAGCTTAAATGCATAAAGCCTAAAAAAAATTTCCAAGTTTCTTTTCTAGCTCTTTTAGAGAGATTCACACTGTAGGTCGCCATCTTAAGAGATGGAAGCCAAATGGAATCCCGTTTTTCATCCTTCCCCTTTCCCCAATCATGTCTGATGGAGACCAACTCAAAGACGTAGTCCCAAAGGGATCTTCACCAGAAGTCAATTCTCAGTTTAAACCTCGGCCTAGGACTGAACGAGACCATGTCGACACAAATCTTATCTTGAAGGAGGGAGAGACTCGAGTAAGAACTCAAACATCAAAAGCCATAGAATCTGCTCAGGCTGCAAGAAGTATGAAAACTCAATCTGGTATGTTTCTCAATGGGTTTGGCCATGTGGCTGACAAACACAGATCAATGCGCAGTTGATGCGAACACCAACAAACTCAAAGACGCGGACGACATCGACTGGTACAACTCTGAGAGTGATGAGACTCCTCTCCCAGCAAGTGAGTCATTCTTTTTGACATATCTTTCTATTTTTCAGTTTTCTTACCTTCTGTGTGACTCAGATAACGAGTCAAAAAAGCGCAGCACCCAGAACGGAGGAAACGAAGCTGTTAAGCGACAGAAAGTGAGTTGTAACTTGTTGGTATTCCCTTGCAACACTTCTCTGACCCCGGTCATTCTTTACAAGATGATCTCGAGCAAGGATGCTGACAAAGAACCTGAGAACGACTCAGACATTGAGATGCTAGAAGGGACCCAGGACGAGACACAATCTTCTGATGCCGATGAAGGGTCTAACATAGAAGATGAGGCAGCTGCCAGTGAAAAGCGCTTTTGGGAGGCCCAATCTGCTGCTACATCCAAACCAGTGTGTAAAATGTTTGCTTAGACATCTTCTACTCATAATGAAGCTTTCACAGATCCAGATAAAGAAAAAGTGCGACGCAACAGCTGACTTACGACTATGTTTCAGACAGGACTCGAAGAAGATAGACGGCGTTGAGAAGGCTGGTGTGATCTGCAAGTTTTGCAAGGGGTTTTACACTGGAAATGTCACATCCCAGTGTCGGCATCAACAGCGGAACCATCTGAACGAGTATCTTGAACTCTGCACAGAAAAAGGTGTTGAACCGAGGATTCAAAGACCTCCAGAAGCACCAGGAGCAAACAGGTACATCAGAAATCTCTGCAATGCTTCTATTTTGACACTCCCCTTCATCTCTCCAAATAGACAGCAAGAGATTACAATGTTTACAGTTCCACAACCTAGTCCCATTCCACCGTTTACCTGCGAAGGACTTCTGGAGTATGCCGTTGAGATGATTGCTGACTTTGATGGGGTGCGTTCATTCAACTTCATTACTCACTTGCTACTCTACCACCACCTGCCTCAACCAACTACTGGTTACTGACATCTTTTCAGGCTGTCAGATTCATTGACCGAGCATCTGTCCACCAGTTCATGATGTACCTTCAGCCAAAGTTAACTGAGAAGGACATCCCTCACCGCACGACTCTCACCAAAGCCATCAAAGAGAAGCATCAAGTTTTGATTGAGTGAGACATGGAGATGATCAAGGTATGTATTCAGTGTTAATCAATTCGGCCACGCTCATTCTGTCTGTAGAATGTCGAGTCACTTATCTCCATGACTTTTGATGGATGGTCTAAGAAACGCCGCAAGGCTTTCGAAAGTCTAACCATCTATTACATCCAGCCTGCTGATGACAATCCCCTGGACTGGTCACTACATGTGCATCTCCTGACTTTTGATCGCCGAAAGGGTCGTCATACTGGAGAAGAAAATGGCAAACACCTTGCTAGTACCATTCAGAAGTATGGTTTTGCTGACCGGGTGAGTTTTTGAATACCATATCCGTCTCACACAGCTACTAACTACAGTCCTTCAGGTAGGATGGCTTACCAGTGATGGGGTGTCAGTGAATGACAATGCTACACGTATTGCCTGCGAAATTCTGGATCCATCGGGAAACAGCTAAAACACAAAGAGCACCGGACAAAGTATGTTGGGTACAAATCTTTATCATTAATGCACACTGAGCCATCTTCCTCCAGCTGTATAGAGCACACTTTCCACCTCATGCCCAGCCATTTCATTCAAGCTCTTCAAGTACCTTCCATTATGGCTATTGGCCAATGTCTTCATGACAGCGAGCAAGAGGAACTATTTGATGACTTCGACAATGACATTGATCCATCACAGGAAGAGGAGCCCGATGACGACGATGACGAGGCTGTTGAGCTGGCAACATCAACAGAATGGACACCTGGTGATATTGTTGGAAAGATTTTAGCCTTTGTTGCTCAGGTGAGGTGTTCCTTTATGCTAGCTGGCTCTATCTCCTAACAGTGACTTGTTTCCAGGTCCAGCAATGTGATGCAGCTATGGGCTACCTCGAATCATTATGTGAAAAAAATTGTGGTAAACCTTTGCAAGTTGCAACATGGGTTCGTACACGGTGGGGTAGTCTCGCCAAGTGTTTTGATCGCATGCTTGAGATCAAACAGGTAAGGCATTCGCTCACTTGTCTTTATCATTGCTTACCCTTTTCAATGACTAGCCAATGAATATCTTCTGTGTCACGGCAGATGATAATGCAAACATTCCACTGCTTCAGGGCGACAAGAGATGGATCAACTTCAAAATGTCGCCAGATGAATGGCATGTCATTTCCCTGTGCTGGAATGTCCTCATGGTATGTTGTCATCTCTTTTTATGTTTTTGTCTTATGTACTAACAAGTTTCAGGTGAACGCTACCCGCAATGCGATATTAGGCAAAGAGGATGTTGCTACATCACACTGGGTCATCCCTGCAATGTACGAGGTCAAATTGGAGTGGGAGCAGTTTCTCGAAGACTCTACATATGACGTTATTGCACCTGCCATTCAAGCTGGCCTCAACAGCATGTATAAATGGTATCGGAAGGTCACTGAGGATAAAGGAGTATATTTCATTTGCCATGGTCTGTTCCATACTGTCCCTTTACTGCTACCAATTGATTGTTTCCTTTCAGTGCTTGATCTCTGTCACCGTCTCACGTTTTTGGATGCTGCATGGGATCAGGCATTGATAGATAAGGGCTTGCGCACGATGCATAAAGTGGTGTGTAACTCTTTTCATTTCTCATTGTACATATGCTTACATGATTCCCTCTTTAGTATCTTGAGTATAAGGATAAAGTCAACGTTGAAAAGCCAGCGGAGTCTACTCTAAAGGAGGTGCAATGGTCATCGTTGTATTCTTCATGTCAGTGGATATGCCCCAAGGATTGTTTCCTTTACTGACCTTAATTGCCAATTCCAGTGGACTCGTTCATGGACAAATTGATTGAAGAGAGGAGGAAGCAGAAGGCCGCTGCAAGCTTCAGTAGCCGGGCGGTGAGTAGTACCATTTCCGAATATCAGGAACTGGACAAATATCTTGATGGTATGTGTTCCTATATGCTTGCAGTGTTGTGTTTTGACTGGTTATCATGCAGGCGATGTGACCGAAATGTCAGCTTGCCTGGATATAGTCAAGTGATGGGGTGTATGTCTTTTTTTCATTTTTTTGTCTTTACATGGCTCTAATGGTAGATATTACAGCGACACCAATATGATCATCCAGTTCTGTTGGAATTTAATGATAACGATCAAATTACTAAGCTACTATGCATACGGCATCAATCAGGTACTGCGGACATACGGTCAAATGATCATACGGATATACTTAGACTATTTATATTGTTATACTACTTTGATTAATGATATATACTTGAGAGTCAAGCGAGATACGTTCGCACGCTCTTACCCCCCACTTTGTGACTCTCACTAAGTCTATTCGCTAAGATAACCTAAGTCTAATAGGTTATGGGCCCCACCTAGCTTGCTATAACTCCGATAAACACTTGTTCTACTCTGCTTTACTCTCTACTCGTACTCTGTTCTTGGACTAGTACAGTGGGTCAAAAAATTGTCCACATGTTTCGCATTTTTGGAAAGATTGCCAATTTAAGCAATACTGAGTAGAGATATTGAAATGTGGTCAGTGATGGGCAGAACGCCCTTGATAAGAGCTACAATAATCTGTTTTATTTGTCCTATTTGGCTCAAAACTCATGGAGATATGATTGATTTAAAATGGTATGTCATTTGGACAATTTTTTGAGTTGCCACTTCAAAATCAGTATTGTAACTATGTGATGTCTCATAGATGACATCATAAGTGGAGTTGTACAATGATGCAATGGCTACATCATAATGATATCATAGCTGCCAGCTGGACCATATATAAGGGCATCCAGTTGTTCTATAGCCCTCATCAAATCATGAGACCCATCACATCCACCCAGAAAGACAATATCCTCTCTCTCCTCCAAACTTCTGCTTCATCCAGGGAAATCTCTGCTAAAACTGGGGTATCCAAGTCAAAGATTGCTTCTCTGGCCAAAGAGATGTATCCTGACAAGGAGAACCATCAAGCAGGGCGTCCTAGAAAGCTGTCTACCACTGATGAACGTGCTGCTATCCAACAAATCAACACTGGCAAAGCTGAAAATGCTACAGAAGTGGCCAGAAACATCAATCCCCTCCTTGACCAACCTGTCTCCACCCAAACCATTCGAAATTCCCTTCTCAGGCATGATGTGGACACATCTAAAACGAAGAAGAAGCCCAAACTCACTGCAGCTCACAGGAAGGCTCGTTTAAACTTTGCACAGAAGTACAGAAACTGGACTGTGGATGACTGGAAAAGGGTTATTTGGTCAGATGAGACTAAAATCAATCGATATGGGTCAGATGGACAGCAGTATGTGTGGGGGAGGAAGGGTGAATCCTTGGGAGAGAGAAATGTGGTGGAAACAGTCAAATTTGGAGGAGGAAATATCATGGTGTGGGGATGTATGGGGTGGGAAGGAGTTGGAAACATGGCAGAGGTGGAGGGCAGGATGAATGCAGAGCAGTATGTGGACATTTTGGAGAACAACCTTCTGGAGAGCATGGATATTTTGGGTGTTGATCCAGAGGTGGCCATTTTTCAGCAAGACAATGATCCTAAACACAAGTCAAAACTGGCCACCAAGTGGTTTGAAGACAACAACATCCATTGCATGAGCTGGCCTGCTCAATCTCCTGACCTGAACCCCATTGAACACCTCTGGACAACCCTCAAACACAAGCTCAATGGATATGACACAGCACCCTCTGGAGTTTGGGAAATATGGGACAGAGCAGCTGAAAAGTGGGATGAAATCACAGAAGAAGATTGTCAGAAATTGATCAGGAGCATGCCTAGAAGAATTGAGGCTGTGTTGAAGGCCAAAGGAGGGCATACCAAGTACTGAGCTAGCACTTTCTGTATTTTCACTTGCATGTCAAAAAATTGTCCAAATGACATACCATTTTAAATCAGTCATATCTCCATGAGTTTTAAGCCAAATAAGACAAAACAGACAGAATATTGTAGCGTTTATCAAGGGCTTTCTGCCCATCACTGACCACATTTTAATATCTCTACTCAGTATTGCTTAAATTGGCAATCTTTCCAAAAATGCGAAACATGTGGACAATTTTTTGACCCACTGTATATGACTAGTCGACAAACTCGATCTCAAGGATCAGCCCCAGATATCCCACTTCCTACTACCAGTCGCCACTCTAGTGCACACCCCTCTGGTACCCAAACTCCTACTCCGCCCGTATCATCTACTTCACAAGCACAACCACTTGATCCTCTCTTCCAAAACCCTCTTCCATTCCCACTTGATCCCATTATGTCTGATGCTGGCGAAAATACTAGGACTGATGTCCGGGATACTGCCCCTACTTCACCATCATCTCCTCCATCTACCTCTACTTCGTCGGTCGCATTATCTGTGCCCGAAAACACAAACCCCAACTACGTGATGCCGCTTAGCGACATCAACAAAGCTTTTGATTCCCTGACAGTTCTTACTGGCAGTGAGAATTGGAAAATGTGGTACTTCCACGTTAATAACGCTATACGGGTGATTCGTCACCAACACTTTAAAAGTTCCAGGTTACATCCTGGTAATACTGTCAAACTAGCCTGTTTTAACGCTATTACAGGCAAGATTGATGATAAAATCATGATCCACTACATCGAAGAGTCGGATGTGATAGAGCTTATCGAGAAGCTCAAGCAACGTTTCGACCCTTCATCCACAGTTCAAGAGTCTAACGAGCTGTGGAAACTCTTCAACTTACGTAAACCAGTCTGGGAGTTTGATAAGCTCCTCGACGAAGCTCAGGATCTATGGGCTTCTATCAAGAAGAGAGACATAGATGTCTCAGATCAAGTCTTTTACTCAGCTCTAGTGGGGATTATTCCTCCACACTATCACTTTGTTCGCAGTTCTTACGAAGCAACTGTGGATGCAGCTGCAGCTACATGGGATGCCACTACTGCAGCTGAAGGGGAGAAACCCGTATACAGAGCCGTCGACCTCATTGCGCGGCTAAAGAAGGAATTCACTAGCTATCGTTTGAGCAATGCTCGAACGTATCCTTCGAAGAAGTCCGACAAGAAGTCCGGTAGCACTAGTCAAGGCGGTGCTCAACGATTGGACAAGTCAAAAGGAGAACACGCTAACGCCGCAGCGCCGTTCCAGAAGCCTTCTGATGTCAAAAAGGATCGGAAGTGCTTCAACTGCAACAAGATGGGTCATACGACCCTGACGTGCCCAGAACCTTGGACTGAAAAGTCCAAAGAAGCTATGAAGAAGAAAGGGATTACTAAACAACCCAACAAAGGCAAGACCAAGGAGAATGCATCAGTTGCCATCTCCATGCCTGCGTCTTCTTCTTCTCAAATTGCGACTACGTCAACTTCGCAATCGGACTGGGTACAGTCAATTTCTTCGAGCGACGTTGAGATGGAAGACTCAGAGACTCCGGTGAGTCATCATATTTCCCTACCTGCTTTTACTGCGATCTCTGACCAAGATCATACGCATATCATTGATTCTGGTGCTACTATACACTGTACACCGTATCTTAACTTACTTTTTAACGTTCATACTACGCCTGCCATAACTTTAACTGTTGCCAATTCAGAGCATCTAGATCTTCGATTAGCAGGCGATATGCGGGTAGAAGTTAGGAAGGACAATGGTGAGTCTTCATCGATCACTCTTAAAAATGTATACTATAACTCAAAACTTCCGTTTACTTTAATCAGTATTTCACAAAAAGCGGACTATACTTTTACTTTTCATGATCATTTATGTATAATACGTAATGACAAGGACAATTTCATTGGCGTTATACACGAGAGCGCCAAACTTTACTCCATCACAACTAAAAAATTGAGTGATAACGTTGCTACTTTAAGTTTATACGAACTTCACAAACAAATTGGTCATATGAGTTATACAAATCTAAAAACATTACTAAAAACAGATAAATCTATTATTACAATCATTATTGATGATTGGACAGAAACTCAATGCGAAGACTGCATCATCAATAATATACACAGACTTTCTGTTCCGAAACAACGTACTTCAGAATTAGCAGAAAACTTCAGAGACCATTTTCATATTGATATATTTGGTCCATTACGAACTGCCTCTATTGAAGGCTACAAATACTGGTTAACCATCGTCGACGACTGTACGCGTTGGTTAATATTATCTCCACTTAAAACAAAAGACGAAGCTTATACCCAATGGGTTACATTTACTACTGAACTATTTACACAATATGGTATCAAAGTTAAAATTCTACAATCAGACAACGATGCCGTATTTACTTCAGGTGCATTCAAAAACTACCTGAAAGCACAAGGTACAATTGCACGTTATACAGTTCATGACACGCCTCAGCAAAACGGAGTTGCTGAAAACATACATCAACATATCATGAATGGTATTCGTGTTAATCTGCATACTGGAAAACTACCTAATCGTTTATGGTGGCATGCAGGACTTTATACTATGTACATACTTAATAGATCTCCGAAAACTGCATTAAAAATGCAAACTCCCTATTTTAAACGTTATGGTGTTAACGCAAACTTAGACAATCTACATAGCTTTGGTACACCTTGCATTGTATATGACGAAGCAAGAACTAGTAAACTAACTCCTAAAGGAAAACATGGAGTTTGGTTAGGCTTTGACGATCATTCAAAAGGCCATTATGTCTACTTTGGTACTAAAGTGAATGTAGAACGCAACTTGCAATTCTTAACATCCAAATCGCAAGTTGAAGGGGAGTTACAAAATAAAAATCAAGAACCATTAGAAACTACAGAAGAAAATACAAATGAAACTCCAACTTCTCAGGAACACGAACCTGAACCAATGGATGTCGACGAAGACGAAACTAAACAACCTGATGGCCCAAGACGATCAAAAAGAATCCAAGAAGCCAGAGGTTTACTCTACGATGAAGTTGAACAAAACATTGCTTTCTTCTTAACAGAATTCAATGTTTACTACGCTGATAACGTTGGCGATCCAATTTCATTCAAGGATGTACTCAATCATCCACAACGTGATGCATGGTTTGATTCCATGAAAGCTGAGATAGAATCTCTAGAAAGTCTAGGAACCTGGGAATACGTCAAACCTCCTGCTGATGCGAATATCATTGGTTCCAGATTTGTCTACAAAACTAAGTACGAACTTGGCAAACAGACCAAATTAAAATCCAGACTAGTAGCACAAGGCTTTAGTCAACAAGAAGGCATTGATTACTACGCAAATGATATCTTTGCCCCTGTAGCACGCATGAGCAGTACACGTTTTATACTTGCTCTTGCAGCTTCATTAGACTATGAAACTACTCAGATTGATATTAAATCTGCCTATCTTTACGGAAACATTACTGACGAGGAAACATTATACCTTCGTCCACCTCCAGGTAATTTACTACCTAACTTACCTGAAGGCTACGTACTTAAACTCAGAAAGACTCTATATGGGCTGAAACAAGCTGGTCGTCGATGGTATGAAAAATTATGCAATATTCTCATAAAGTTACTAGGACTTAAGAAGTCTACTTACGATAATGCGGTATTCTACCGATATCATGAGAATAAACTCATTTTAATACTATCTTGTCACGTCGATGACATTACTTTATGTACTATCAACAAAGCTACTGCACAAGCTTTTGTTACTGCACTTAGTGGACACGTCCAAGTCACTGACGGTGGAGAAATCCACTGGATTCTCGGTATGGAAATTCAACGAGATAGGAATAATCATACTATTAAACTCCGTCAGAAACATTACATTGAGAATATTCTCAAACGATACAATTTTGACCAATTACATGCACGCCGTACACCTATGCTACCCGGGCAAAATCTTAGCCCTAGACCTGGGAGCGAACCGCAACGGGACGCCGCTGCTATTAAACACTATATGTCACTAGTCGGTGGTTTACAATATGTCGCTGACTGTACTAGGCCAGACATTACATATTGTACTGGTCAACTAGCAAGATACCTTAATGATCCAGGTGAAGAGCATTACGCTGCAGCTAAACAATGCTATCTTTATCTAAAAGGAACTTGCGATTACTGGCTCAACCTAGGGAGCCTTACTATTACTTCTACTTATGGATTTGCCGACTCTGATGGTATGTCCACATATGGCAATAAACCAATCATGGGCTATGCATTCAAATTTGCTGAATCGCTTATTTCTTGGTCAAGTAAGCGAGGCACACTGGTAACTTTATCAGTTACTGAGGCTGAACTATGCGCACTCGCTCATGCCTCACAAGAAGCTATTTATTTGAAAGGTTTTATAGAAGAAATTCTAAATGCCGAACAGGAGCCAGTACTTATCAACTCAGATAGTGCATCTACTTTGGCAATTATACGTGCTCCTGAAGAACAACATACTCAGAGAACTAAGCATTTCAATATCCGTAAAAACTTTCTTACTGATCGGATACATCAACGATACATACGAGTTAAACATGTGTCAACTAATGATCAACTTGCGGATATACTGTACTTACGAAAGCTCTCTCCGCTGATAAGATCAAGCGTTTCTCCCGATTACTAGGGATATCCGCTTGAAGGGGAGTGTTGGAATTTAATGATAACGATCAAATTACTAAGCTACTATGCATACGGCATCAATCAGGTACTGCGGACATACGGTCAAATGATCATACGGATATACTTAGACTATTTATATTGTTATACTACTTTGATTAATGATATATACTTGAGAGTCAAGCGAGATACGTTCGCACGCTCTTACCCCCCACTTTGTGACTCTCACTAAGTCTATTCGCTAAGATAACCTAAGTCTAATAAGTTCTTGCACGTATGGCGCATGACTACCTTGCAATTCCGGCGTCATCATCCAAGTCCGAGCGTGCCTTTTCTAGTGCGGGTCTGACTGATGTTCCCAGGAGAGGCAGAATGGGCGATGACCTGTTTGAGGGGCTTCAATGCCTCAAGGGAGCTTACAAGGATGGCCGTTTGTCTGCAAAAAATGAGACTTGGATGTCTGTGAAGGCTTCATTTGGGTTTGTAGAAGATTTGGAGGTGGGTGAAGAGCTAGAGTCCAACTCAGAGTAGTACATATGTATTTTGTTCTTGATATCTTGCCATGTCTTTGTACGTAGTGCTCTACTGTTACTACAGTGCATACAATCTCTTTTCTTGTGACTTTCTGGTCGGGTCTGGGGCCGGCCCTGGTTCGGACCCGGACTGGCCCTCTTGGCCCTGGACCAAAGGTCCAGGGCCAAGGGCCAGCGAGATAGTGGACCGAACCTTGAGGTCCGGGTTGAGGGTCGGAAAATTTTCTCAAAACCCGGACCTACCCGGACCGCGGCAACACTGCACTTGATAGGAAGTCAACCACCAAAAACAAAACGTACCAGCATTTCATCGTTCGAATCCCAAGGGTTCCTCCTCCTTATGATCCCCAAAACCATCGCGATTGGCTCTACACTGTCGACACTTTTCCATAACAAGTTAATCAGAGCAGACCAGGGCGCAGGAACGGAGATCACTCCGTCTCTGCTTTGCCGAGCCTCGATAGGCTGGGGCTCAGCCGCCAAGTCTGGGCGCACGCATTTTCATAGCACTCTGCTCCGTGTCGTAGTCGGTAGTGAGACCATTGTCTTACTTTCACGTTGAGCAGAATAACCTAGTACAGCGTGTCCATCCATCATTGGCACTAAGCCTCGAGCTCGTTGTTATCTTCATCCACTGAGCGCACATCCAAGCCGGCGACGGGGCTTTTACTTTCCTCTCCTCCATCGTTCATGCCTTAATTACTTCTCTGTTCACCATGCTGTCGTCATGACCTTCCTGGTCGCGTTCGTGACCACACTCTGCGCTCTTAGTATCAAGTTGCCGATAGACTTTAACCAGACAATCTTTCTGTATTTTACCGCAATCTGTGCGTGTATTCAGGTACTAGATATCTATATCTATATACCCATATCTCAAATATACGGTCTACATCACACTAACATGATGATCATACGACGACGGAGAAAAATCACCCAATGTCACATCCACTCCCTCATCCTGCAGCTTGAAAATCCTCTCCTGTACATCTTCAGCCCTCTCTGTCCCTAAAACCTCATACACCATGTTGAGATTCTTCATCCATAAATGTACACTCGTGAGCTGATTACCAGTACCTAGCCCACAGCGCGATTCGACCATGGTAACGAACGACCCTAGAGGTACGACCGAGTCAGAAGGTGATATGAAGATCTCTAGGTGCTTGAGGTGAGGTACTAGGTAATTGGAAGAACTGGAGCCAGCGTAACCAGTGTCTCCATCACCTGCAGCACTCTGAAGAGAGAACATCATCGCCACGAGGAAATCCCTCGTAAAGAAGTCTCCCGTCCCGCTGTTCTCAACGAGCTTCAGACTAACGAGGTTCGGGACAGACTGTAAGCATGCTATAAGGTCTTCACTCGACAACGCTACTCGTCTCAGGTCCAAAGACCGGAGATTTGGAGAACGGGCTAAAAAGCTCGGAAGCTGAGCTCTAGGGGGTACCCGGAAATCGCACATCTGCAGATCGACGAGCTGAGGGTAGGTACAGCGTTCAAGGAGAAGATTTATATCCAAAAACGTTGACCAGGGTGAGGAGACGAATGTGATGGAACGGATGAAGGGTGACCGAATGTCAATATCAAATCCTTGTAGGCTAGAATGGAATTGGAAGGTAAGGATAAAAGTGCCGTTTTGCAATCTCGGACAACGCCGTTGGATTTCGAGACATTCGGGGATGGAGATAGATACAATGGGGATGGTGGAGAGTTGGGCCCATGGAAGGGAGAGGTCTAGAGGTGAGAGGTTGATACTCTCGAAAGAGCGTAGCATGGGAGCTGTCTCGAACATGTCCAACGTAAGCCTGGAGAAATCATTACTCCCGAGACTGAGTTCGGTAAGGATGAGTAGATGTCCCTTTATGGGAGCGAGAGATGGGAATGCAGTAGTTGGCAGGTGAAGTAGTATACGCTGCCATCTATCAGAGTGCTGCACGATAGCCTGTAAAACTGGGTGAGACATGGAAGATACTTCCTCGTCCCAAAGAATGTGCAATTGTAATGGGCAGGAATCCGAGCGGGTCAGCCAGGTTTCAACGAGAGAAGCATGTCTCGTTGCTTTGCTTCTGGTGATTTGGAGATGAAGCCTGGACCACAGTCGCAGTGTAGATAACGAAACACTACGCCAGTGTTGTGAGACCTGCGATAGTACTAGAGGCCTTTTGACAGTGGTTTCTACGTTCAGGCCCTCATCGATTGAAAGAAGAAGGATTTCTGAGAATAATTCGAAAGGAAGTTGGAGAGCTGGGTCTCGTTCTGCAGTAGAGTCTTGTTCTAGTGATGGTGGTACGGAGGAAGCCATCAGTTGGATGACGTCACTTCGCTTTTCGACTACATACCTAGTCTTCTCCGCCTCGCACACTCGGAATCGGACTAAGACCACCACCTCTTAAGATCTTATTCCCTGCCTATCCACGGAAAAGATTCGAGAAATGTCGAGAGATCCTTGAAGCTTGAATCCCGAGCCGTCCTCATTGGCCAGAGGCGTTGGAAATGCTATTGGAGTGCCTGCCAGTGCAGAGCACAGGAAGAAGGGAAGAGACGATAGGAGAGTATACGAGGCACGCGCTCCGCGTTCTTGTTGCTAGCGAAAGCACCGCCGATCGTGCCTGTGCTGCTCACTCTTTGAGCTGTTTTTCTGTTTTGTGGGCATGTGTAGTGTGGAGATAGCAAAACGTGTCCTTTATGATGTATGACTACCGAATATCCCCAAAATTTAACGAAAATTTGAAACTTTTTGTCGTTGCGCGGCCCAAATGGCAGTTATACAAAAGTAGCGGTGACTAAACAACAGTTAAAAGCTGGAAATGCTCGAGCTCTGTCCGTTGCACGTCGACCTCCAAGTAGAAACATCTTGCAACAATCTCTTGCTAAATGGAAGATAATCAGGTGCGTAATATCTAGTGTGATATGTATGATTTGATCAAAGCTGACCGGGACCATCATGATCGTCGATCCAACGTTAACTTTGGGGCTGCTCAGAATTGTCAGTACCAGACCCAAATCAATGCCCTGTCCATAACCTTCAAAACCCATTCTACGTTTCAGATATCATTTTGGAAACCCTGGACCACACTCGGTTTCCCCTCCGCACCGATGTTGCTCGAGAAACCATACAAATGTTCGTCGGTTGTAAGTACGACGCCAAGTTCTCGCTGGTAGTAAAATAATTTGACTGCTATGCCCTCTTTAGGTGCAGATCTCAATGGTGAGGATGCTGTAACTCATGTTCCGGACTCTAGTCCTACAACGCTTAAATTGGTCAGTCATTTTCGTTCGACTGTAAACTTGGCGTCATGGTGTTTGACATGGACAGGTCGTCGATTATTGCGAATTTCACTACAACAATCCAGATCCCTCGCAAGCTGTTGTACAAGAATGGGACCGAAACCTCTTGAGTCTTGAACAACGTTGACGCAAAGATGATAGTGCAGCTTTGTCAGGTGGCTAATTTCCTTGATATCCCGGGTCTTTTGTGAGTTCCACTACCTAGAATGGTCGGTTGCAGTGTGACTGACGTTCTTTGAGGTCCATTTCTACGAGAGCTGTGGCAGATCTTATAAAAGGCAAAACTCCAGCGCAGATAAGAGCGCTTTTTCGTATCCTAATTGGGGAGGAGTAGTGTATTACCCCGGAACCCGGCCCTCCTTGGGTACAGGCCTTGGCTCGCGGGATGTTCTATAAGTACGTCTGGATCTGATGTACAATGAGATGAGTAAAGCGGCTGCATTGAAATGTAGTTCAAACAGGATTTTAGGGGGCTGTTTCTCTTGGTAGGAGGCAATTATACATCTATCTGTCCATGGATTCAAGTGGAACAGTCGTCGCACCAGTCGGCTACGACGTCCATGATGATCAGTCAAAGACGGACAGGTCACAGGAGCCGTCAGTCCCAATCGGCAGGTCAACGACTAGATCAGTCTGGAAGCTCCAAACATGAAGCTAGACAGTAAGGGCCTCGAGAGTATATGTAGTACATTTTCAATTCATTGTCTTTCCAACAGCGCCGGATATAAAACGTACACTCAGAGCAGTAGCTGGTAATACACATCATGCACTTGACATTTTTCAAGCGAGGAAGCCCTTTCAAGAATCCAGAGGAGTTGTCCTCAGATAGGGCTGAAAGACACATATAGTTAGCCAACGGTCTTACTACAGTTGCTAGAAGCACATACCAAGTGAGCAACATGATTAGGGAAAAGAGTCTTAGCCTCCTCGTTGTTGACGCTGGCGTGGATGATGACGTCTTGTCCCTTGTTCCAGTTGACGGGAGTAGCGATACGGTGTTTGTCACCGAGCTGGATGGCATCGATGGCACGAATTATTTCGTCCTGAGGAAGACAAGATTAGGAAAATACACTTCGAGGTCATAGATATCAGACACGCACAAAATTACGGCCGGCGACAGCAGGGTAGTTGAGGGTGAGACGGATCTTTCTTTGCGGGGTCGATGAGGAAGACGGTACGGATGGTGAAGGGAAGACCTTTGTTGTCACGGTTGGTGACGTCCTCGTAGTCCAACATGTCATAGATGTAAGAGACTTTGCGGTCGGGGTCAGCGATCTGTGCACGGAGGGGCTTAGTTTCGTATGAGATTACACAACGATAATGAGACGCACGATAGGGAACTGGACATCAGTAGGGCCAGCAGTCTTTCCTCCGAAGGAATTGATGTCTTCTATCCACTTCGCGTGCTCCTCGAGCCCGTTGGCAGAGATACCGATGACTTTGACGTTCCGTGCTTCCCAGTCTTTGGCACGACGAGCGACTTCACCAAGTTCAGTGGTGCAGACGGGAGTGAAATCCCCTGGGTGAGAGAAGAGGATACCCTACGCATTGACCGCGTCAACCTCCATCAATCATGAGCGTAGCTACCTGAGAAACTCACCCAAGAGTTACCCAACCACTCATGGAACTTGATACGACCGATGGTCGTGTCGGCTTCAAAGTCGGGGGCAGTGCTACCGAGACGGAGAGAGTATTCGCGTTTGGGAACAGCGTCAGCCATGGCAGAGATGAGAATAGATGGAAGATGGAGAAAGAGAGGATTTGAGATAGGCAAGAGCTTTATACTCGGGCGACATCATTATGATGGTAAGAATTGTGATGAATTGCGTGCTAAAATCTAATTCTCTTAGGCTTCACGTGCAGCTACTAGTCCCCTTTCTCCTCTCACTGACGGTTAAGCTAGCGCTGAGTGCATCCGCTTTTATTTCATTCCTGACAGAGGGGTGAGCAGCATCTGGTCAAAAAAGCGGTGCCCGAAAATCACAGCAAATGCGGCTACGCTCTCTTTTCTCAGCTGGTGCAAGCTGGCCACGTCAATGACGAAAAATCAAGCAGGATGTTACCATAGGTCTATCTGTCACGGACACTCGCACGGATGAAGGCGAAAGAGTATCTCAGTTCACACCCTCAATACAACCTCCAGCAGAGCTATGACCGCTTCTTCAAAACCAGTGGTGTTCATTGGGTCAGCTCAGCACGATGTCAGTCAAGGCTCAATCTTTTCTACCAGCCTTGACCAGGCTAACATTCTACACGATAAAATCATTTGGGGCCGTAGGCATTACATTAGTTTATCAAGCTCATTGCAAGCTCTCCCGGCACCGCTACAGGATTCTTCCTTGGCCTTCCTCTCCTCTTCGGCAAGTCGGGAACCTCACCTCCTCCACCTATGGCAGAAGAATGTCTGGGACATGCCATATCAACGCCTGTTACCAACTTCCTGGGTCTCCCAGGCCCTCTCCTCTCTGGAGTTACCGTGTTCTGGACTACCGCGACTGTAATGCCAGTAAGACTGGGTGCTATTGCAGTCTGAGCTACCTCCCCGTCTGTACCCGCAGTCGCTGCTGGGTTCTCAGCTGGCCGGGGCTGCACCTGGGTCTGCGGCTTTCTCGGTCTGCCCCTCTTCCTCTTCTGAACGACTGCGGCCTGTTTCCGAGCCTTATCTGCGTCTTTGTCTTCATCAACTCCTGCCAGTATGGGACCGTTATCATCTGCAAGGTTGTTGAAAACAGAAACAAGACTGGCGGCGGCTTTGTCATGGTCGTAATTGTCACCGCTGTCTCGACTTATGTCTCCTTGAGACGAGTTGGGATTCCAGTCGGTATTGGCACATCCACGTTGACTATTGGCACTGGTATCTTGAATGTCGTGTCGCTCATGATCTGACTCCGAGTTGGAGTAGTCGTAATTCTGGTTCGGGTCCTTTACTTCTGAAGGTCCAGACTCAACTTCGTCGTCAGATTCATGCTTTTGAGCATACTTGAAATCAACACCCGGCATCAAAAGCAAACACAAGAGGAAGGCGTAGTTTGTCAGTCAAGAATCAAGCTTAAGCCTGAGAAGGACTCACTGGATCCTTGTATATATAATCCAAGCTCAAATGCTTTGGAAACATAGGTGGACGTTTCTTAATGTATTGTTTCCACCACTGGTGCTCTGCTTCCTTCACGCCGCTTGCAATCGTTGTATAGGATCTGGTGTAAGGCATGGCCTGGCCAGTACCACTACCAGATGTTTTCTGACGATCATAAGTGAGCTTGAAAATCAAAAGCCAAGAGCAAGCCGGTTAAGTGCGAGGCACGCACCTGCCTCTTTGTTTCTCTCCCACTCTCTTCGTCTTCTTCTGATTCTTCTCCACTTCCTATCACTCTCTGTTTCCCGTATGTCTTTATGTCTTCGTCGCTTTGTCGCAAATCCAGCCTCTCATCATCATCATCCTCATCATCATCATCATCTCCTCTCCTCTTTTCTCCTCCTGCAATAGACTCTCTCAACCCCGGATCTTGTTGCTCTGGCTGGACTTGACTCCCCTGAACTTGACTCTGTATTTGGCTCTCCGTACTGGTGCCTCCTCCGACTCAAACTCTTCCGGAAATCTAAGCCTTAGGATATGGCCGAATAAAAATGCCTGTAAAGGCGATAGAGGCTCGGGTTTCCATTGTTGAAGGTCTTTGAATAACATCTTCGTGAATGGGAGGTGGTGGAGTGATATGTTGAGTCCTAATTCGCGACTGTCCTGCGAAAGCTGTTCGAGTTGACAATATTGGGATATTGGAATAATGCAATATCGATGGGGTTTGTCAGTGCCTGAGTCGGTTATATCTTTGCTGTGAGTCAATTTACCTGAACTATTGAAGAAGATTAGGACACTAGTAATACAGTGCTCAATCTAACCAGCCGGTAACGATGTGTTTGCTGGGCGAGGGCAAGGGTTGAGGAAGGAAGGAAGGAAGGGGGGAAAAACGTGTGCGCGGAACGGTACTTATATGTATGTGTGAGCCCAAGGTGGAGGTGAACACATGGCATACGCGCGTAGTGATTCATTGTTCCTCTTTTTTTTACCGGTTATGGGAGACCTTGTCGTTTTGTTGCTATAACCATGGATTAATTATGACGGATGATAAGTGTATAATATGAATGTCCCAGTCAGACGTTTGCTAGCAAAGGACTAAGGATTATGCCATCCAACAAACGGAGATCTTTTCTAACGAACGGTTTAAGTCTTGAGAGGGGTTGTGATATGTATACAACTGTTTCCTTTTGTTGGGGATGAACGAAGCTGAACGGCCTCTATAATTTCTCGCAAATTGTGTAGAAGGCTGCTGGAAGGTTGGCATGTAGGTGTACATGGTAATACTAAGGCGACAGGAACAGTGACGTCATTACCAACAACACTCTTTTCCCCAACCATCATGGGCCAAAGACACCAAGTTTTCCTCATTGTGCGTCTCGTCCCTCATAGATCGACTATAAACCAGACATACTACCGCTGCATAGGCGGTCCATCATCATCAGTGGTGCTACGGAAGTCTCCCTCTCGGTGCCCCTCTTCGATTTCTCACTCTCATCAAGAACGAAAACAATGGGTCTATCCTCAGAGATGAGCTTCGCCGTGCCCAATCAGTGCATGGTTGGAAGGGCCAGAG
This sequence comes from Tetrapyrgos nigripes, assembly GCA_013368315.1. Lineage (NCBI taxonomy): Eukaryota > Fungi > Basidiomycota > Agaricomycetes > Agaricales > Campanellaceae > Tetrapyrgos > Tetrapyrgos nigripes. The sequence continues at coordinate 151,257 of JAACJM010000096.1, read as the reverse complement.
TCCAAAAATGCCACTTATGCCTTGCCCGTATGCGCTTTTCTTGTTGACCCTGGCGTGGAACATGGATTTGGGAGACATACAACAGCCCTATGTTAGTGGTGTTGACGTGGATAACAACGCCTACAGTCCTAATATGGGAGTTTTGATGGAGGTGTGTGCCGCTTTTTTTCAGACACTTGCTTACTTTCTTTCATCTTGTAGACAACGACGAAGGAATTACCGTCATCGATGTGACCGACCCCACCGACCCCGCTTACTGTTTCGTTTCCTCTGATGGAGCAGGACCACTTGATGCAGAGGGATAAATTGGTGGCTACTATAGGCTATCTCGGACAGAGGATGGCCAGAGGACAGTATCGAATGCACCCGAGCTGCTTGCGAAACACATCGTTCGCGCAATTTCTGATCTCGACGATGTACGACTGCTGACTTCTGGGATGCTCTCGGAAGCTTGGCCAGGTGAATATGATGCCGAGGCAGAAGTGTCGGTGGACACTGCATCTGCGACTGCGGACCGAGTTCCATCGCTCTTCGAATTATCTATACCTTCTGCCGTAGAACACAGCCTGTCTATCAACGACACGAAACGGCTTGAGGAGTTGGCGTGGATGCCAGGCCGAGCTGATCACCTGAAGAAGGTCTTGATGGGAAAGAAGCCATTTCCAGATAGTGGGATCTCCTTACTCGAAAAGATCCTTGAACACGACTTCAACAAATCCGATAACTTTACCCTTGATCTCTCCGCTTTCACTTCCCTTTCTTCTGAGCAAATTGCTCTTTTGGTCAAAGAGGTGTCGGGCGCGATTCCAAACATCAAGTCCGTGGATCTTTCTGGTAACCAGAACATTTCTGCTGCTACCGTAGCTGAAGTGCTCAGGGCCATTCCCCAGCTCCTTCGTCTCGTTTTACTCAACACGAGTATCGAGAACGAGGAGCTTCTTAACCTTTTGTTCTCTTCTCCGACTCTATTTTATCAACTTCATGACCTGGTACATCTTGCCTTCCTACGCCCTACATCTGTTGACTACGGGGAGAAGGTTCCATCTCCCGAAAAACTTCATGCAGCATATCTTCATGGTCTGACAGTCATTTTCGGTGGTACGTTCGGCAAAGACATCTCCACCGTTCCGTTCTTCAATACCGAGAAGCTCTTGAAAATCTTGACACACCATTTCCAGGCCTCACACTGTCAAGACCCAATGTTCGCTTTTTCCTATACTCAAAGCAATTTGGGGTCAGCAGCGGTTTTATCCTCAGGAACTACTATTGTTGCTGCAGATAAAGGTGCCAACAATGACAGCCATGATGCAAAGGCTTCCGAACCGATCGTCTTGGTAGACGGCCTGCGATTGACGACGCTTTTGAATGCGACTTTGCCTCGCTTTTTCTCCGTCCTCTCTAATCTCATCTTTTCTCGTTTTGGGATCACGTCTGATCCCGCAAGTCGGTATGACGACTGGTCTTCACGCACCATCTCTTCTATTCCGAGAATGTACACCACATAGTACTCCCCGCGCAGTTTGAACCCTACTTTTGACGGAATCGTGTGGATGTTGATGGTTCATTTTTCTGATTTCATCGTTCGACCTTTTCCCGGAGTTGGCAATAGTAGCTATGTATTTGTCAAACCAAATCAGGAACAGCTCAAGAAACATACCAAGGCGAAGGCAGAACCTTCAATTGCTTCTTTGCCGGCTGAGGCCTTCCAGATTTTTGATGTGAGGGGTTTCGTGAAGGAGATGGAGAAAGAGGGCAGGCCAGTACCAAGTGAGGAAGAGATTGTGGCGTTAGAGTCTGCTCTTGGTAGTTTTGAGTTGATGACAGCCGAGGAGCTTGATGTGTTTAAGGGCGAGTGTGGGACGGTCTTTCCCTTGGTGGAAGATAATTAAAGTTTGAAGGCCATTTGTAACGTGTAGTTTTCCTTAGTTTGAGAGTTAACTAGCATAGCGAGCGTTCGCTGAAGATGTAGTTGTATTCGAATATGGTTTGGTAGTGTTACTTGTTACTGTACACCGACTACTTCGGTAAATGATCAGTGCACTTCCATCATAGTTACTAGTTACTATATACCGGCTGACTCGGTAGATGATGAATACACAGATTGTCTCGCAAAGCGCTTATCCCGAAAAGTCGGTTTGAAAATCATTAAGCAATCTATCAAACTGAGAAGAGCGTCTCATGACTCTATGGGCAGACTGGCTATTTAAGACCAGGATGTGGAATCGCTACTCCATCAACTCTCATACATCCACCAGACATGGCACCATCCAGAAGAATCGCCGTAGCAGGAGGAAAAGGCGGTGTGGGCCGACACCTCGTAGAAGGATTACTGGAACGACGCGACACATTGGACGCCGTCATCGTCCTTTCTCGCAGTGCCTCATCTGGCGTAACCTTTCACGGTTATACCGCACCCGTCATAGCCGTTGACTACAACAACGTTGCCAGTATCGAGTCAGTCCTTCAGGAACACCAAATCGACACTCTCATCTCGGCCATATATGTTTCCGGTGACGAGCTCATAACATCCCAAATCAATATGATCAAGGCGTCTCTGAATGTACCGTCCATGCGTCGCTTTGCGCCTTCAGAGTTTGGATACGGCTCCGAAAACGCTGTGTCCGTTACGGAGTACTACGACCCGAAGCGAACAGTGCTGAAGTACCTCAGGGAAGCTGTGGAGGATTCCAAGGGAAGGTCTGGACGCGGATTGGAGTATACGATGTTTGCATGTGGGGTGTTTATGAATTATCTTGGATACGAGAATCCCCGTCCGGACAGGGAAAAGGCGTATGGGTATTTGCAACCCATCGCCGTCGTATTCTACTTCTCGCAGGGAAAGGCGGTCATTCCTGGGGATGGCAAGCAGAAGCAGTGGTGGACGCGTGGAGAAGATGTGGGGAAATTTGTAGCTGCTGCAATCCAACTTGACGTTTGGCCGGAAGTTTTCAACATGGCAGGCAGCGTGGCTACTGGAAACGAGATTGTCGATGTTTTTGAGAGAGTCACAGGTACGTTTCTATTTCTGAAAAATTGTTCGGTCACTTATTCCAACTCTTTCAAAAAGGCAAGAAACTCGATATCACTTACTGGCCCAAGGCAGAGATTTCAGCCCAGCTCAATCAAATTGCGAAGTCTTCGTCAGGTCCCATTTCGTCGTCAGGTTTTGATGCCCCGAACCAGTTCATGGAGAAAACATTCCGGGAGAGTCAGCTCGTTCTCATCAATCAAGAGCTGCCGAGTAATATGAATCTCAATGAGGCGACAGATGTGAAGCCCATGGGTCTGGAAGAATACTTGAAGCTGTGGTGGGGCTCTTTGAAGAATTGATTGCATGCACGCGAGCTGTAGTATACACGTAACATAGCGAGTGGAGAGAATGATAGGTGTATAATCGAAAGAAATGGAGGCTTTAGCTTGCTCATTTACCCTATGAAAGCACAGAGATATGTCAAAGGAAAAACAAAAAGAGCTGCTACGTACTAATCGGCATTTTTTGAGAGTGCCATTGCGTACGTTTGTTTCTGTGCTCAAAATATCAGGTCATGTATACAAGAACGCCGTAGGCAAGAACTCACTGGTCAAAGGAAGCCCAATATTATCATGATTGCGCTGCGAATAATTACATTGCGACCTCGTCATCGACTGCTTGACGCACTGAACGATTCCATGGATAAAAAGCGTTCCAAAAAACGAAGAGCTGCTTCAAACGACTTGACACAGAAAACACTTTGCTGCGAGATTTGAGGCTAAAAACGTCCTACGAGACGAAGAGCGCTGTCATGGCCAAGTCGCATGTCTCTCCGTGAAGCGGATGCGCAGCAGCGCCGACAGCCCAACAGCGTTGAGCCTTGAGGAGTCCCTGCACTTGTTCTAGAGCGTAATCAGGAGTTGATGTTGTGCAGAGGATGCTGTATTGACTGGGAAGGAAGTGCATTGACGTGAGCTTGACTGTTGACGATGGCACAGAGGTTACATAGTCACGGAGAGTATTTCAGAACAAGAAATGAACAAAGGTATCTCACACGCACTTTGATTCATAGTTGGAAACGTTATTCAGCCCCCAGACTATCTAGTATCGTCCAAAAATGTCCGAGGTTGGATTTTTCTAGTTCGTCGACGACCGCACGAAAGTCTTCAGAACTTGCTGTACTACTTGAAATTTGACCAGAGACGATGTTATACTCAAAATAAACATTGGTTCATAGACAAACCTGCGTTGTGCGACAGACAGACAGGACTGAGGAAAGACATGACGACGGAAGTGTCGGTTGGAAACGCGTATCTGGTGGTTGTCACAGACAGTGACAACGAACTCTTGCTCTGCTACCACCACCAACTAAATGGCACTTTTCTCTTCTAAATGATCCAAATGGCACGTATGATAATTCTGCTTTTGCTCCAACAAAGCTCGAGGCTTATGCACAATGTTTCGTTTTTTTTTCCCCCAAATCTGCAGCGCGCTGCCCATCAGCTCTGGCAGCTTTCATCGAAATGAGATGCTTGATACGAAGTCCCCCAGATAAGGATGCTCGTCATAAATCAAGGTCGAGGCCCTCTTGACATCAATAGCCCAATATATCCCTTGAAACACGGGAGTGACGCGTTTTGCTCAGAGTGTATCTTTGCCATGTCCCTTGCGTGTCGCATCGGCCGCTAATGCATCATCCGGACGTCAAGCAAACTGCAAAAATGCCGCCCATAGTCATCGACTGAAGCCGGGTGTTTTTTAACACCTGTACTTGCTTAGGAAGGTAGCAAATCTCGAGTTTGCCTAGTATACGCGTGCGTCCTTGCCGTGAAAAGTTTCTCATGGTTTGCAATTGCTCGCTGGTGACACTACGAGATTGACAAAGTTTCTTTGTGATCCTGCTATACTCCCTAATACTATGATTACCAAGCCTACATCTTTCTCGGTGCACAACCATGGTATAAAGAGCAGAAGTAGATCTTCACATGAATCATCCAGACAGAAAATTCCTCATAATCTCTCACTTTTCATTACGCACAAGATGAACCCTCTTGACTTGACAGGCAAAGTTGCGGTGGTTACTGGTGGTGGAACAGGCATGTAAGTTTGTGAAACCACTTCTATCACGTCCCACTCACCAGAGCACTTGTACTCTCCTTTGAACCAGTGGCTTGATGATTGCCAAGCAACTAGCGAAAAATGGCGCCAAGGTCTATATCACTGGACGACGTCTTGAAGTTCTACAAAAGGTAGCGACCGAAATAGGGCAAGGACTCGTTCCGTAAGTGCTGATTACTTGAAGACAGTGTGCAGAAACTTACGCATCCTCTCAGATTGCAGATGGACGTCTTAGACAAAGATTCCATTACCAAGGCCGTCAAAGCCATTGATGAAGCTGATGGAAAACTCGACATTCTGGTCAACAAGTACGTCAAAAAAATAGTCTTGGAAATCAAGTAATACTCACTGATGTGTATGATCATCCGACAGCGCTGGAATCTCTGGCGAATGGTTCAAGTTCATAGGAGACAGAGACCCGAATTTGGGAGATTTGCTGTTCGCAGAATCCTCACTTGACAAGTGGACCGACATCTTACGTACCAATACGGTTGCTCCATTCTTCGTCACTATGGGCTTTTTATCTCTCCTCGAAAAAGGCGCACGGGCGAGAAAAGGTGAAACCTCCAGCGTCATCAATATCACTAGTTGTGTTGGAACTATGAAGATGGTGATGAATACGGTAAGTACATTTCTATGCCACTTGACCACCGGGGATGCTTACCTCCTAATCCAGTTTGCATACAGTGTAAGCAAAGCGGGAGCAGACCACCTCACCTCATCTATGGCGACCGAGTTTGCGTTGAGTAAGATTCCCGTTAGAGTCAACGCCATCGCTCCTGGTGCTTTTTCATCCGAGATGACGGGTTCGGAAGAGGCGTTGACCCAGTACATGACGGGAGCGATGCCTGGGACGATGACTGAGGCGCCAGCATTGAGGCCAGGAAAGTAAGTATCGAAATGAATTATCCATTTTGATGCTGACTATCGCATCGCCGACTTTTGCCAATGACAGGGAACACGAGATAGGAATGGCAGCTGTGTATCTGTCTTCTTCGGCGGGTGAATATACCAATGGTGTTATCATGCGCATTGACGGAGGCTTGAATATGGTGAATCCGTAGATAGCAATTGTAAAACAGTCGCAAGGGGATTGATTTCTTGTAGACTTTTGTGATACGAATTTTCAAAGATCTGCAAAGGAATGGGAGCCATAGGAACAGCATACGAAACCGAATTCAGTAGTCTGAGAGGATGAAGCCAACGCGGACAATAACGTATCGTGATCGATTTTTGAAGCTAAAATATCAAAGCCGAAGAAGAAAAAAGGAAGGAAAAGAAGAAATGAGAAAGCGTTCATGACCATCATCAATAAAAGCTTATCCACTCACCTTTTAAAACCAACCTCGTAAACTCCCTCGCAACCTTTGGTTCCCTCTCTTCCCTCTCCTTCAACCCTTCGTTGGTCAACTTCCAAAGCACCGCATCCCTCTCTACGACTACAGTCGCATTCCTCGGTAACCCAGTCAGCGCCGTCAACTCTCCCGCTAATGTCCCCGGTACCATAGACTCTTCGATCCCAGAGTTGAATACACTGTCTTCTGTTCCAAGAGTTGCAGTTACGGCGTTGGAGTTGAGGTTGAGGTTGGGATTGGAATTGACATTGTTTGAGATGGAAGTGGTGGGATGAGCGTTGGGATGAGCGTTGGGATGAGCGTTAGGGTCAGGATTCGGGTCATTGTAACTCATAAACTTGTACGAAGCTCTCAATATCCCTGCTTCAACCAGATACAACCCATCCGGTATATCATCCTGCCTCCAAAGGACCGTCCCCATCGGTGCAGACATCCTCTTCAGGTATGGAATAAGCGGTTCCAACTTGTCCACGCTAAAGTCTTCGAAAGAGGAAAAGCATTTGATGAGTGTTGGGTAGGGTTCTTCGCTTGTGTTGGGGAGGACTTGAGACATGAGGTCTATAGAACGAAAGAGAGAGAGTTAAGTTAGAGATCTATCTTCATAATCCATGTATGCGAATAAACGCAACGCACCATTTAGCAAATTACTATGTCCGGCACTATGCAACTGCTCAGCTCGAGGAGACGTCACCGTGAACTCTTCCTCTTGCCCATCCTCTTCTTCATCCTGACCCATACCTCCATACCCCATCTCAACCCCCACCCCCGTTTCCTCCTTCAAATTCCTAACCCCCAAATTCTTATGCCAAGACCTCAAATACGCATTCTCCGTCCACTCCATCGCATCCCCAAACGTCCCAAACAGCTCTACCCCCTCCAAACCCAACACATCTACACTCCTCAACGCCCGACCGATTGTATTGTCTGGTTCGAATCCGCAAAAGACGAGAGTGACGTAACGAGAGGAGAGGAGACGTTGGATACGGACAAAGGCTTCGGCGGCGGACATGTTGATGCCGTAGACGAGGGTGAGGTCGAGGACGAGGAAACGGATGGGGTGGAGGGTCCAACCTGTTGCGCGGGTTACGGAGCTGGAGGTGGTGTTGGAAGCGGAGGAGGAGGAGGAGCCGGAGGAGGAGGTAGGGTTGATAAGGGAACGAATGGTAGATTCGACTTGGGTTATTGTGCCGAAGAACAGGAAACCTGTACAACAAATAAAGTCAGCAATCCATCTGCATCTCAAGTCCAACACGCGTGATGTGATGTGATGTGATGTACAACCAGCCACTCACCCTGCAACCTCAAAATAGTCGTCTGCTTCGACACCTCCCTAATATACTGCCTCTGTCCACTCGGTCTCCTGACCGTACTCATAGCCGTATCACCCATATAAAAAGCTCTTATACTCCTCCTCTGTGAATTTGACACTACGAAGAAGAAACACGAAACGACGATTCCCCATAGGACGCCTTTGACAAAGTCCCATACGGTTATGGCGACCATGATTGAGAATAGGGTGATGTATTCAGTTTTGGAGACGCGGTGATGGGTGTCCCAGAGGGCTTCTTTGACAAGGTCAATACCGAGGATGAAGATGAGGGCTGAGACGACTGGGATGGCTGTGGGGGGTGGGGGTGGGGGTGGGGGAAGGAGGAATGGGGAAGATGTTTGTTGTGAGTTACATGGTTTCATAGAGAAGCCAGACGAGAAAACACTCACGTATATATATGGTGTTCAAAGTGTTAAAAAAATAAGGTCTGAGTTTTACCTTGCAATTGCAATTTTCCCGCGGCTACGATTTTCTGAGGCTACAATTTTCCGAGGCTACAATTTTTCGAGGCTACAATTTTAAGGCTACAATTTTGCGATTGCGATTTTTCAGAGGCTACGATTTTAAGGCTACGATTTCCGGAGCTGACCAAGAATAATGCTCTTCAAGGCTCCTGGGCTTTTAAACGTTTCTTTTAACATCTCTTTTTAATGCACCTATTTGGAAATATACTCCGTAAAAGTTGTCGAAAAGGGTGTTTGGGGCGATGGAAAGTAGACGCGTCTCGCTTGACACGTGACCATGTGACCCGTGCATGACATGTGATGTGAAATTTCCACATGCCGTTACTTCGGCTTGGCTTTGGCTGCGGCCACATAGCTCATGCCTTTCTCCCGACTTTCTCCATAGTTCCTGGGCCAGGAATACTTTGTGGCTCATGTACTCGTCTATGCACTTTCATGGCCACGGTCCCCGACTCAGCCTCATGTTCCCCATCCAAGACAACTGTCCCCGAATTGTCATTATTCTCGAAGATGTCGAGATTGTTCCTCCGAGTCCCTCTCCCACGTCGTCCTATGCGCAAACCCCTTGAGCGTCTGCCTGGGCACTCAGTATACCCCTTTCCAGGTCCTCAATGTGGCATTGAAGTTCTATCAGTACTTACCCAAGTACTCCTTGCTTTATCTTTGCCTTAGCAACGGTCTCTCACCAAATAGAAGGATTTGAGGCATTTCTACCAGGATGGGAAGGGAGGAGAGACTGACAACGTTGCAAGGGTCATTGTGAATAACAGTGACCATAGTTTGGTTCTTTCTTGTTTTCTTTTACTTATATTTCTCCATGTATGTTTGAAGTAGACATCTATTAACTACTATCTGTTTCTAAAGCAAGTAAGTAAGGACTGAGTGAAGGAGTGTAAACTTGGAAATCGTAGCCTTAAAATTGTAGCCTCAGAAAATCGTAGCCTCGGAAAATCGTAGCCGTGGAAAAATCGCAATTGCAAGGTAAAACTCGGAACTTATTTTTTTAACACTTTGAACACCATAGGTAACTATTCTTTGCTCTTCAAATCATCGATTTCTTAATTCATTGCATTCTACAGAACCCCGGATCGATGCTGTGGAGGCATCGTCGACTCCGGTAGCCCCACTTACCGGTGTTGGCCCTATTTCTTGTGGTTCTACTGCTGAACTGACAGCATCTCAACCCGACACTCATTATGGCTCATTTGTACGTTCTCCTAAAGAAAATCCGACGGCTAACATAGCCACAGATGTGTGGTATTTTGTGCGAGCTCTCAAGAATGACAACCAATCCGACTCTTTACCACCTGGGCTTGAGATCAATTTGATGTCACGGCCACCACAAAAGGAGTACGGAATTTTGTCCTGTAAACTGTGGTATGTATATTCACTTCCGTTTGGAAAGCTTTTTGAATGTACTCATCTTTTAACATACTTAGCGATCATAAACCATGGCGTAACTCAGATGGCCAGACCAAAACATTGCGCAAGCATCTTTCAGAACAGTATGGTAATTCATGGAGAGAGGTTGTCTTGATTAAGAAGTTGAAAGGTTGAGAGGAATTGGCCCGAGGGTTGCCCCAGGAAAGCCAGTCGACACCTCATCCTTCATTCAGTCTAGAAGGTTTCTATGAGCGGCTATTGAAATGGATCGCAGTAGATGATCAGGTGCGTATTCATGTCATCCAATCTTCTGAGTGTGAGTTTACTAACCTCTGCTTTCTTTCCAGTCTCTCAATATCGTTGATTGCCCAGAACTACGAGATCTACTGCTCTTTATTGGCACAGATTTAGCCAGGCGCCTTTGAACAAGAGCATAGCGTAGCGTTGATTCGGCTAAAGAGCGAGTAGCTACTACAGCGTATATATAGCTAAGAAATGAATACGATCAAACATGGAACATGTATGAGTATGATGCAAGTAAGAACTATAAAACTAGACGGAATGATCACGACTGGTTAGATATATAGGGAGTTTAGGGAGTGATCATGACAAGATGATTGAGGATATCAAGGTAGTAATTCTATACTTATTTGCCAACGAATCACTGATCCAGAAACAGAACTCTCTTGGCCGTTTGTAGGACCCCTGATAATGGGTGATGAGGCCGGTCACCAGTTCGGACAAAAAGTGGGGCCAGAGGGTCGGAAAGCCGACCAGTGTTCGGACAACAATAGGCCTCGCATGTGGGTGGACAATAGGCTACTTACCAATCACAATAGCGGTGGCTCAACTCCACACTGCGAAGTCCCTGACTCCCACTGACCTTATTCCGCATATGGCTATTTGAGTTTTCGTCTAGTGACTCCATTCCCATTATTTCCTTAATAGGTCTTCGAGGAAGTAGATATTGCTGTAAAGTAAATATATTTGTTTTCAACACAGTACATCTTGTTGAAGCACATGTTGCATTCACCATGCTCACCATCGATGACCTCACTAGACAGCCTCTTTTCCAACGCAGTGAATGGATTGGAAAAGGACGAGTTAGGCTCATAGACACGCAGAATGTGCTTCGGAAAATTTTCTGGATTTTTTGCGATTTTTTATAGGCCGGTACCCCAGTTCGGACAAAAATTGGACTGGGAGGAGGCCAGTCCCAGGTTCGGACAAAATTTTCAAGAATGGGTTCCAAAATGGTTCGGATAAAAACTGGCCAAATTGGCAAACTTTCCGACCGGCCTTGTCACCTATTATCAGGGGTCCTCCGTTTGTCGTGGACAAGCGATATCTGGTCCCGGACTAACCTTGAGTCCTATATGGCGGTCACTGTGCACTATATAGTTCGTGGACAGAACGGTCACTTGGAGCTTCGTTCTCAGCTTGTTGCTTTTCGACGGATCGAGGGATCTCACACTGGTGCGAATATCGCTGGAATCTTTACGGGTGTTCTCAAAGATCTTGGAGCTCAGAACTCGGTCAGGCTTCTTGTTTTCATTTGTGGACCTTGATAACTGATTTAGTAGTTCTTAGATCGGTATGATAACACTCGACAATGCGTCCAACAATGGGACTTTTGTCCAGGAATTCCACGACCCCCGAGAGTACCCAAGCGGCCTGGGTACTCTCGGGGGTCGTGGAATACAGCCGGATGTTTGTATTCGACCGCGTGGAACGTCAAAAATGGACCTTCACTTTTACTGACGTGCCGTGAAAAGTCTCTCGTGGTTTGTAATTGCTCGCTGGTGACACTACGAGATTAACAAATTTTCTTTGTCGCCCTGCTATACTCTCTAATACTATTATTACCAAGCCTACATCTTTCTCGGTGCACGACCATGGTATAAAGAGCAGAAGTAAATCTTCATATGAATCATCCAGACAGAAAATTCCTCATAATCTCTCACTTTTCATTACGCACAAGATGAACCCTCTTGACTTGACAGGCAAGGTTGCGGTGGTTACTGGTGGTGGAACAGGCATGTAAGTTTGTGAAATCACTTCTATCACGTCCCACTCACCAGAGCACTTGTACTCTCCTTTGAACCAGTGGCTTGATGATTGCCAAGCAACTAGCGAAAAATGGCGCCAAGGTCTATATCACTGGACGACGTCTTGAAGTTCTACAAAAGGTAGCGACCGAAATAGGGCAAGGACTCGTTCCGTAAGTGCTGATTACTTGAAGACAGTGTGCAGAAACTTACGCATCCTCTCAGATTGCAGATGGACGTCTTAGACAAAGAGTCCATTACCAAGGCCGTCAAAACCATTAATGAAGCTGATGGAAAACTCGACATTCTGGTCAATAAGTACGTCAAAAAAATAGTCTTGGAAATCAAGTAATACTCACCGATGTGTATGATCATCCGACAGCGCTGGAATCTCTGGCGAATGGTTCAAGTTCGTAGGAGACAGAGACCCGAATTTGGGAGATTTGCTGTTCGCAGAATCCTCATTTGACAAATGGACCGACATTTTACGTACCAATACGGCTGCCCCATTCTTCGTCACTATGGGCTTTTTATCTCTCCTCGAAAAAGGCGCACGGGCGAGAAAAGGTGAAACCTCCAGCGTCATCAATATCACTAGTTGTGTTGGAACTATGAAGATGGTGATGAATACGGTAAGTACATTTCTATGCCACTCGACCGCCGGGGATGCTTACCTCCTAATCCAGTTTGCATACAGTGTAAGCAAAGCGGGAGCAGACCACCTCACCTCATCTATGGCGACCGAGTTTGGGTTGAGTAAGATTCCCGTTAGAGTCAACGCCATCGCTCCTGGTGTTTTTTCATCCGAGATGACGGGTTCGGTTTATTCATCCGAGATGTCGGGTTTGGAAGAGAGGTTGGTCCAGCACATGAAGGGAGCGATGCCTGGGACGCTGACTGCGGCGCCAGTAAATAGGCCAGGAAAGTAAGTGTCGAAATGAATTATCCATTTTAATGCTGACTATCGCATCGCCGACTTTTGTCAATGACAGGGAACACGAGATAGGAATGGCGGCTGTGTATCTGTCTTCTTCGGCGGGTGAATATACCAATGGTACCATCATGCACATTGACGGAGGCTTGAATATGGTGAATCCGTAGATAGCAATTGTAAAACAGTCGCAAGGGATTGATTTCTTGTAGACTTTTGTGATACGAGTTTTCAAAGATCTGCAAAGGAGTGTGAACCATAGGAACAGCATACGAAACCGAATTCAGCAGTCTGAGAGGATGAAGCCAATTGGAGCACCGAAAATTCAGGGACACTGCTAGTAGTTGGCTTGGTAAAATGACGCGTCTTGATCTGCAGCTGAGACTATATCCTCCAGGTCTTCCAGACTCCAGCTGACATGGGAAGAATTGAAATGGCTATGAAGGCAGCTTGGCCAGTCCAAAATGCGACGGTCATGCTATCTATCCATCTATCTCACCCACAGTTGTTTTCCCTTAGTACTCAAATCGCACTGTCTGGTTGCAGACCTCGACAAAAAATCACCAACGTTTATAAGTGCACAAGAATGAAAATATCTACGGTGCAAAGTTAACAAATGAGTGACAAATGACACAAACAAGTATGTATGTCAGGGCGATAAGTAGTAAAACATAAATGAACGGGTGGGAGGAATGAACGACTATACAAAGCGAAAGCAGGCGTAATAACGAAATAATTGCGATCCAGGCAGTAAATGGAAGCACTGGAGGGTATGGTATGGAATAACAGTATAATACTTTTGAGAGTTGGCCACCATACACTTCCTGTAAGGAGTAGCAAAACGTAAATCCTGGTAAATTACCAGTCCACGGCTAAATCCTTCCAACCTCAAATCTTTTCTCCTTTATCCTCAACTCATTGTCTGGTGGCCAACGCAGACAATAACGTATCGTGATCAATCTTTGAAGCTAAAATATCAAAGCCGAAAAAAAAAAGGAAGGAAAAGAAGAAATGAGAAAACGTTCATGACAATCATGAATAAAAGCTTATCCACTCACCTTTTAAAACCAACCTCGTGAACTCCCTCGCAACCTTTGGTTCCCTCTCTTCTAACTCCTTCAACCCTTCGTTGGTCAACTTCCAAAGCACCGCATCCCTCTCTACGACTACAGTCGCATTCCTCGGTAACCCAGTCAGCGCCGTCAACTCTCCCGCTAATGTCCCTGGTACCATAGACTCTTCGATCCCAGAGTTGAATACACTGTCTTCTGCTCCAAGAGTTGCAGTGACGGCGTTGGAGTTGGGGTTGGGGTTGGAGTTGGAGTTGACATTGTTTGAGATGGAAGTGGTGGGATGAGCGTTGGGATGAGCGTTTGGGTCAGGATTCGGGTCATTGTAACTCATAAACTTGTACGAAGCTCTCAATATCCCTGCTTCAACCAGATACAACCCATCCGGTATATCATCCTGCCTCCAAAGGACCGTCCCCATCGGTGCAGACATCCTCTTCAGGTATGGAATAAGCGGTTCCAACTTGTCCACGCTAAAGTCTTCGAAAGAGGAAAAGCATTTGATGAGTGTTGGGTAGGGTTCTTCGCTTGTGTTGGGGAGGACTTGAGACATGAGGTCTATAGAACGAAAGAGAGAGAGTTAAGTTAGAGATCTATCTTCATAATCCATGTATGCGAATAAACGCAACGCACCATTTAGCAAATTACTATGTCCGGCACTATGCAACTGCTCAGCTCGAGGAGACGTCACCGTGAACTCTTCCTCTTGCCCATCCTCTTCTTCATCTATACCCATACCCACACCCCCATACCCCATCTCAACCCCTACCCCCGTCCCCTCCTTCAAATTCCTAACCCCCAAACTCTTATACCAAGCCCTCAAGTACGCATTCTCCGTCCACTCCATCGCATCCCCAAACGTCCTAAACAGCTCTACCCCCTCCAAACCCAACACATCTACACTCCTCAACGCCCGACCAACTGTATCGTCTGGTTCGAATCCGCAAAAGACGAGAGTGACGTAACGAGAGGAGAGGAGGCGTTGGATACGGACGAAGGCTTCGGCGGCGGACATGTCGACACCGTAGACGAGGGTGAGGTCGAGGACGAGGAAACGGATGGGGTGGAGGGTCCAACCTGTTGCGCGGGTTACGGAGCTGGAGGTGGTGTTGGAAGCGGAGGAAGAGGAGGAGGAGGAGGAGGAGGTAGGGTTGATAAGGGAACGAATGGTAGATTCGACTTGGGTTATTGTGCCGAAGAACAGGAAACCTGTACAACAAATAAAGTCAGCAATCCATCTGCATCTCAAGTCCAACACGCGTGATGTGATGTGATGTGATGTACAACCAGCCACTCACCCTGCAACCTCAAAATAGTCGTCTGCTTCGACACCTCCCTAATATACTGCCTCTGTCCACTCGGTCTCCTGACCGTACTCATAGCCGTATCACCCGTATGCAAAGCTCTTATACTCCTCCTCTGCGAATTTGACACCACGAAGAAGAAACACGAAACGACGATTCCCCATAGGACGCCTTTGACAAAGTCCCATACGGTCATGGCGACCATGATTGAGAATATCGTGATGTATTCGGTTTTGGAGACGCGGTGACGGGTATCCCAGAGGGCTTCTTTGACGAGGTCGATACCGAGGACGAAGATGAGGGCTGAGACGACTGGGATGGCTGTGGGGGGTGGAGGTGGGGAAAGGGGAAAGGGGGAAGATGTTTGTTGTGAGTTACATGGTTTCATAGAGAAGCCGGATGAGAAAACACTCACGTATATACGCAATAGGCTCAGTACCCATCAACAATAAACCCAACGTCGCCAACGCCAATAAGAACCCTGCTATACGTGTCGTCCCTCCTACGCGGTAGAATCTGTTCCAGTGGGGTTGTGGTGGGGAACACAATCGTCAGTTTCGACTTATTTAACACATAACAGAGAGAAACAGAGATGGTGGTGGGGAGAGCAGAGGAAGGAAGGGGTAGCAGAACAGACACTCACAGCAACGTATTCACATAAACCAAATAATTCGGTACAGTACCCATTACACCCGCCAATAGGTTAGAATACCCATGAGCGACGAGTTCCTTGTCAGTGTCTACATCTTCATTGAGGGATACGGCTGTTACACCACGCGGGGGACAGTATTTTTTATTTTTGAAGAGGAGGGAGGGAATTTGGAAAATGAAAGAGGAGCGAGGTAATAAGCGGGTGTCCATAGCATTTTAGCATAAGCATAAGCGGAAACGAAAACGGACGAAAAAATCACTCACACAAAGCAGGAACATTCAAAGGCGGATGCAACACGTTGAAGAACAACAGTGCAAACTGTGTTGGGAGGGTCATCCAGAGGGGTTTGAAGTGGATGAGGTTGAGGTCTGCGGGGTAAAAGAAACGAAACGAGGATGTTAATTGTTATGGTTATGGTTACTTGTATGGACCTGAACTCTCTCTCTCTCTCGTCAAAGAGTCAGTTGAGAAAGAAACTCACCCAGATACTCATAAAAGTGATACCAATGAGCTTCCCCACTCGCCCCACCGCCGTCTCCAGGCTCTCCAGATCCCCCACCCTCCCCACCCCCACCAACATCAAACAACCACCCCTCCCTCCTCAACTCTTCCAAATCCATCCGCCCAGCAAAGACGATGATATAAAATAGAACCGGGATGATTACAAAATCTGTTTTGTTTTGGTTTTCGGGGAAAGTAAGTTTGTGAGCGATTGGCTATGTGCCGTGTAGAAAGAGAAAGAGAAGAGGGAAACGATGGAACAATCAATAGAGCGGAGTGATGAACTAGGGTATGTCGGGATGTTGAGACATAGAAGAGAAAGGGGGGAGGAGGAAAACACACACGACACTGAGAGAAAGACACTAAACACTCACATATAGGAAAAACCAACTGATTCCACTTCCCAACCCTCCACCTACCCATCCTATCCATCCTTTCCAACAACGTCGTAATAACCCTCAACCCAACCGCCAAAACCAATGGGAGAACCCATTGAACGATATTTCTACCATTCGAGAATAGGTGAGGGATGTAAGAGAAGGAGTCCGAGTCGGGGAGACGGAGGGAGACTGTTAATCTGGGAAAAGGAAGGAAAAGGAAGGGGATGTGTTAGCTGGTAGTTTGAGTTTGAGTTTGAGTTTGAGTTTTGACAGGAGAAATGGGCGCGCGGGGTGAGGGGAAGAAGAACTCCCAGGTAAAGGAAGTAGGGGGGCAATGGGGGGAAGGGGGCCAAAGGGAAGGGGGAAGAACCAAGCTCAAACTAAACTAAACCGCCAAAATACTCACCCAGTCTCCACCAAAAACACACCCACACCGCCTATACACCCCACGAGGATATGTCGGGGGAAGAACCCGATGATGGAGCCTAGTTTGAGGTATCCGAGGAGAAAGAATGTGAGGCCTGTTATATGGTGTAGAGAGAGAGAGAGAGAGCGGGAGGGAGGAAGAGGGGGAAGGAGACAGTTTATGTTAGTACAGGCGGAACAAAAAAAAAAACAGAGAAAGAAAGAAAGTAGATGTAAAGACAGAACAAAAAAAGGAAACAAAAATGAATAATGTTACAAAGTCGACAACACCCGACACTCCTCCCCACCCCCACCCCCGTTACTCTCCTTCTCCTTCTCCTTCCCCTCGTCCCTTCCCTCAGGGCCCCAAGACCCCCAATCACACCACGTTGACACCCAACGACCAACGGCAAGTTATGTACAACATGCCATAACCATAACAAAAAGGCAAAAGGTTTACGGTTTGCGGTTTAGAAGGGTTTACGGTAACTGCAAACCTGCAACGCTTAACGCCACCGCCGCCCCCTCGTCCCTGCCCCACAAACTCCGGGGCAGGACTACGTAGGGAGTAGGGAGAAGACGTAATATCCATATCCAGAAAGCAATATCTAGATATCCGAACATCCGTTCGGTTTGGTTTCCGTTCTTCATGCTCGGAGAAGGAGGAGGGAGGGAAGTCAAAGTGGAAAATCGAAAATGGAGAATTAAGAGTGGAGAATGGAGAGTAGAAAAACCGAAAACCGAAAATGAAAACGTTCTGCAGCAGGAAAACGTTTGCGTTTGTCCGTCCACCCGTCTCCATCCACATCGATTCCGACTTCCAACTTCCGAATTCCAACTTCCAAATTTGACTCGGAATTCAGAATTCCTCTAGCTTGTACTTCCACTTCTAGCTCTCTTCTAGCTCACTTTCCCCTTTCTTCCTTTTCTTCCCCAGCGCCCCCCAAATAGCGAAATACCCTCAACCTCAATCAACGCATCCAACATTCCAACGTTCCACGAGGGAATCGGGAAATGGGAAACGAGAGTAGGGTGACGGAAGGAAGCAAAAGGCGGAACTAAGAAGTAAGACCTAAGAAAGAAAAGAATTCGCGTGATTTTCGCCATTTGACGCAAAATAGACGCGTCGTCCAATTCTGAAACTCCCGTCCATCCGTCCACCGAAAACGGGAACAAGGACAGGGGATAGGGAAAGTGTAACAAAGAGAAGGTATAACAAAGAGAAGGAAGGGAAAAGAAGGGGGGAAAAGACCTAGTCAACAATCACATACCAGTCAACACACTACTCAACGCATAAGCTACTATTGTCGTTGAGACGATTTGTTTCCCTATGAGATACTTTGCTTCTGCGTCTGTATCAAGTGAAGATAAGGAAGACGCGGACTCGAGGATTTGAGCTGTGATGGAGGATGCTAGAATGTGGAAGAAGGGCTTTTTTGGGGTGAAGAAAAACAAAAATATGATCAGTAAGAGAGAAGACCAAGGACCAAGTAACAAAATACCACTCACCACAACCTCAATCATCATACTCCCATTCGCTCCCGAAAACCCACTTCCCGCCCATCTACCCCCACACGAATAAACCACTTGCGCAACGATACAACTGACGAAAAACATGGATACACCCATTCGGGCTGCACCGCCTGGTACAACAGATGGGGATGAGTCGTCGTCCGTAAACATAAACGCTGAAGAGGGAGTAGGAGATGTAGCAGAAGAAAAAGGCCAACTACTCGGAAACATAATCATCCCATAAGACAACCCGTCCAAAATGTTGAGTAGGGACCCAAGGATGATAGCTGGGATAGCGTGTAAGACCGCGGGGAGGATTATTTGGGAGGATGAGGAAAGTGATGAAAGGATGGTTGCATGGGATGGTAAGGATGAAAGAGTGGAGGAGAAACGCGCGTGGAGACGGGTAGCGAGGGGTTTGGTTGATGAAGGTGACTGTGTGGTGAGAAGAGGAGTCCGTTCATTGACGTCGGGAGACGCGTCGACCCTAGGATGATCACTTCCCGGAGCATCAACCTCCGGAGACGCAGACGCAAGCGACGACGGCGCCCATCTGATGGTTGTCCTTCGTTCGGGCGCCGGGCGCGGTGACGTCGTTGATGTCGCGTGTCTGTGTCCTTGTCCTTGTCCTGGCTGCGGTTGCGGTTGCGTGTGCGTGTCCTGCTCGTGTATGTGATGACGATGGTGAACCCACTTGGCAGAAGGAGAATGCGACGGAGAAGGTATCCTCGTTGGGGTTGGTGTCGGTGAGCTGTTGATGACGCCTACGTCTTCTTCGTCTTCCTCGTCTTGTCCTTGCTCAACGTCTTGTACGACGTCTTCCTCACCACGACGTCCTCCCACCCACGACCTCGGCCTCAATAAAGACAACCCAGACATTCCAGACTGGTACGTCGAGTGTTCCCCATTCCCACTCCCACCTCCACCTCCATAACCACTAGTATTCCCACTCTGCCCACTCACACTCTGCACCTCCAAATCCCCAAACGCATTCAACGTCCTCGGTGTGCTCCCAGGCGTAGAGGGAAAACTAATCCCCGAAAGCTCCATTGTAGTCATCCGAATCGTATCTTGGGAGTGCGGGACGACTCTTGCTATAGGTCTGGGTCTTGATGAGATAGATAAGATGGAGGGTGAAGGTGACGATGAGGGTCCTCCGACTGCGTCTGGTAACTGTAACGTGTTGTCGGGGATAGCTGAAATGTTGTGCCCGACGCCCCCTTCGGATGTCGAGGCCACCGGGAACGATGTCGACGACGACGACGAGGAGAAGGACGGGGGAGGAGGACGACTCATGTCGGGAAGGTACAAGTAAATTTCAAAAATAAAAACGATTGTCCATGGGTGAAGAGAATTTCTGGAAAAAGGGCGGATGTTTCCGGATGATGTCATCCTCGCCAAATGGCCCATGGCCGCCTGTCGGCAAGTTCCTTTTCTCAAAGAAACCTTCTACTTACTCTTCCACGTCCACCCTAGGCGCCGAAGGCTAGGCCTCTTCTTTGCTTTCTGATCCCGCCTCATGTCTTCTCGAAGGCTCTTAACTTTAGCCCTACTCGCGACTAACCTGAATAAACTGCGCCGTGTACCGTCAAAGTCGCGTCAACTTGCACAATATCCTTGACGGGGCCTGTGCCTTCATTGATAGTGATCATCATCAATCATCAACTGCGTTGAAAATCCTATACATAGGTAACGACTAACCCGAGTCAACGGCAAAAAGTCCTCGCTGGCAGGGTGTGTACTCAAAGTGTACTAGTGTCACGGTGTCACGGTGACCACTGACACGGCCTAAGTATTACCATTGCCAATATAACCGTTTTCATTGTCAACTTTCGTAGCGAGCGCTCTCGTGAGTCGTGATGACAGGATCATGGCGCGATATATCGTGGTTTCTTCTGCTCCTAACTATAAGCTATGTACTTTTCGTTTGACAGAACCTTCTCCTTGGCTTCTCGAATCTCTACCGCTTCCCTTGCTACTATGTTTAGTACAAGCTCCGTCGTTATTGTTATTGCTGGCTTCACCTCGAGTCCTCGGACTACGTAATCTCGTTCCTCATCTCTCAGGCAGCTGTTAAGTAGTATGTACAGTCTTCCAAGTCTGACGCATACCATGACCACTGACCGTGCTCCCGTGCTCCCAACTTGGTTCCAATTTCAAGACGTATTACTAGTGCTGAACAGTTACGATGCAGTTTTCAATTTCCGCATCTTAGGCATCTCAAGTATGTAGATGTGGAGGGAGGTCAAGTACTCACCACCGTGCCCCACACTGTTACACATCAGTGTTCAATGTTCAGTGTTCATGTTCACCATATGATCATTAATATCAATATAGCTATAGTAAGTTCGGTTCAACTTCGGAATGAGATGGTGGCGCCATGGTGGGGTGACCATAACCAGTCAGTGTCACTCCTCCTCCTCCGAACGGCGGTTACAACTTACCACTGTGGCCTGCAGCTGCAGCCGCAGCGGCACCTCCAAATTAAAGATTGGATGTACTTTCTGCTCTTAGTAAGTACATCAACTTGCTTCAAGTTTCAAGTTTATGCACCGCCTACCTTATTGACATTACTTCTGGCTGCAGTCCTCTTTCACCTCAAGTCCGACGTAATCTCGTTCCTCAGGTAGCTCAGCCGTTCAGTTGTCCTTCCCGAGTCTGACCTGTACCACGTACCAGCGTGACGATGACCCGTGCTCCAGCCTCCTATAGTAGGAGTCAGACGAGCTTCCCTCATGCTCCAAATTAGGGGCTCTTTAATATGTATGTAAGAACACCTGAGGTGGTGATTCTTCTTCGAGGTATAGGCCGCTGTATGTATGTAAAAGAAACGAAACAAAAACTTGAAAGCGACAATCCAAAAATCAGCCAGAAGTTAGAACAGTAATGATGTAATCAAAAATCAAAACGCGTACGCTCGCTTGAAGAAGCAGAAGCATCTTTGCGGCTTGCCAGAAATTCACAACTGATGGCTTAGAGCTTATGGAAGTGTAGAGATGTACAAAAGAGGCATGATGAATGACTCGGATGGCGCCGAACGCAGGCTCGTGACCATCCTGCCTTTAGGAGCCATCGTCCGAGGGGCTGCCATGGCTTCCTCCGCACCACCGTCACCAAAACAAGACTCTACTGCTGGACGAGACCCAGCTCTTCAATTTCCTTTCGAATTGATCTCCGAAATCCTTCTTCTTTCAATCGACGAGTTCCTGAACGTAGAAAGCACCATCAAAAGACCTCTAGCACTATCACAGATTTCACAACGCTGGCGCAATGTTTCGCTATCTACACCCCGACTATGGTCTAGGCTTCATCTTCGAATCACCAGAAGCGAAGCAACGAGACATGTTTCTCTCGTTGAAACCTGGCTGACCCGCTCGGGTTGCTGTCCATTACAATTGTACATTCACGGGTCGGAGAGGGAAGCTTATGTATTCCCTCACCCAGTCCTACAGGCTATCATGCAGCACTCAGATAGATGGCAGTGTTTAATAATTCACCTTCCATCTACTGCATTCGAATCTCTCGCTCCAATAAAAGGACATCTACCCATCCTTGCGGAACTCAGTCTCAGCATTAGGGGTTTCCCCAGCTCTGCGTTGGACATTTTCGAGACAGCTCCCATGCTACGCTATTTGGAGAGTTTCGGGAACCACTCACCTCTAGACTTCTCCCTTCCATGGGCCCAACTCTCCACCATCACTGCATACATCTCCATCCCCCAATGTCTCGAACTGCAACGACGTTGTCCGAGATTGGAAAAGGGGCTTTTGTCCTTTCCAATTCGACTAGCTCGCAAGAGTTGGATATTGATATCCACTCACTCTTCGTCCGTTCCATTACATTGATTTCCGAACCGGAGGGTATAAACCCGGGCCCTTCCTTGAACATTGTACCTATCCTCAGCTCGTCTATTTGCAGATATGCGATTTACCGGAATATGGATCAACTGGATCTCAGCTCCCGAGCTTCTTAGCTCGTTCTCCGAATCTCCAGACTTTGGACCTGACACGAGTATCGTTATCGAGGGAAGACCTTGTAGCGTGCTTAAAATCTGTCCCAAACCTCGTCACTCTGGAGCTCGAGGGTTGGTACAACTTGACGAGCGACTTTATGAGCGAGTTCCTCGTAGTGATGACGTTCCCTCCTCAGCGTCAGAGCGTTGCAGGTGACAGAGACACTGATCATGCTGTATCCAATTCTTCCAACTACCTATTACCTCATCTCAAGCACCTGCACATGGTGATGCACGAATCACCTGTCAAGTCGGTCGCAACTCTGATGTCTGTCATTACCATGGTCGAATCGCGCTGTAGACTAGGCACTGGTACTCAGCTCACGGGTGTCCATTTACGGATGAAGGACCCCAATGCAGTATACAAGGTTTTAGGGCCAGAAAAGACTAAAGATGTACAGGAGAAGATTTTAAAGCTGCAAGATGAGGGAGTGGATGTGACATTGGACGATCTTTCTCTCAAGAGATGTACATAGATTTATTTGTTGAATTCAAGTTGATGCACAATCCAGATCTATTGTTGTATCCTACACAAGCATTCTACCAAGTATATCACGGCTGCTGCACTATGTCTTGGTTGCGAGGGGATGCATTGACAATGGCTTTCCAGCTTGCCACAATCTTGGGATACCGTCTGAATGACTTTGATGGCTTCTGCCACGGTGTCTAAAGGCCAGCATTGAATGCAAAAGTTCGGATTGTGTAGGGCTGGTCACAATCCCGCCGTTTAATTATTCCAATGGAAGACTACGCTTCGTGGATGTTTGACATGAAGGGGGAGTTCTGAGTAACGTGCTTATGATCCTAGTAAGTAGATTATATATCCTCAGGCCGCGAATTAGGAGCTCTTTAGTATGTATGTAAGAACACCTAGGCTAGCTATACTCATGGTCACGGAAAGTGACGGTCTCCCACGCTTCTTTGTGCTGTAGAATTTTCCTTCACCTTGAGCTAGACAATACCCAACTTAAGCCCAAGTTTCAGTCCATTGATCTTTGGGATGTTTAATACCCATCTGTGGCAAAAGATCGGGGCAAAGCAGACATTGCGTGTGCAAGATGGACTCGAACTTTTTATATACGTTTGGATCACGGGACCGTCACTTTCCATGACCATGAGTAGTCTACTGCACAGTATACTATCAAGATATACTAGGCCACTGTAGAGTAGTCACCCAATGTCACATCCACTCCCTCATCTTGCAGCTTTAAAATCCTCTCCTGTACACCTTTAGCCCTTTTTAGCCCTAAAGTCTCATATGCTGCATTGGGGTCCTTCATCCATAAATGTACACTCGTGAGCTGAGTACCAGTACTTGGCCCACAATGCGACTCGACCATGGCAATGAAGGATTCTAGAGGTACGACGTCAACCCTCTTGTAAGGCCTTACGAAGATCTCTAGGTGCTCGAGGTGAGGTACTAGGTAGTTGGAAGAATGGGAAACAGCATGATTGGTGTCTCCGTCACCTGCAGCAGCACGCTGACGCTGAGGAGAGAACATCATTGCCTCGAGGAAATCCCTCATAAAGTCGTCCCCACTCCTGTTTTCAAAGAGCTTCAGAGTGACAAGGTTTGGGACAGCTTGTAAGTATGCTACGAAGGCTTCACTCGACAATGGTATTCGTCTCAGGTCCAAAGTCCGGAGATTCGGAGAACAAGCTAAGAAGCTCGGAAGCTGAGCTCTAGGCGATACCAGTAAAGCGGATATCTGCAGATTGACGAGCTGAGGATAGGTACAACGTTCAAGGAGGGGGTTTATATCCTCGGGGTTGGTAACCACAGAGGAAGATGAGAATGTAATGGAACAGAAGAGGAGTGAGTGGATATCTATATCAAGCCCTTGCTGGCTATCGCTGTTGATAGTAGTGACTCTAAAAGTGCCGTTTTGCAATCTCGGACAATGTTGTTGGATTTCGAGACATTGGCAATTGGAGATGAATGTAGTGGTGATGGTAGAGAGTTGGGCCCATGGAAGAGAGAGGTGTAGAGGTGGGTGGACACTCTCGAAAGTGCGTAGCATGGGTGGGCTCAGACCAGTACCATAACCAGTCAGTGTCACTTTACAACTTACCACCAGTGTAGCCTTAGGCTGCAGCTGCAACTAATATAAGAGGCTACTACTTAGTACTAGCAACTCTAGATTAAAGATTGGAGATGTACTTTCGGCTCTTAGTAGTACTTCAAGCTTCAAGCTTCAATCCTCAATTGCAAGTTCTGTCGTTATTCCCCGTCGTTATTACAAGTCCTAGCTTACTGTCTAAACATACACATGCACCGCCTACCTTATTGACATTGCTTCTGGCTGCAGTCCTCTTTCACCTCAAGTCCGACGTAATCTCGTTCCTCAGGCAGCTCAGCCGCTCAGCTGTCCTTCCTGAGTCTGACCTGTACCACGTACCGACGTAACGATGACCCGTGCTCCAGCCTCCTATAGTAGGAGTCAGACGAGCTTCCCTCATGCTCCAAATTAGGGGCTCTTTAATATGTATGTAAGAACAGGTGGTGATTCTTCTTCGAGGTATAGGCCGCTGTATGTATGTAAAAGAAACGGAACAAAAACTTGAAAGCGACAATCCAAAAATCAGCCAGAATTCGAAGTTAGAACAGTAATGATAATACTATAGTAGTAGTAATCAAAAATCAAAACGCGTACGCACGCTCGCAGAAGCAGAAGCATCTTTGCGGCTTGCCAGAAATTCACAACTGACACGCCGAAAAGACAAAAATATCCGCTCGACGGATAGATCACATCACTACTACTGATATAAGATATATCTGTAAAAAAAGTGTGTTTCTGTACGCCTTTCTGCCGAGCGGATATTTTTGTATTTTCGGCGTGTGATGGCTTAGAGCTTATGAGTGACTCGGATATCTTGCCCACAAATTCCACGTCTCAACCTGCCTATGTCCCTTGTCACTTTGCTGTACTTATCGCTGAGCAGAAAAAATTAGGGGTCTGAACACTAATACAGGATAAGTGCTTCAGCATGAATCATTTTATGCTCCATCACGACGTCTCTGTTTCCCACTTCAACGGAGACAAGAAGAACACGACATGACGCTATGGGAGTAAATGACTCAACTCCCAAAAAAATCAACACTCTTTCCAGTTGCTTTCCAGTGCCCGTACAGCGGCTCCACCCCCTCTTGTGTAGGTTTGGAGCTTTTACCTATGTAGAATATTAACTCTCTTATTCCTCACCGTACTGTACACAATTTTATATCTAATGGTAGTTCAATAAAGGTTCGACCCTCGCCGCTAGCGGCCATACCCCACCGTCATGGATCAGGAGGAAATTCTAGTCTCGTACCCAGACACCTTGGATGCCTCAGCTCCGCTTATCGGATAAATCCGACGAAGCTTCGTCTCCCTGGGGAAGACTGACATAATCCAACCCATGGCTTCCTACGTACCACCATCACCAGAACAAGACTTTACTGCTGGACGAGATCCAGCTCTCCAATTTCCTTTCGAATTATTCTCAGACATCCTTCTTCTTTCAATCGATGAGGACCTGAGCGTAGAAACCACCATCGAAAGACCTCTAGCACTATCACAGGTCTCACAAAACTGGCGCAGTGTTTCGCTATCTACACCCCGACTATGGTCCAGGCTTTATCTCACAATCTCCAGAAGCACAGCTACGAGATATCCTTCCCTCGTTGAAACCTGGCTGACCCGCTCAGTTTCTTGTCCATTACATGTGGAATTGCACATGGCCCACTGGCAGGACGAGAAAATATCTTCCATGTCTCACTCAATCCTACAGGCTATCGTGCAGCACTCTGATAGATGGCAGCGTATAGTACTTAGCCTGCCATCTACTGCATTAGCATCTCTCGTTCCCATAAAGGGACGTCTAGCCATCCTTGCGGAACTCAGTCTCAGGAGTAGAGATTTCCCCAGGTCTGCGTTGGACATTTTCGAGACAGCTCCCATGCTACGCTCTTTCGAGAGTTTCCACTTCTCACCTCTAGACCTCTCCCTTCCATGGGCCCAACTCTCCACCATCATCGCTGCATCCATATCCATCCCCCAATGTCTCGAAATGCAACGACGTTGTCCGAGATTGCAAAAGGGCGCTTTTTTCCTTACCGATTCTAGCTCGCAAGAGTTGGATATTGATATCCGTTCACTCTTCCGTTCCATTACATTGTCACCCCACTCGGTGGATATAAACCCCCTCCTTGAACGTTGTACCTATCCTCAGCTCGTCTATCTGCAGATACACGATTTACAGGTATCGTCTAGGACTCAGCTTCCGAGCTTCTTAGCTCGTTCTCCGAATCTCCAGTCTTTAAAGCTGAATCAAGTGGCGTTGTCGAGTTCAGACCTCGTAGCGTGCTTACAATCTGTCCCGAACCTCGTCACTCTGGAGCTCGTTGAATACAGGAGTGGGAACCTCTTTACGAGGGATTTCCTCGTGGCGATGATGTTCTCTCCTCAGCGTCAGAGTGATGCAGGTGACGGAGACACTGATCATGCTGTCTCCAATTCTTCCAACTACCTAGTACCTCACCTCGAGCACCTAAAGATCTCCGCATCGCCTATTGACTCGCCTATCGACTCGGTCGTACTTCTGGGCCCTTTCCTTACCATGGTCGAATCGCGTTGTGGGTTAGGTACTGGTACTCAGCTCACGAGTGCACATTTACGGTTGGAGAACCTCAATGCAGTATACGAGGATCTAGGGTTAGAAAGGGCTCAAGATGTACAGAAGAGGATTTTAAAGCTGCAGCATGAGGGAGTAGATGTGACATTGGGTAATCATTCTCTAGGCGTATGATCATCATGTTGGTATGATGTAGCCGGTATATTGAAGAGATGTAGATGTCTTTTGTTGAGTTGATGCACAGTCCAGATTTATCGTTGTATCCTACACAAGCGTTCTACCAAGTATATCACAACTACTGCACTATGTCTTGGTTGCGAGGTGGTATATTGACAATTGCTTTCCAGCTTGCCACAATCTCGGGATACCCTTTGATGGCTTCTGCGGTGCCTTCCCGGCCCTTGAGGCTAACATTTGCAAAAGTTCGGATTGCGTACAATGCCGCCGTTTAGGCCAATGGAAGACCACGCTTCGTGGATGTTTACGTGAAGACGGAGTAACGTGCTTATGATACTAGTGAGTATCCTCAGGCTGCGAATTCGCAGCGCCGGGGATGAGTGAATATGCATGGGAGTGGGTTATCATATTCATGACCGCCACTGTGAACAGTATAGGGTAGTGAAGTTAGTGTTAGAGTTGATAAGTACCTGGTTTTCAACCAA
Organism: Tetrapyrgos nigripes; assembly: GCA_013368315.1. Lineage (NCBI taxonomy): Eukaryota > Fungi > Basidiomycota > Agaricomycetes > Agaricales > Campanellaceae > Tetrapyrgos > Tetrapyrgos nigripes. The sequence goes on along the minus strand of JAACJM010000096.1, from coordinate 123,545 downwards.
TCAAGGACATACGTACTAGAGTGAAAGTACAAGATAAGTGAATGGACGGGACACATCACAACACAAGCAACTGAACCTTTTCCCCAGCCCGTAGAAATTCAAACATTCCAGTAATACCATCATCGGAATACTGACCCTCCTCTGAGAAAATCACCCTCTACTCGTAGCATCTTCTCTTTCCGAAATTTGGCCCCTTTCAACGCAGGCTTAAAGGCCGTTCGTTTCCCTACGTGAGATTTGTATCTCAGTCGGCTGAAAACGATATGGTATTCGGACCAGATTTGCTCAGTGACTAGCCGACATTTATATATCAAACCTGACATAGGCGTCCAAATCGGATTCTGGATAAGGTTCTGTTGCGCAGGTGCAGTCGAAGAACTGCATTACTGCAATGCGGTGGACTCAGACTCAGAGACGAGAACTCTTCCATGATAGTACATATTAATATTGGAGACGGAATTCGTTGACCTCGGGTGGAGAGAAATAAAGCGTGATTGAATTTGGAAACTTATTCGATGCGGAATGCAAGCGGAATGCTTTAAGCGTTTTGTTGTAGGATTTTACTGCATTGTGAGCGGTTCGGGAGTGACTGCCAAGGCGAAACGGACACGATTGAGAGGAGAAAAATATCTCTCTCAAGATGAAATCGTAGGTTGCTCGCTGTGACCTGTCTAGAAGACGTGAAAGGTCAGTGTATGAGTTCGGGGGAAGCGTAGAGACGTACAAAAGAGGCATGATGGATCAGGAAGAAACTCTAGTCTCGTACCCAGACACCTTGGACGCCCGCTTATCGGATAAATCCGGCGCAGTTCGTTTCCAGACTCTGACTGACATAAGCCAACTCATGGCTTCCTGCGTACCACCATCACCACAACAAGACTCTACTGTTGGACGAGACCCAGCTCTCCAATTTCCTTTCGAATTATCCTCCGAAATCCTTCTTCTTTCAATCGATGAGGACCTGACTGTAGAAAGCACCGTCAAAAGACCTCTAGCACTATCGCAGGTCTCAAAACACTGGCGCAGTGTTTCCCTATCTACACCCCGACTATGGTCCAGGCTTCATCTCCAAATCAGAAATGAAGATACGAGATATGTTTCTCTCGTTGAAACCTGGTTGACCCGCTCAGATTCCTGTCCATTACAATTACACATTCTCTGGTCGGACCCGGAAGCTTTGATACCCCACCCAGTCCTACAGGCTATCGTGCAGCACTCAGATAGATGGCAGCGTATACTACTTCACCTGCCATCTACCGCATTAGCATCTCTTGCTCCCATAAAGGGACATCTACCCATCCTTGCGGAACTCAGTCTCAGGAGTGGTGATTTCATCAGGCCCAGTGCGTTGGACATTTTCGAGACAGCTCCCATGCTACACTCTTTCGAGAGTGACCAGTACTACTCACCCCTAGATCTCTCCCTTCCATGTACCCAACTCTCCACCGTCACCACTGCATTCATCTCCATCCCCCAATGTCTCGAACTGCAGCGACGTTGTCCGAGATTGGAAAAGGGTACTTTTATCCTTACCGATTCTAGCCCCCAAGGATTGGATATTGATATCCATTCACCCTTCTTCCATTCCATTACATTGTCATCCTACTTGGCGGATATAAACCCCCTCCTTGAACGTTGTACCTATCCTCAGCTCGTCTATCTGCAGATATCCGTTTTACCGGTATCGCCTAGAGCTCAACTTCCAAGCTTCTTAGCTCGTTCTCCGAATCTCCGGACTTTGGACCTGAGACAAGTACAGTTGTCGAGTGAAGACCTCGTAGCGTGCTTACAATCTGTCCCGAACCTCGTCACTCTAGAGCTCGCTGAATACGGGAGCGGGGACTTCTTTACGAGGGATTTCCTCGTAGCGATGATGTTCTCTCCTCAGCGTCAGAGTGCTGCAGGTGATGGAGACACTGATCATGCTGTCTCCAATTCTTCCGACTACCTAGTACCTCACCTCAAGCACCTGGAGATCACCGTATCACCTCCCGACTCGGTCGTACCTCTAGGGTCTTTCGTTACTATGGTCGAATCGCGTTGTGGGCTTGGTACTGGTAATCAGCTCACGAGTGTACATTTATGGATGGAGAACCTTGACACAGTATATGAGGTTTTAGGGCCAGAAAGGGCTGAAGATGTAAAGGAGAGGATTTTAAAGCTGCAGAATGAGGGAGTGGATGTAACATTGAGTGTTCCGTAGTCGTATAATCATGTCGGTGTGATGTAGCCGGTATATTCAAGAGATGTACATAGATTCGTTGAGTTTATGCACAGACCATATCTATTGTTGTATCCTACACATGCGTTCTCCCAAGTATATCACGACTGCTGTATTGTTGGCAGTAAAGTTGCTACGTGACGATGACTAGTAAAGAAGTTGTCACTGAATAGATGCTCATAGTCTCAAACACGTCCAATAGCGAGAAAGATTTCAGCATGTAAATATATTGCGCCACAGATGAAAGATATAGTAGATATAATAGTGTATGGATGCAGTGACGACGTTGGATGATTCTAGGATTATACACTAGTTGAGATCAAACCGAGAGAGAAGAAAAGAAAAGGTAGTAGCTTATAGATATAGAATGGAATATGCTATACTGTGTAAGATAAGTTTTAGTTACCAAGAGTCTCCTCCTTTGCCAGACCGTAGTCGTGAGGTACACGCCTTTCAACGACCTCTTCCTTGGCCAAACCGTAGTCATGGGGTACTCGTCGTTCAACAACCTCTTCCTTGGCCAGACCGTAGTCGTGGGGCACTCTCCTGTCAACGACCTCTTCCTTGGCCAAACCGTAGTCATGGGGTACTCGTCGTTCAACAACCTCTTCCTTGGCCAGACCGTAGTCGTGGGGCACTCTCCTGTCAATGACCTCTTCCTTGGCGAGACCGTAAACGTGAGGGACACGCTTGTCGACGACCTCCTCCTTGGCCAGACCGTAAACGTGAGGGACACGTCTGTCGACCACTTCTTCCTTGGCGAGACCATAGTCATGAGGAACCCGTCTGTCGACAACCTCTTCCTTTGCCAAGCCGTAGTCGTGGGGTACTCGTCGGTCAACAGCCTCCTCCTTGGCGAGACCATAAACGTGAGGGACACGCCTGTCGACGACCTCCTCCTTAGCCAGACCGTAATCGTGAGGGACGCGTCTGTCGACGACCTCTTCCTTGGCGAGACCATAATCGTGCGGTACTCGTCGGTCAACGACCTCTTCCTTGGCGAGACCGTAAACGTGAGGGACACGCCTGTCGACGACTTCCTCCTTGGCCAGACCGTAGTTGTGAGGGACACGCCTGTCGACGACCTCCTCCTTAGCCAGACCGTAATTGTGAGGGACGCGTCTGTCGACCTCTTCCTTGGCGAGACCGTAAACGTGAGGGACACGCCTGTCGACGACCTCCTCCTTGGCCAGACCATAATCATGAGGGACGCGTCTGTCGACAACCTCTTCCTTTGCCAAGCCGTAATCGTGGGGTACTCGTCGGTTAACAGTCTTATGAGGGAGACGTCTGTCGACGACCTCCTCCTTGGCCAGACCGTAGTCGTGAGGGACGCGTCTGTCAACGACCTCTTCCTTGGCGAGACCATAATCATGCGGTACTCGTCGGTCAACTATCTCTTCCTTGGCGAGACCGTAAACGTGAGGGACACGCCTGTCGACGACTTCCTCCTTGGCCAGACCGTAGTCGTGAGGGACACGCCTGTCGACGACCTCCTCCTTAGCCAGACCGTAATCGTGAGGGACGCGTCTGTCGACGACCTCTTCCTTGGCGAGACCATAATCGTGCGGTACTCGTCGGTCAACGACCTCTTCCTTGGCGAGACCGTAAACGTGAGGGACACGTCTGTCGACGACTTCCTCTTTCGCCAGGCCGTAGTCATGAGGGACGCGTTTGTCAACATCGTCCAGACCGTAAGGAGAGCGCTTAGTGTTGTCTTCAGCAACTGATAAATCAATGTCAGTAATTGAGCCCGTGAAAATAGCGATGCTACTCACAGGGAGCGGCAGAGCTCAAGAGAGCGACGGCGAGGAGAACAAATGCTTTGAGTTGCATTGTCGAAGAGAGCACTATGGAGTCAAGAGGATGAGGAAGAGGTTGAGTGGTGTAGGGAGAATGGAGGGTGTTGGATTAAAATCGCAAAAATGCCACAGCTTTTATACCTGAAAAGTACATAGTTGGGACACTGTGGCTAGCATGACTTGCGAGCAAACTTTGGCGAGTTTCAGCGGCCCATGTTTCACAATCACTACTATTTCTTAACCAGCTATCGCAAACAAGATGCAGAGTCAGAGCGATCTATTCAAGAATCCCAGATAGCCTTACAATGACGCAACCCGAACGTCGGAAGTTAATCCGGAGACCGAGATATCTTCAGGGTTTTCACTGGAGTCCGCATGGAGTGAATTTAATGGCAATAATCACGGGTAACCGGTGTCAACGGGGGCGGGGAGTGTAGGGGAGTGTGCAGGTACACAGACAGGGTAGAGATCGGAAGTTGTTCTGGGATAATGATCATCATCCATTGCTTTGGGCACACCGCAACACTGTCAGTCGCCGACAGGGCAGCTAACAACCGAACTGGGTTCAATCGACTTCGCTTGTGTACTTGCTACTTGACTCGACTGCTCTTCACGTCCAAACCGGCTCGTGCTGCGGTTCTTCACATCGACACTGGGCTATGCAGGGACAAAAGACTGCAACTGACCTCCTACATTAGAGTAGCGCAGAGTGAGGCTCGCTGAGGGGTCGCAAGTCTGTTCTTTGTCTAGATATGTCAGCTTGAATGAAAAAAAAAGAGTTTAAGTCCGAAGTAACCCTAACATACCTAGGTTAGATGGAAATTTGCCTCGATTTCACGAAGTTGCTATGTAAGTACAGAATGCGCACCATACGGGGTTAGCACATGCTTGGAGTACTTGAAATAAAAGAGAAACCAAAATAAGCACCCTACAAACCTAATGTCTCGACGTCTTGTACGCGTTCTTGTGCTGCTCATCGTGGTTGGTGGTGGAGCCTGGTATTTACCACGGTCTGGACCTCTGTCCGTCAACCTCAACGTCACAGTCCCCTTCCCAGTTACCGTCCACATCGACAATCCAGCTTCAGCTCCACCTACCGAGCGCCATAGAGTACAACAGGTCCAAGATGTCCAGGAAGCAAAGCCAGCGCCCAGGGAATTATCCTCCAAACAATATTCCATCTTGTCCTCGATAACATCCTTTTCCCGGTACTTGGAGAATGCTTTCGATATGATTGCTGTTCGGGAAGACAGGTTCCAAGGACTTCCTACCAAGCAGAGGCCTCTAGCAGAGGCAATTGGCTACACGGCACATTTCGCGGACGCGCGAAACCGAGCTCGGGATAACGCAGAGTTTCTGAGTAAGGTCGCTGAGTATGCTCGGGAGACTTATGGATTTTCTCCGGAGGAAGAAACTCAGAAGGCTCATTGGGAGTATGTGAGCGACTTTCTCGGTCATATGGTTAGGGATTGGAGTACGGAGGGAAAGCCCGAGCGAGACACCATTTTTCCCCCAATAATCAGCGCTCTGAAGAATGGCTTGTCTGGTGTAAAGGCTCCGAAAAGGATTCTGCTCCCTGGCTTTGGTCTTGGTCGGCTTGCGCATGAGATTGCCAACGACAAGGGTACGCTTTTGTCCTTTTTTCTCGCATTCGTTTGTTTACCGTGTTCTCAACAGAGTACTCCGTTGACGCCTGCGAGCTTGACTACGGCTCCATCATCGCATACAACTACCTCGTCAACCAAACCACGGCTCCTTTCCAACACACACTCTACCCCTATCTAACCAAGTGGCAGTTCCAACGATCAGCCAAGGGACGTTTTGACGCTTTTCGCTTTCCCGATGCCCTTCCTACCTCTTCCGTCAATCTCATTGAAGGCGACTTCCTCACGGAGTTCCCGGAATCTGAGCAATACGACGCTGTTGTCACACTCTTCTTCATCGACGTCTCCGAGAACATCATCGACTTCTTGTCCAACATCCACCGACTGTTGAAACCAGGTGGTTTATGGATTAACCTCGGTCGTAAGTCGCCCATTGTCTTTTTGATCTATGCGACGTGTTCTTAGTCTACACTGTTACCAGCTTTGAAGTGGGGTTCCTTCTCGCAACTGCAGCTTTCTGCGGAGGAAGTCTTGGACCTTGCCGAGCTATTGGGCTTCAAAATTGATCATGACTCAAGACAGTCTATTGACTCGGTTTATGCTCATCAAGTTGACTCATTGCTGAAGTTTACCTACGGTAGGCTCTCTTCTCTTGAGAAAATGCTTTAGTACTGACGCTCTCACCCAGTCACGCAATTCTGGACTGCACGTAAAGTCTAGGCAAACGCATTTTTCTTGCTTTCAGCTGTTATCTAACTTGTAATAGAACTGTATCGAAGTAGACACTAATAATAAATGACTTACTTGGATATTGTATGCCTCGTTCTTCAGTTCTTATTCTTCAGTTCTTGCTGGTCATGAATCTATGCAACCGGCGTCTGCCGACTCTGTTCGTTTGTCTCCTCAATCTCACATCTTGGGGAGAACTCCACATTGCGCTTATAAATAGGCCACGTTTGAAGTGGTCGTACATAGTAAACGATATTTCCTTTTCTGAATTCAAGCATTGGCGTACTACAGGCGACATAAAACCCTAAATAAGTATACTACCATTCGTCCTCGGGCGGCATTGGAATGAGGGTATCGTTATTCTTCGCACACATCGCAGGATGATTGTCAGACCTGGAATCATCGTCGTTCACCAAGTAGACGTCTGAGCACTGCAAAGCAAAAGATACCCGTCACAGTCAGTCAACGTGTTCAAGCAGTGCCTTTCAGGATGCAGAGTAGTGAGAACTCACATGATACCCCGAAATCTTTCCAGTTTCAGGATCAACCGCTTCGAACAGAAACATACCAAATTCCTTTTCTTTGGAAGGAGTAAAAGGCATTTGTAGGTCAAAGCATAGTTGACCTGTCGGCGAAATAGGGACGTCCGATGCGATTGTGATGGGGAACGCGTCTCGACTGCGAGCAGCACGAATTCGACCGTAGCGGATTGACACTAAAGCCGACCCAAATGATGGACATAGACGAGTTAGTGAGTGAAAATTTATCGAAAATCAGGCACAATTCCTAACTTACCCAAATCACCGGGATGTCCTGAAAACGAGAGAAATGTAGTTTGGTATGCTGCGAAAGGCTGAGGATTGTGAATAGGAATGCCTATAAATTGTTGAGATTAACGGTGAGCTCGGAAATCCTTATTCATCCGTACGCACCACAGAATGGGTTGAAATCCTCTAATAGAGCCTCTCGCATATCGGAAGGTTGACGTGTAGCCCATGGGTGATGCACACTGAAGGATGCATGAGCAGACTTCGTCACTCGGAAGAATGACAAGACTGAGCCCAGGAGGAGAAAGACATGCTTAGAGGCCAGCATCGTTGAAGTTCGTGATCGAATGAAAGTGGTATGGAAAGAGTCGAGGTTTGAGAGTGGTTTGGAGACCTATGATCTCAATGTTGAAACGGTGATTGGAACTCCGGAAAAAACTTCACGAATCTTCAGTAACCGCAGCTCGAACCAGCTCGAAGATTCCTCTATATGAGCGGACTGAAAAAGTCGGCACTTATACATGGATCTCTATCAATGGGGTAAATTAGGCGATGAAAGTCTCCATGCCATATCGCTATCATTACTAGGATGTAAAGGGAAACTTTAGCATTGTAGATATACAATCAGGGCACATCAGTGAGATCCGTGACTTTCGTACACATCGCGTCCATGATATGAATGATACAATGGAATTGCAATGGAATCAAAGACGGCCACACTGGTCCTTGACAGAATCCGTTAGGATATACAGCCAGGGCTTAAAGCTTAAGGACTGACCCCGGCGCAATTGCAGGCTGGCAAGGAAGGGCCGCCGCGTTCAACGGAAGAGACCTTGAGATTTACCGAGGGCGAAATAGTTTCTGCGATGTGCTGCATCTTTGCATCGCCTTCGCAAATTACTTGTACGGTGACGAGTTGAACCTAGAGGTAGAGCAAATGGCAGATGGTAGTATTATGATGCATAACTACTAATTGACTAAAAATCATCGTACATTCAGTCGGCCAGAGCGGTCAAAATCAATAAGTACTAGTAAGGATTGAGTAAGGATCACCGTACGATTTTCACGCGAGTCAATCAATATAGGTGTAGCAGAATGGAGGGGCAGTGTGGTTGAACACCTTGTTCAATAATGTCAGCGTTGAGTTTCAAACAGAGCCGGGTACATAGATGAAGACGTACTTGTTCAACAACTACTGGAGCAGAAAGTCTATCGAACACGAGGACTTGAGAAACAGAGGCGTCAGGGTTGTACAGTGGATTGTTGATGTGCTGAGTATGCAGTGGGTAACCTTTGAAAGCGTAGAAGTTATCTGGATGTTGGGATTGCCACTAGAGATAGACGGTCAGCACAGGTCTTGTGTAGTTCATCGATTCGTAAAGGACCTACTTTACTCCAAAGGCGGTCAATTTGACCATGATGTAGCCCTGTAAAAATCACTTTAAATACGTCAACGCCATTCAGACGAGATTCCTACAGAACAGAGGATCTACATTCAGTGAGACAAGGTCAGAGCTCAAACACGATAACTGCAGTAATAGTACAGACCATTTGAAGCAAACGAAGTCAGCTCACATGCCTCGATGGGATATTCAGTCGGGCACTCGCTGTTCATATCTCCCTTCACTATGAAATGCAAATTGTTGTGTGCCTTGGAAAAGCGGTACTGGAACTTGAAGAAATCTCCGGTGGTGTTCACCATGATGTCCGATATGTGGTGAGGGGTAAGTTTCTCGACCAAATTCTCGCCATCCTTAGGATCGGTCAGGGTGATGTTTCGGCGTAGACGATGTGAGATAGGATATGCTAGGGCCACATCGCTAAATGCTCCATCGTGTACGTTGCAATCTGTATCCGTGCAGTCACCGTTGGTCCCAAGTCCCGAGGATGAATCTGGATCGAAGACAGGAGAGGAAGTAATGTCCGACGCGTCTGCAAGAGGTGAAGGCATCAATGGGAAGATTTGGTTGAGTAAGTCGTGCATATACGAGCCTTTTGTCCAGTCCCAATACCTGCAAGAATGGTCCATCACAACGGGAACATGGATGAAGTTGCGAACACGCACGGAAAAGACCCACGATAACCACATTTCTCGCGCAAAGCTAGGTCGAACAAATACGTGAAATAACGGTGCCAAGGAAGGAAATATGCGTTCTCGTGAGCAAAATCTTCTAGCATATCGTGGGTCAGGGAGAAGTCGTCGTAAATCGAGTGAGTTCCGTTCAGAAAAGTCCCAGATGCTGTCATGGAAAGTCGTTCATGGCGCAGCAAGGTAAGGCACTAAGAAGAGGAGGATCAGTATCATCGATGTCTGCAGGAAGTCTCAGCTCGCCTTGACGCTCGATATCCATGCGGCTCGCTCATCTTTACTGAACGTTCTCCACTCTCTTCGTTCCGTAAAGCTCCGGCAGTCTCTCTGGATGCTGAAGACAAAAACAGGAAGCAGCAGAACAATCCCTAAAGGAAAAAAAAGCATTGCGAGGTATAGGTTGAACTGGACCCTTGGAGTTTAGTCAGGAGAGGCGACCTACGGTGACTACGCGTACACCCTGGTTGTGCTCAAGTACGAAGTTGACTGTTCCGATGTGACAGGAATCAGGATACAACGATGCTTACGGCAGTCCGGTTTACGGATCCATCATCACTGCTGGGGAAACGCCATCACCGTTACTCTGGCCCTGAGATCCCTGCCAGATCTATTGCCGCCACAAAGACTTCAAGTTGGCTTCAGGCGTTGCTTGGTTGTGATCTAATAGTAACCCCCCTCTCTTGAAACTGCTACACCACCATGCTTTCCTTCTCCTTCAAAGATGGACAGGCTTCCCACAATATCTTCGGCATTGCTCTCAGTTTATCTCTTCTCGGAAATCTAATCGTGCTTCTGTACCAATCCAACATTATCCTCGGTATCACCTCTCACAAGTACAGTGGGTACTTTTTCTTTCACTGTCTCAGGAAACAGTACTGATATGACAAACAGCATACATCAACGACGACCACCCCCGAAGTCTACCACTGACAGTTAGTACTACCAACATGGTCTTTCGAAACGACTTGGGTCACTTTGGTATGGGCAAGGATAGGCAGACCTGGGGAGAATGGGCCACTAGGCGTCCTGTCGTGGCCGGATTCGTCTTTCTCGGCGATACGTACCTTCCATTCGACGTCGCGATGTGGCATCAAGTCCATTGCCTCAACCATATTCGTTCTATCATTCTGCACGGAGACGATGGTTCGGATCACACCCTCCATTGCTTCCACTACTTGCGTCAGGCGATCCTCTGCAATGCAGATTCAACTTTGGAACCATGGCCGAAGCAGAGCTTTGATGTTGATGGGAATGAGGTCTTTCCGGGTGATGGAATTACCCATACGTGTAAAGACTTTCAGTACGTCTATGAGTGGACGACGAAGCAACAGGAAGGCTGGTCACAGGAACAGATTGAGAGGTATGAGATGTTTGGGACTATGAAGCATGGTCATGGGGACGAAGGCGGTAATCATACGATGGGCAATGGAGGAATGCATGCACATGCCAGCCAATAGATACTGTACTGTACTAAGTAGCCTAATCCGATAGCAATAAGTTGCCAATTCGTCGAACATAGTGCAGATAAAGACTCATGAAGGGAGTCGATAATCATGCATAAAACAATCTGTAGTCTCTCGAAAGCATCCCTAGTATCAATCCAAAAAACTTATGAATTTCAATGGAGACAATATCATAGAATAGCTATAAAACTTGAGATCTACACCGCGTGCCAAGATAATTAAGTAAATATTCCAGGGTTCAAGGAGTCTGCCTGAGCAGCTCAAATCCTGACGAATCATGCATCAGTCAGTGCGCCGATGATCACAATGGAGCAACGTACCCATATTCGGATGGACATCCCTAATCTGATTGAAACTAACTTGACAATCCACACGAACACATCTAAACTCCATCACCAAATGCTTCTCCTCGCTTGGACATCTAAAATGTTCCGTCGTTGCATTTGACAGTCCACTTTTCAGGTCCAGCGTTCCCAAAAGCTCTCCACGAATAGGGCGCTCGTTCCAAGACATCGCGTCAAAATCGAGATCGTCGACTGACCCCGAGGATCCAACGGCGGGGGCAATGATAGACCAGATTTCGATCTCGGAGATATCGCCTTTGGTGGTGAGATCCTGCTTGCGAGTCTCGACGGGACCTTTCCAACCAATGGCGCAAGCTTGGTCCGCTGAACCTTTGGGAACGAGGAATCTCATGATAGTCGAGTCCTGAGGCCAGTGATTAATGACAAGGAGAGAGTGTAAGATGAAGCAGAACTCGCCTTGACAGAGATAAAGACTTCCTGAGAGTTCCCATAAACTGTATTCTTCAACCCCTGGTTGATTCTCCCAATTTGCATCGGCCAGGAATGGATGTAAGGTCGAGGGAGTTGATCATGGATGAGCTTGTCGATACGGTTGAAGCCGACATGCAAATCAGGATAAGGCAACTTTGCAAGTGCGTCTTCGGACAATTCATAGTGTGAGATTGTCTTGGGGAGGAGGACGAGATTGATGAGAGATAAGAGAGCTACCAAAACCGATGTCCACAACACATATGGCGAGACACGGGCTTTGGCGGATAGAGTAGGACTGCTGGCGCGAGAATCCACGTCCTCAACCGAGTCAAGAGAGTCACCGTCTTGGTGCGTGGCAAGAGGGACGTATTCCGAAGAGTCTTTACGCGAGCCGTACATCGAAGTTAGGTGGTAAGGTGGTAGAAGCGAAGAAAGGATGAGGGTAATTGGAGAGCACTCACTGCCTGACAGTGTCGCAATATCGATGGTGGATTAGTAGCAACCATTGAGATCAGGATCTGTTCGGAAACGCCGGAAATGGACTCACCAAGTGCTCATCATGTCGAAAGAGACCGAGAAGGAGTGATCCCGATCCACTGATTGTCATCAAAGCCTAGAGTCACAATTAAGTCACAATCACGGAAACCTATAGGTCCGCAAAACCCAAAACGGGAAGATCCTCATACGATCCTCGAATTGATGCTAGAATTTGACGAGACCCTTGGGGATACATAGAAATGATGACCGTTGTAGTTCCGCTTCAAGCTCTCCTTACTGTGGGGCTGCAGTTCAGGGATTCAGAGTCCGCACTGCACGGTTGATGGAGGTGGAGTTGAGGTGAAGGGTCGGCTGTTCCTATCAACGGAGGTGTTGCAAACTATAACCTGCGAAATTACCCCACCTAACTTGACAATCTTTCTGACCTCCCTCCTCCTCCATCCAATACCGATGCCTCTCACTGCCAGTAGTCGTCTCCCATACTCTTATCGAGCCTTCACATTCCCTATTATAGGGGCCGTCCTGGGACTTTCTCTCCTCGTCAATCTAGTAGCCGTGGTACAGCAAGTCTCGTTTTTGACGCCCTCGTCAAGGTCGTACAGTGAGTCACGAATACATGCTCTTCCCGGAGCCCTGTTGCTGAGAGACATTTACAGCCTACATCGGAGACGACCATCCTCGTGAAGCACCTATAAAGCTCCGCCTTGCCAGCCTTGCTTTGTCTGATGACCCCGAGCACTACTTTCTCGAGGGTAACCAAGCCGTAGCTGAATGGAACGCTCTCCACCCAGAAGGTCAAGGAAACGTTTTTCTCGGCGATCCAGAACGCGAGGAACAGACCCCATACCAAATTTCCATGTTCCACCAACTACAGTGCCTTAACCACCTCCGGTCGGTCTACATCCACGGAAACGATCAGCCTGCGAGAACCGAGCACTGTGTCAACCACCTTCTTCAAGGACTCATGTGTGGTTCAGATATGACGCTTGAGGAAGGAGGAATGGGAACCAGGCATGAAGACGGTAGTGTCAAAGCACCAGCAAACAACAATACGCATACTTGCAAAGATTGGAGCCAGTTGTATGACTTTGCGGCTGAGAACAGGAGAAGTTGGAATGATGAGCAGCTTGAGAAGGAAGCCGAGCTCTCGAGGGGCACGTTATTCGCAGATTTAGATAGATGAAGCTCATCGAAGTTGTCTGGCAAGCCTTAGCTCAGGTTTATGATACTACATAGACTCTTCATTTCTTCTTGTCGGCTTGAACAGTAGTATGAATGGCAAAACTTGCCTAAGTTTGCGACGGAATCTGGAGAGACTGGAAAACTGAACTGGTCGTCGCTGTCATTGAAGACGCGGTTCCAACGTTTAGTCTTGTTTGCTTTCTTTTCCCGTACCACGACTGCCACGACCACCCCCGTATCTCAAGCGTTGCAGCGGACTCGAGCGGCCTCTACATCGATTGGAGAAGTCACAAAACGGCGTATATCTTTTGCGGGTACGATGCAATTGCCGTCATTGAAGAAAAAAAATAGGCTATTTTTGTTGCGAGTTTCGTCTTTCGCTTTCCCTCTAGCGACAAAGACAATTTGAAGTGTAGCCATCTCACAAGTGCGATCCCACCGACCCCACCTTGTTTTGCCGGCTAACTTGTTTCTTATCAGCACATGAGCTATGTCAAAACCCTGTCACGGAGAGCAATGCAGCTATCATAGAGGGTGGCACCGACGACTCCTCATACAGATCCGCTGATATCTATCTCCTCCATTGCAAAGTGGATGGCAAGTAGATGTCTGTCATCCAAGTCCTAGTACTGCCCGATTTACCGTTTCACGGTTTCTCGATTGACGACGGTCGCACCGACGAAATCGTGGTTTATGGGATGGACTGGAAGCAGATTCATACCTATCGAGCTAAACCGAGCCAGGTCAATCTTCCAGTACGTTTATCCGGGTCATATCGTCTTAAACTTGTTTATCTTGAGGGTTGGTTTACAGAATGGACCTTAAAGTATTTGTCTGGATCTCGCCAATATTTCACCCCACTATTCCTTCACCCACGTCACCACCATGAGCGGGAAAGCGCACTATGAACGACTCCCTGAAGAAAGCGACGGCCTCCTTCAAGGCGATGAACCAGTTGTCGCTGCGAAACCACATTCCAAACGCCCTCTTTGGCTTGTCTTTGCCATAGGGTACTTCTTGGTTATGGTCGTTCATGTTACGATTTTCTGCTTTCAAGTCCGTCAATCAATCCTTCCCAAGATTTTCAAGCCTCATTACAGTGCGTCGTTCGTCATTCTATGCATTATGGTGGTTTGCTGAGTTTTCAACTTTTCCAGCTTACATCGATGGAGACTGGCCTCAAGAGCTTGCGGTCCCTGAGTCGTATGGCGCTATGAACGAAATTCAGACTGCTTTCAACGACACGCCCCAATTTGTGGATATCTTCTCCCCAGATGCTCATGCTCACTGGGAGACTATTCTTCCACCCGGTGGTCGTGGCTACATCAAATTGGGAGGACACAAGGAGCTTTTTGGTATTACTATGTACCATCAACTTCATTGTCTCGTCCGTCTGCGTGCTGTCAGTATTTTTTGTCTCCATGATAACACTGCCCTGTCTAACAGCTTCACACAGGTCATTGCTGGCGAGAAGGAAGACATGGCCCATGTCAAGCATTGTTTCGTGAGTCATTATTTTGGTGTCCGTTGGCAATGAATACGACGTTCACCAATCCTTCCTCCTCAGAATTATCTCCGTCAGGTCAGTATTTGAGTACCTCTGTCGTAAATCTTCTTCGCTGACCTGCTTATACTACATAGGGAATCGTTTGCAATGCCGACATCACTCTTGAACCGGGTAAGACTATCATCCATACGAAGGCTGATGGTACTACATACCCCTCGGTCATTGGTGGATACGACGTTGACCATAAGTGCCGAGATGCGACTCCGGTCTGGAACTACCTGAACGAGAAGTGGGCACAGGACTTCCCAGAGTATGATCCCATGGCCCATGCTAGCGAGTTTGGGCAAGCTTAATGTCCCGCAAGATCGTTGAATGTGACTTATCTTCAATTAAACCAACGGTCTCGACGAACATGTCGTCGGTTGCTGGTTAACTTATTTTCTACGTATTATAAGTATTGGGCTACGAAGAATTCTTCCTATCTATGTATATAGAGAAATAATACGATTCGCTTTACCGTTCTAACTTCTGTCAGACTCAGTCACTCAGAGTGAGGTTTTGGACAAACGTGACCAAATCTGGACACTGACGGCGACGAGCTTCGCGTTTCCGACCGCCCTTCTACCTTCTCGCCTTCATCCTCTCCATCCATTTCTCATTCCTTTACTCTGAATTTTGAATGTCCTTTGACTCAGAATGCCTCTATCGCGCTCCAATACCACATCTCGCAGCAGATCCCGCTCACCAGCCCCGACGACACCCATCTTATCGAGCACTCAATCACCACGCCCTTTCTTACCGCCTTCTCATTATGCTGCTGCTGGCGGTATCCCTCTCCCAGACAGAAACAAGTCGTCAGAGCGTGTCAATAGGTCCATGTCCATGTCGAATGGCTTCTCTTGTCAAGACGGCTACTCGCCATCTTCATTTCTTGCCCCAGAGTTGGATTCATTAGATGGAAGGACTCCTACAGATTCACCTGTTCCTTTGGAGACCGCCAGGTCACCATCTGTCTCTTCAATGAAGCGGAGACAAAGCCAATATTCCAATTTGCCTCTCGTGGAGGCTCAGCTTCTCCCATCGTTACGCGATACCATCGACCGGATGACCCGAACTCCCTCTCAAGCAGCTTGCATGAGTCCTGTTCCAGCTCCTACTACCCCTACCCTTCGAATATCCCATGACGACTACATCGATACTTCCAATCCATATTCTTCTACACGACCTCGTACCCCGTTAATGCCAGACAACTTGGGGGAGGGACACGGAGGAGAACGACCATATACTCCGAAAGTACCCAGCGTCCGGTCAACGCCCAAGTCGGCGCTCAAATCTGCTTTACGTACGCCTAGTGCCTCCAAGGCATCTTCTTTGAAGTCTGAAGAACCCCAAGTAAATAATGCCAACACGTCTTCCCATTCACCTGGCGTAGGCTCTACCTTGAGATCTGTCAAGAGTTTACTTAGGCGGAAATCGTCTTCTTCGTCGGTGGCTACGGCGTCGGTTTCAGAAAAGGAGAAGCAGTCTTCTAAGGTGTGTTTACTTCGCTACGTCTTGGTCTATTGGAGCTGACCATCTTCTATAGGAAAACTACAAACCGTTCGAGTATTCGTTCTCCTCCCTAAAGTCATCTACACCCGCTCCCATACCCTCATCGACACACGTTTATCCATCAATGACCATACCAGCGCCCGGATTCGGGTTTGGCACTCGCAGTCGCTCCTGTACCGATCCGGGCACAGGAACTCTTGCTACTCAAGATAGAGATAGAGACTCTACCTTCCGCCCCCAACTCAAACCAAATTACAGAATGCCTATCACTCCTCAGCCTTCCAATGACATCCCTTCCACTTTCCACTCTACTTCGAACAGAGAAAAGCAGAACCACAATCACAGTCAGACGACATCAAAATCTAATATTCCTCGTTTCCATGTCTCTCATAGAGGCAAAGTAGGTGCAACCGCTATGGCTACTGCTGTAGCTGGTGGTAGTGCTGGCAGCAGGCCGCTCCTCATAGACGATTCGGACATGGAATATCGTTACGAAGTGGACTCTCGAGATAGGAGAAAGCTCATGGTCATGAATGCCGAAGTTGTTCCTTCTAGCTCTTGTTCTGAAGGCGACGTGGACGGTGAGATTGACGCTGGGACTGGAACTGAAGGAGAGGGAGAGGGAGAGGAAGATTCAGTAGTTTTCAGTGGATTCAGCGATGATCTTCAGAGTAACAGTTCTTTGGATATGAGGTCTGTGCGCAAGCTGGGTCTTATTGGGCTTGGTCTTGGACTGAGGCACGGGAATCGAAATGTTGGGCATGGGAGGTACGACAGTGACTCTCAAGTTAGGGAAGGACAAGAAGAACGGGGAGAGATAATGGAGAGTGAGAACAATTGCGAAGACGATTTTGACGCGAATGGCGCGGCAGAAGAACGGACGCTCAAGACTCCACGAGACCACAAGGACTTCAGGGCCAGTATGAGGACGAGCGTTTACTCCATGGCTTCGTACCAGTCTGAAGGGTCGGTTTATACCGAAGATGACGATGAAGTTGACGTTGGTAGTGGCTTTGACCGGGGGGATGATTTTAGCGAGGACGATAACGAAGGATATGTCTACAGACAGGACTCTAACCAAGACTTGCAAGCCCAAGAAGAGTCAGAGACTAAGCGTAGGAGAAGGACAGCGCTGCTAGGCCTGGTGGACGGGCTGCAGATGGCCAGCAATCCATCGAGGAGACAGAGTCTCGGACAATCAGATGTGGAGGTCTCTGATTATTGTGGGGAAGATGGAGTCGCTGTTAGCTTGTCCAACGAAACGGGCTTTGAGGGTCTGGACATGAAATATGATGGCGACCCTGAACAGCATAACGCTGGGGAAGACTTCACCTGGGCTGGACGGGGCGCTCAGCGACAGGTCACGAAACCTTTGGGGATGGATTCTCGAGATAGAGCCAGAGTCAGGGATAATCGACAGACACCCACACCTCACGATGCAGAGAACCAATACGCCTTCCGAAGAACGCAGAGTACCTATCGTACCGAAAAACACCCCTTCAAAAGAAAGTAACCGTCGTGCTACCACCGTTTACAAGCCTAGTGGTGGTGTTAGCGGTAATGGGTCTGGGTCTGGATTCAAGATTCCCTCTGCATCGTTGGTTGGCTCGAGGATTCCATCACCTTCTCCTAGAATTATTGCCACGTCCTCGGAAGATAGGAATAGGGACAGGGAAAAACGATCTAGAGCTAGTCATATTGCTAGATCCCCCAGAACACCACATGTCCCTTCTCTGCCTCCTGCCCTTTCTCCTACGGTCCATGACAGTCACAACGACCACAGGAAGTCATTGACTACCCACGTACACCAACCCGACCGCGACCGCGACCAATTCACTGACTTAACTCGTGCGGCCTCTCCACCTTGCAATCCTCCATCCAATACCACTGCGTCTAGCAGAGACTCCTTCAACGCCTTCGAAGCTGTAATGATCGCTAAAAAGTCAAGAGAAGCGGCAGCTAGGAATCTCAAAGCTTGGGGTATACCACCGTCCGAGTCTGACCAAATCCATCTACACGAAGCTCGGGGTGATGTAAATGCTCGAGGTCGTATGGACGACAATGCGTCTACGTCCGTTCATTGCAATGGTGATGTGAAAGGTAGCAATGGTGAATGTAATGGTAGTGGCGAAATTGACGATTGTGAAGATGGGATGAGGAGGACAGGTCCGCTGCCCACTGCGTCTAGTGTTGCGTCCAGCGTTGATAATTTGAAGGGTTCTTGTGGACAGGTGAATGATGCAGTTGAGGAAGAGTTAAGCCATGGGGCAGAAAGATTGTTTAGGACGTTGAGTGGTAGGGAGAGAGGCAGACAGAGGCAGAGGTCTGGAGACAAGGAGAAGGAAAGGAATCATGGTCATGGTGGGCAAAGTGGACAGGCTGTTTCTGGTACGCGAGCGGGATCGCGTTCTGCTACTCCGATGTCTACAGCCAAGTCCGCCAAGTCCGCCAGTCTCAAGAGGAAGACAGAGTTGAAGGCTGGAGAGAGTCAACGGGAGGCGAACGCTTCTCGTTCTCAGTCGTGTCCTCGTCCTCAGGCTGCTGACACTGCTACTTGGCTGCCTGAAAGACCTCTCACTCCCTGTGAACAGATTGTCGCCAAGTACAACACCAAACAGAGCGCGGATGGTGTGAATAAGGGCTCTGAAGCTGGACAGTCACAGCCGACCAGACTGGACGTAATCACGGAGATTTACGACTCGGAGAACACATTCGTTAACCGAGTCTTATCCGTCGTCGACCTCTTCATCCTTCCTCTTCGAGTCCAGGACACCAAAGTTTGGATATCCGGCGTTCCTTTGGAGATTGCAAAGATGTTGGATTGGTTTGAGGATATAGTCAATCTACATGTCGAGTTGCGGCAAACGGTGTATGGGATCAAAGTCAACTTGGCTTCTGCTGCGAATGCAACTATGGAGCTTGTAGCTAATCCGTTGAGAGTGTTTGTGAAGAAACTGGAGGTGTATCAACCGTATTTGGTGAAGATAGGCAAAACAAAGGATATGCTAGATAGGTTGGCGAGAGACGTGACAAGTGACTTTGGCGAGTTTGTGAGGATCCAAGAGGATGGAGACGGTGATAGGAGTGATGATAGGACGTTGGTGAAGCTTTTGATGGAGCCTATGGAAAGACTTGGAGAGTACCATGGAATGTTTAAAGTGAGTCATTACCAATTTGCGTGACAGCGAGGCTGATTTACATTCTGCAAAGCGACTATTAGACGCAACACCCAAGACTCATCAAGATTATCTAACAACCTTTACCCTTGTGTGTTCCACGGGTCTAGTGATCAAGACTCTGAACGAAGTGAAGAAACGCGAAGAAGAATACGAATTCGTGAAGACTCTTTCGGAACGTATAGACGGACTTCCAATTTCTGCGCAACTAGCACGCCGTGAACGAAGGCTTCTCTGTCAAGGATCGCTTTTGCAAGAAGAGCGATTGCAAACGCAACGTGAAGACTCTACAGCAAAATCTCCAGCCTCAAAGATCTCGAGAATGAGTGGATTGGTCAATGCAATTCAAGAAGGACGTGGGCGTTCTGGATCAACCTCGTCGGCTTCTACGGGAACGTCGTTCAGGTCTGTGGAAACTATGGCCTCTCCACCACCTGTCTCACTGCAAGTTTTGGTCTTTTCGGATTTGGTGGTATTTGCTGCGACACGAGCAAGACGGGAAAATCAAGAGCAAGGCACTGAAAGATGGTCGTTATGTCCAGATACTGGCATTTGTAGGATCGTCGATGTGGTAGAGGTCAGTAGCTCGGATGCAGGTATGTCTTTGCCAGTTGTTTTTGTCGACAATGCTGACGATCTTTGACTTTAGGTTCCTCAATAACGCTAGATGTGGTTCCGGTCGGATCTGAGCACAGTCAGCCCACACCCACGGAAAGCTCTACTGTCAAGACTTTGTGTCTGAGAATACCTGAACCTCAGCCGTCGTCCTTATCTCCAAACATTCCTTCAAGAGAGCTCTGGATCAACTCTTTCAAACGTTCCCTCCAATCCACCCTCCGCTCCCTTTCTGACCCCCGATTTTCTCAAGAATTCCTGATTGATGGACCCAACAGGTTGCTGGAACATGACAGAAGGAGGATCCTCAATTCAATCTTGACCAGTGGTTTACCATTCCCGAAAAGTCCTTCTTTGCAGGAGGCCTCCGTCAGGATGGGAGAAGGGGATTACGACTACGACCCGTCAGGAGATCCGACAACGAAGCTGGAGAGGGAGGAGAGGGGTTGGTGGTCTTTGAGGTTTAAGCAGGTGTTGTATGAGCTTTTGCATGAGAATTGGCCAAATTCTTTTGAGGTTCTCGTTCCTGGTTTTTAATATTTTTAGTGGTTATATGGAGGGACTATTCTACTGTAGAGCATTTAATGCTAATTTCATGTTTTCTGCGAAACACCTTGCAGTTGGTTGTGTTCCAGTTATGACTTGTCGCCGCTCTCGGTCCAGGGTACAATAACCCCTGATTCAAATTTGAAAAGAAGAGTTTCGGACTTGGTTCTCGGTACTTCTATAGAAAGAATGTTCTTGAGATGCAGACTGGCGTCCTTGGGGTTGTCGAGGCTAAGGAGAGCAAACCCTAGACTCGACTACGAGGTTGCCTGTATTCTCTGTCAGATTTTGAGGCAGTTGGTGGACCGTGACAATGGTCCGTATGTCTGGATCTGCCCAATCGTTATCGAATGGGCGAGTTCATTTTCGCGTGACTTGTAAGACTGTGAGTGTAGAGATTTTGTTTTGCTTGTTTGTACATGCGAGTGTTGTGTATGGAGTGAAACGAGAGTATGAGTTTTAGTAGAAATGATGATAGAATGGATATGTGGAATGAGTTAAACGAACGTGCAGTTTCGCTATATAGTGGTGATGATAGGGGAAGGAGGGTGGGTCCGAAAAATGCGTAGAATATCGAGATATTGCTATCTAGGACAATGAGGAGTGGACGACGAAGAAGCGTCCACGTGACTACCCTCGGCTACCAAGTCCGAAAACACGCATTACTCCCCAACTTCAAGCTTCAAGCCTCAAGGCTGTCCTACTGCTACACACAATGGCTGTGTACAAATTTCCAACTTTCGTCTGGAACTTCCACCATGACTGAACTCTTCACGCCAATTCTCCCCACTGAACTCATCGAACACATCATATCGACTCTTTGGAACTTCCCTCAGACTTTAACCAAATCCAACACCCACTTTCTATCATGGAAGGACCGAGCAGGTTTCATACAAACTTCGCTGTTGGTGCACCCTGTCTGGCGGGATTTGTTCCTACGTGTCTGTTCCAGGGATCTATATGTAACGAGCTCGCATTGTGTGCATAAGCTTGTTGAAGCTCTTAACGCTGCCAACCATTCCCTCAATTGTGGCACCGTATCCACTTCATCCGAGACGGAATCGAACAATTCTCGCATTGACGTAACCTCAATGCTGACGACTAGGCTCCAGACACGCTGCTCCAGAATCACTTTCCATTACGATGACAATCCATCCCACTTGGTCGTTGTCAAACTTGAAGACACCTCCCTATATTCGTCCACAAACCCCTCTGCTCGACTCATTCTCCTAGCCAACAAAATAACACACTACAATGCTCATCTACTTGAGCTGATTGAGGAAACGCAGCTCCGGCTTGAAGTCCTTCAGCTTAAAAAGCAAAAATGGACCAGGGTCGTCGAAGCGAGAGGCCTGGAAGACACGAGGAAGGCATTGGGGTTGCCCGTCGCAGAGTCCTCGTCGTGCTTTCGAAGGGTTATCAATGCGATTTGCAAGCTAGAGCGGAAAGTAGTGACACTTGGCCCAGATGTGGAAGACGAGCTTAGAGAGAGGTTGGGTGAGCTTGTTGCTGAAGAGGAATTGAGCGAGGATGATGAGTTGGAACTGGCTTATCTCGAGAAATGGCTGTGGGTGATTGGAGAGGAGAAGTCCTTCAGTTGATAGTGCTTGCGATATCACTGAGGTCAGAGTTGATGATTTGGGATCCTTGATGCCTCATTTATCGCTCATCGTTCTGTTTACTCGCGTCTTTCATCGCTGTCCATATCTGTCCATCTCCTCGTTGCTCTCCATTTCACTTCGATCTACACCTTCCTTCACATGCATTTTTTGCGCACATATGTTTTTGCATTTTGTACCCATCTTCGTTCTTTTTTTTAACCACATCTACCCTTGTTATATACTCTTTTCCCCGTCTATCATGTATGGCAAACAGTTTTCATTTGGCTCTCTGGCTCTCTTTGTACGTTATGCTTTTCCTTATGCCATCACGTTCAACTTTTCGTCATACACACATAACCTTCAGGGTTTCTCTTACAGTTGCAACATGAAACACTATCGACTACAATTGCCCTTTGCAAGTTACTTGCGTGATACGTCAGCGGATATTTCACCCACCCTCAAGGGGCTGCCTTGTTTCTAGTTTCTTAACACTCAACCTCATCTCGCCTTCAAGCCAAGTTCGTCGTTTCAGCGAATACACTTTTCCTTTTCACTAACTTATACCCACAGCGGCCTACGCTAGAATGACTGCTGCTCGTCACTGGCCGACGATGCTACATGCAGTCACTGGCGTTCAGTTAGGCCACACCTCCCTATATGCTGAAGATCTGGATATTCCTTTCCCCAAGCTCCGGAACATGCAGATAGTAGCGGTGCCCTTCATCGACTTGGAAAGTGGTCGAGAAACCAGACGGATACCCGAGATCGACTTTGACAATTCGCTCCTACTAACGAGACTGAGGTGTTCCGAGCTTCAGCACTTCACTATGACCGACCTGATGGTCGACAAGCAGTCGTTCCTGTCTTTCTTCAGGACAGTAGGTGCTCTCAGTTCTCCCAATTCACCCGCGACACTGCAGTCACTCTCACTTCATCACTGCTACTTCGGAAATTGGGACAGCGATGCCAATGACAGCCTCGAGCCTCCCACCATTCTCAACTTCAAAGACCTTACTCTCTCGCTGAACTACGTGCAAAATCTCAGCTCCTTCACTCTCCAGTTCGCATTCGTGTGCTCCGTGGCATCCGGTTGTACAAAACTGAGTGGACGACATGGGAGCAGAGAGGTTTTGTCACGGCAGCTAGCAACTTCATTGACCAGTATCACGAAGATCTAGCCTACCTCTCCTTTCACGGATTTCACAACTACGTCGCTCAGCGGTTTCTGCAAGAAGAACTCGCCGTCTTGAGTGAACTGAAGTGTATTCGTTTTGCTGAGATGTGTAATCTCACAGAGCTGGATCTTTACTCCTCCCATATTTCCTCCAGAACGTGAAATACCATGCAGTACATTATCAACAAAATCATCCAGCCGCCCACTGTTCGTCTCAAACGATTCAGTATCCGACTGGACTCTCCGCACACTCCAAATTATGCAACCGCGGATGCGCTGCTGGCCAAACTCTATATGGCTAAAGCGGATTCTTTGGAGGAGATGGACGTTCATTTTGACGAGAAGTCGAATGAGAAGGTTCTCAGGATATCGTTACCCCCAAGACTTGTGGCTTTGGTGATGTGGTCCGGTTCATACGCGATCAAAGCTCGTAGCTAAGGTGGGTGGAGAAGGAGTGTTGGACAGTGGACTGGGCCTGGCCTCAGTGTCATTGGGGACACTTATTGTCTCTTCATTCTTTTTCTATTCTGATTTATTTCCCGTGCCAATGGTAGTGCAAAATGGATAACTTAGTGTCATATACGTATGCGACTATGTCCCTTCAAGTTGCAATATAAAAAAACATTCCTGGCCTTGCGGTAGTCGGACAAATGTACTCTTGCAATTGTTTGCCGGCGGTCCCCTGCCCCGGGCCCGGCGGTGCTGTTGGCCATTTAGGTGCTCGAGAAAAAGTCACCCATCAACGATTGACCTGGTGTATAGTAATATTACTAAATCTCATAGAATCAGACCTTTGCAATTCGTATATGGTTACGAGACATATCATTGCGGAAGTTACTCGATCACCCGTTATTCGCCTTAGAAGATTGGGTAGTAGAGTGGATTTTGTGGGGATCCCAAGTATAAAAGTGGAGAACGCGCTGATCGACACTGTTGGTTGATCTTGCGACGGCAAAGGTGGATTCGCTCGAAAGAATGGATCTTTATATTTTGGACCAGCTGCATGCGGATGTCCTTCGGATGGTGTTACCCAAGACTTGCAGGCTGAGTGTGGTACAGTTCATATCTTCCTATGGCAATATTCTGTTTCTTGAGCAGTATTCGGCCTGCGTGGAGCCAAGTGCAGAGCCAGACAATGATAGATACCAAAAATCTCTGTTAACAAGAAGTATGTCAAGGTGAATACATCGTTTCTACCTTGAAAGTAGTTTTCCTTGATACGCCCAAGTATGTACGTCAGTGATACGCAAACCTGAGTTTTGTGATTTGGGGTTCGTTTCATGATACCAATTTTGGAACTTACAATTCTCTTATAACTCGGACATCGGACCCTATCCCGAAAACTCCAAACAGTGCAATCGCTGCCCACTGGGAGGTGCGGTTGAGTTCTTGCCGGTTCGCCTATGACCATCGAGATATAACTAGCAGAAAACCTGTGTGAAAGCTTCATGAGATCAGGATGCGGAACTGTGAAGGACAGTGTGCGAAACGTAGCAAGGTAAAAATGGTTGAAACAGGGCCTGAAGTATGGAAATCGCAGTGGCGGTAGAAAGGATCTGTAGAAGGGTTCAAGATGTTACTCACCAGCGTGGGTCCTATAGATAGTTTTTGCCCTTCATTGACCTCTCCAACCATTGCGCTGTCTTGGGTGCTGTCGCACATATGGACGCGGTCGCGTAACTGTTCGATGTCGTGTTATGAAAACCCTGTGTCGATAGAGTCAGCCAGTCTAAAAGAATGCGAACGAGCTGGGTGTGAATACTGATAGGTGTGGGTTGAAGTCATCCCAGTCGGCTGTTAGCGATGGTTTTCTAAGAGAGCCAGACGAAACTTGTATCTGCGTAGGAGGCAAGGAGACATGATTGGTCTGACTGATAAACTCGAGCATATAAAGGTACTCACCTCTGCGTTGCAGAGCCAGTGTATCTCAGGAGGAGCTATCCTTTGGGAAGCTGGATGGGACGCATTAGAGACGAGAAGAGGGCAAAGTAGGAGCGCTGAACAAAGACCGAATAGTTACGATGGTATGTCTCACTCTCAGGATTCCTCCCTGATTTCTCCCAATTTTTTTCAATCGCAACTGGCGTTTTGAGTCCGGCTGCCTTGTAAGGCTTGTCTCGTATCAAGACCATGGCGGAGGAGGAAATGTAGTTCCGAACTTCCAGCCAATTTGTCCGGCGTAGAAGGGCACTGTTTGTTTGCGGCGGAAGCAGAAATTCTTTTCCTCGACCACCACCTACATCCATCGTCCAACCTCCTTCATTCTCTTCTCGACCCCTCAGTGCATTCTACTCATCATCGCCATTTATATCTTGACGAGTCCAAATCGCCAAATCCCAGGAAGACCAAGGGAACTTGAAGATCATCCCAACGAGTTAAGCAGAAAGCTCTCCTACACGGCAGCATGAACAAGTTACACCACGAACACCGACCGTCGTTCAGAATACAGATCAAGCCCCGTCCGTCTGTCCATTGTCGGCCTTTGCGCATCCTCAATGTCCCAGGCAAATATACACAAAATCTCCAAAAGCACCGGAACTCGCTCGACGCAATCTAGTCAACAAGACAATCAACCGGGCAATATTTCCTCGTCCGTCAAAGGAAAGCGACGCAGTCAAAGGAAAAAGGACGCGTCAATCGTGGCTGCAGGCGCTGAGACATGCCCAGCAAGGTATCCAACCGCAATCCAACAGGCCAGAGGCCAGACCAAAGAATCACTGCACCGCACGCCAATTCACCAGTGCCATCCTGGCAGCTGCCACAAGCCAAAGCAATTCAGGCTGGCTGACATGAAGAGTCTTTGCATCGACAGCCGTGCCTTGAGCACACCGACGAGCACAATGCACACAAACCAAGGTTTTGGAAATGGCCAGTTGTTCCCAATACGAGCTCTAGCAACTCAAGATGCCCGGGAATCCGTGGTGTAGGGATTTCTTGATGAGGGGTGTAGTAGGTACGTGGTGAAATATCAATGTCTAGTGCCGATGACTGATGATGTGCTTGTAGACATATATGTTGGGACTGTCGGAGAGTCTGGTTACCACAGTGCCCTCATTCTCAAACCGATGAGTTTTGCTGGCCGAGGTCATTAGTCGATAAACCTTGTCCATGTCTTCGTCTTGTGTCTTGGCCAAAACCTTGTTGTCCATTTTCGCCTCTGGTGGCTGTGTCTTTGGCTCTTTTTCTTGAAGCACTCTGCGAAATGGTTCAGTTCTACACTGATCAGGTCTCCATGGTCGATGTATTCGTGATGGATACGCTCGTTCCCTCGTCGAGTCATTTTCAGTGGCGTGACAGTCACGCGTGACACCGACGCAGGGTAAGCGATGGGCCGCCTGCCCCAGCAGCGACGAGTTTTAGAATAGGACACATGACGTTGTGATAAAAGCAAATGTTGGAAAGAGCTGAGAAGGATAGTCGTCACTCTGCGGGCTCGTCGTCAGCTGTATCTCTCATCACGGAAGACCCATAACGTACCTCAAGCAGCAAATGCCGACAGCGACACGTTGGCGACACCCATACAAGTACAACGAGATAACAACGATCTCGGTTGGCCCTGGTCGCTCACAGGCCCTTTCCGTCACTCAGCACCCTCATCTTCGTCGCGATTCGTCTTCAAGGCAGCGAAATAGGTGGTCTGCAAGAGCAAAGGCGGTCCTCCGAAGTCTTCAGAGCGTCCAGATGATACCAGCACATTTCATTTCCAACCAATGGCTTTGACTGCAGATATACGGTTAAATTTGAGGGTGGAGAATGGGTGTTGTGGAGGAGCTTTTGGTGATTGAGGAGACTAGGACGATTCGTGCTTGTTCCCGGTGTTCCAGAGATGTCTGCCCGAGCCTATGTACCCGTGGCCGATGCTGTTCGTCCTTTCAAGCCTACTTGAACGAAACGGAACAGCTGGGAGAGAGTCGTCCATAGCATATAGGCTTGGTGGCGCCCCTAGAACCGAAGAGGAGGGCGTCTAGTGCGAGGAGTTGGCTGATTTAGCTATTTTCCCTCTTTACCATCATCTTGACGTGGTACAAGTGGGTTTTGGAGGTAGCGAGAGGAGAGATGACGTCTGGCCAAGGGAATGCTGGGTGGCGCGATGGGTTGGAGGAGACTGCTGGTCAGGCCTAAGCCCATAGGTGCTGGTGTCTTCGGGTACGTTTATCGCTGCAGCGGCTTTTTTGGTGGTTACCCACGCCCAAGTCTTCTTTTCCATCCAGCTTTTCAACCAAAAAATGAACCAGCGGGCTCCACCGTCGCTCACCTCACCCATTCCCTCTCAAACATCTGACTACTTTCTCAAAGTAGCTCATTACTGCCAGCGCCGTCAAGCTGCCACGCAACCGAAGGTAGCAATGAGAGATTTATGCCACCGAACAAAACTCTCTCGTTTTGGTCGACGACAACATCCATACACTAAGAAGAGTAAAACTGTCAGTACCCTCCATATCGACGGTCTCGCAGCTTCTGACGGGGTCTCTTTCCTCAGAAACGAATTCTCGTGGTAGATGATCGGGGATTTTCTGATGCGGTGCGTCCATGCATGTCGTTTCTACATGTAGTTGCGCATTTTCTGAATTTCTCAATGTCCTTTCTATCAGGTCGCCGAGCTGCAACGCCAACGTCCCCCCGAGCCCTACCCAGAGTTTTGGGTTTTTATGGTTGTGAGTTGCCCTCTTATTTAATTAGGACATGACTTACCTCCTCTGACCGCTACGACTTCGACAGGCTATAATCACATTACGACTCGTCCAAGTCATCGTCATTAGCATTGCCTTCTTTCGTGGCGTGCTTGGTGGTCACAATGCTGACGAAAGCCAACAGTTGTAGCAACGCAAAATTTCTTGTTCTAAAGTGAGTTCTTGATCATCATCCCGCCACTCTAACTTCAAGCTTACCGATCCTGATCGACGTCGATATCCCCGTAATAGATCCCGCCAAAGCAAGCTTCGCAAATCTTGTATCAATACTATGTTGAATTCTCCACTCGCCATCATTGCAAACAGTGCTGTCCGTCATCAATCTATTTTTTCTTGGTCGCATAATCCGCCATCCTAGTGGGATTGGGCGTCGATGAATGTATCTTGGACTATCGTCCTAAAAAGTGTCTGAATGTGCGTTCGTTCGTTCCTGTATCACTCCTCTGTACACGGGGCTAATAATTCTCTTCTGCAGGTTACTACCTTGCATCTAATGTATATCAAATCATCTACCACTACACGAACATTTCGCTAGAGCTGTTATTATTCTCCCTGCTCCCAGCTACTAGTACTCTCCCCTCAAAGTGTATATACTACTCTGGTACTCCGAAACCAATGCATAACCCGTTTCTCGCAATCTTCTACTGTGGCTGCCTTCTCCGCTTCATGTTTGCTCTAAATTAACATGATTGGGCCGGATAGCTATCCGTCAAGACCAGGTATATGAGTAATAGCGACCATATTGGGACACAGAGCTGTCGTCCTGTGATAAGTCTGATGTCATACAAGAGTACACCTATAAAAAGGCTTGTCTTTTCTTGAGATCTTTTCCCAAATTGTCTTCGTACCCTCAGAAACTAAGGACTATATGTCTCTACCTCCAAGGAAGATCGGGAACGCGTCAGTCAACCCTATCGGGTTTGGTGCGATGGGTATCAGTCGGTTCTACGGCACCGTTGGGACCGATGAGGAGCGGTTCCAGGTACGGCTCGCACAACATTGCAAAACACAAAGTCTCTTTTCGACGCCCATCATGATCTAGGTTTTGGATGCTGCCTACGCTAAAGGCTGCACTCACTGGGACTCTTCAAACGTGTACGGCGATTCTGAAGAGCTCATCGGTAAATGGTGCGTTTGCAGCCGTGATTTCGCGTTTGGGATGAGAGCGGTGGACTCACTGACTTTTTCCCACAGGTTCAAGAAGACCGGCAAACGCAATGAGATCTTTTTGACTTCAAAGTTTGGTATCACTGGAGCCAAACCTCGTGGCGAACCTGAATACGTGAGGGAGCAATGCCAGAAGACTTTGGAGAGATTTGGCGTGGATACGATTGATTTGTATTATCAGCACAGGTGTGTATCTGTCTCTTCGTGTTCCTTTCGGCGACCTGACGCGTTACTGAACACCAGAGTTGACCCCGATACCCCTATTGAACTTACTGTTGGGACTATGGCGGAGCTCGTCAAGTGAGTAGTCAACGCGTTTTTCAAAGCATTATTTCCGAACCTGAGGTCTTGTGTGCATAGGGAAGGCAAAGTCAAATATCTCGGTCTTTCGGAATGTACTGCTGAAGATATGCGTCGTGCACATGCCGTACACCCTATCTCTGCGATTCAAGTCGAATTTTCTCCTCTGGTCCTCGACATTGAGGATGACAAGCTGGCTATTTTGAAGACAGCTAGAGAACTTGGGATCACTGTTGTCGTTTACTCTCCTCTTGCAAGAGGACTGATTACTGGACAATTCGTGAGTACTTTGCATATGGTCATGCTCTGTGTCATTGGGGTCACTAATGAATGACCGCTTTGTCTATAGAAATCTCCAGATGACTTTGAGGAGGATGATTTCAGGCACAGTGTGCCAAAGTACGCCTAGGCCATATCATGATCTGCTTGTCTTCTCATTGTGCTCCATTCTCCCAGGTACTCGAGAGAGAACTTCCCGAAGATCCTGGAAGTCGTAGATCGTCTCAAGGCCATCGGAGCCAAACACAACGCAACTGCAGGACAAGTAACGTTAGCTTGGATTCTTGCTCAAGGAGACGACTTTGTGATCATTCCTGGGACGAAGAAGGTCAAGGTATGATTTTCAACCTGCTTCTCGGGACGCTTTACTGATGAAATGCTCTAATTTCATAGTACGTCGAGGAGAACGCCGGAGCAGCAGCCGTCAAGCTTAGTCCCGAAGAAATTGCCTCGATCAGGGAGATTGCAGTGGATGCAAGCAAAATCCCGGGAGAAAGATATGGCTCGGCCGGTATGAGCGCTGTGCTCGTCCAAAGTCCGCCTCTTAAGAAGTGAAATAGTCATTTGAAGTCCTACTGTATATTGTACCTGTAAATAAGAAATTGTTAGCTGGAAACTGTATGCCTTTCTGCGTTGCTTTTGATCAGGAAGAGGAAGTAAGAAGGGTTTAGGTATTTTGATTTCAGAAAATAGAGAAGAGACCGTTCCCCCCAGTTTGGTCAGAGACCATCGCATGTGAATTGGAAGAACACATGAGATTCAGCTGAACTTCGAATATTTCAAGACGAACAGCTGGTGCTCGAGTGATTTCCTGGATGATGTGGACAACGGAAGAGAGAAAGTATGCGAGGAATCTAAGTGAGTACATCTCAGCGAATCGTATGTGCTTGATTGCTTCTCCTTCTGGTGCAGGTGACGGCAGGTCGCTATCGTAATTGAACTCGCAGAAGGACGTGCGACATAGGTTTTCGCTAGATCGGTCAATGAAGATGTCTGTTGCGCTACACAACGTGCTGTACAGCTGAATGGTTTGGAGCCCTCGAAATTCGAATGTGCGGTTGAGCAAGTTAAGGCCGCCCACTGATTTTTAAGTGTTTCGGAGGTTAAGGATTCTATCAACAGGCCCTGTACGCGCATCTCTATCTGAATGAAAACCAAAGGTGCACGAGTCGAAAGATAGAACGGACAAGGAAGAGAACGCTGGAGTAGAATCTAATGCCTTGAAGATAGACAAAGAGGAGCGAAGATCGAGATTCAGCCTATTCGAGCCGAAGTTCTGAAGGGAGGTACACTTCAGCTTCAGCAATAGCGCGTCGTTGAAATCAACGATGAGGGTCTCTCCAAGGATTAAGGAACGGGATATCTTCGAATAGATAGAGGTGGGGTATTCGCGTGCCTTTGACTGAATGGGCAACTATTTGGAGCAGCCAGCAACCTCGACGAACTTTTCAACTCTGCAAGTGCATTTGCACTGTCATGCCAATAATATGGACACAAAGGATAGGTTTTTCTTGAAAAGGCTGCGAGGAAGCCAGTCATGACAGACCAGAGCACACATTTGACGTCGGCCTGCGGTGATGACAAGTCGATGATGCTATCCCGAAGCTCTAGATCTGGACTAAGAGACTTGAAACCTTTGGGTGGATTATCTTGAGTATATATATGAGACCTTGGGCGGATGCATGGTGGTAGTTTGAGGAAAACCCGCATATTAAAATTACAACGGGGTCCATCGGAGTCGGGTGACGGATGCTCGGATGTTGAAGCCAGCAGTGTCCTTTCACAACCTCCATCAGCACCCCCCTTTGCTTTTCTTACTCGACCCGCGGCCACACTACATTTGTCATTCCAATGCCGTAGCCCTACTGCTATGTGATTGACCGTGAGTGTCCATCACTGCACTAGTTTCCAAATTCCAGTTCCTTTTTCTCATAAAACCCCAGATCCCACACATCCTATCCCATCAGGTCCTATCCGCCAGTCTTGCGTCCATCTCTTGAAACACCATGGACAAAGTCGCAGAGCTCAAGTCCAAGGAAATCCTCGAAGTCGTCTTCCCCAGTTCGTACTTATCTTACTAACCAGGACCGACCGTTCCTGACTAGGCTGCACATAGCTATCGGCTTTTTCCTCCCATTACTAGAGGCGAAAAGGGAAGAAATCACTTCTACGCCCAAGAAAACGTTCTCGTTTGGGCCGAATGAGAGACACAAGGTGTGTGCTCCAATGGTATCTCTCCGAACCTAGTCTGACACTCCCACGCAATCATTATGACAGCTCGATATCTACTACCCGACTGAAGTGCCTTCCAGCGGCAAGACATCCGTCCTCTTCTTTATCTATGGAGGTGGTTGGAGAAACGGCGGTCGTACCCTTCCTCCTCCTGCTGACTTGGGATACGGAAATCTCGCAACCTACTTCTCCAAGAAAGGTTTCGTTACCATCATCCCAGATTATCGTCTCATTCCGGAAGCTTCTTTCCCCCAACCAATGGAAGACGTTCGTGATGCTATCACTTATGTCCTCGAGAACGATCATGTTCTTCGCAATGGCACTGTCACAGACCCAGATACCGACGGAATCTTCTTAATGGGACATTCCGCTGGAGGCGTCAACGTCGCGACTCTCTTTGAGAAACCTGGGTTTACCGACCCCAAGGTATTGTCCAAGTTCAAGGCCGCAGTGTTGATAGCTCCAGTGTACAATTCACGCCCCGATGCGCTTATTGTTGACCCGGACACAGCTGAGAAGTTTTATGGGGGATACGACGGGTTTGAGAAGAATAATCCATATACTTGGTTGAAAGAGGCTTCTCCGGAGACGTTGAAGATGTGGCCCAAGATTCTGTTGGTGGAGAGTGAGAACGATCCAGATTCGTTCATTGCTGTTAGGAAAGAGTGGCAGGAGTTGTTGGATGAGAAGACGGCTAGCAAGCACGAGGTGGTGATTGCAAAGGGCCATAATCATATCAGTATCACTTGGGCGTTACTCACCGGCCAGGGTGAGGAATGGGCGGAAAAAGTGGTGGAATGGTTGAAGAATTTGTGATCTATTAGTATGTGAGAAGCACTTGCTTCGGAATTTAGGAAAGGATATTTAGGAAAGGAGATGTATATGTAAACATCGTACAAAGCACAACGTATAATAGATTTCCAACCGCAGCGGCTCACCGATTCATGAGAAGACTGGATAAATTTAAAATGACTCAGGCAGCAACTGAAACGAGAAGCCATCCTGGGGAGGTTCTTGCGTAAGATTCCCATAGATACCCCTCTGAAAGCTGAAGATATGTTGAGGGCACACCGTCATCTCACTAATCTTGTATCATATTAACCAAACCACCTCCTCCAACAGCGAGTACTACTCATACAGCTACTGGGAGTATATGTACATGAAAAATGGGATATGGATATACCAAGAAAAAAGCGTATTTCCAGTGCGTAGATCTAGCAGACATTAAACAGAATGTGGGATATAGTGCATATAATCAGCGGTCGTAACAATACAGGATCTCCCTGTCAGAACGAGACGAGACGAGAACACGCCACGCATGAACTACCGAGTGGCTTAATCAGCCTAGCATTTAGCAGGAGCGGCGAAGCCCTGAAGAGAGAAAAAAGGATGAAAATCAGTAAACAATATACGAAGGAAATGAAAAAATGAAGAAAACTCACATCAGTCCGGACCCCTCCACCCCAAGGCGTACGGCCAATGATGGTCGCATCCGTGCCCAATCCTCTCTCAGAGAACGCCTTCCACAACGTACAGAAGTTCTCACCACCAGTGAGCTGCTCATCAGCGAGGATGATAGCATCACGAGCGTCGAAGAACGAAGGTTGGCAAGGTTGGAGTTTCATTCCGTTGAGGACGAGTCTGTATTATCAGAGAAGAAATCAGCGTCAATGTGAAAAGAGAAAGAACAATCAGACGTACTGAACAGAAAGAGTGTTTCCATGCTTGGGAATGACAGTTGAAGGTCTATAGAAGTCACCCTCTGGTACAGTGCCGTTCTCCAGAGGAAGAGGAGGGAACAAGTCTTCTCGGAAGCCATGCTCGGCAATGAGACGCTGAGAAACGATCCAGAGCATTTCTGCCCAGACTTCTCCGATGGCGTGGACACCCCAGTAACCAGGCTTGTCAAGGGTCTTGTAGGTCGAAGGGTTGATGGTGTCGTTCTGTGAAAAGATAAGGAAAAGTTAGGAAACGAGAAACCTTCGACATCAGCACAGGCAACTCACCAAGGAGTAGGGATAGTTCCTGATACCAGTCTCCCGGTTAGCAGCCCAAGCACCCATGGGGTAGTCAGAATACTTCTTCGTGCTACGGATAGTGGTCGCCAAGAAATCACCCCAACCTTCACCCATTCCTCCACTCTCGCCCCAGCCGAGACATCCCGAGTTCAGAGGTCCACCAGTAAGACGTGTGCTCAAACCGTGACTGAGCTCATGGATGACGATACCAGCCTCAAAGTCACCGTCCCTGTAAGGAATGGCAGTGTTCCACAGGTACATGCGCATACGACCGTTCTGACCGTCAGGAGGGGTCATGAAGTTGGCATTGTTAAATCCTGAACCATCCTGTGCGTTGGCGATGACAGCATCTCCTTCACGACCACCACGGTCAAAGTTGTGTTGTTGGAAGTTTCCAGCAACTTCATCGAAACCATAGCTATGAGATTTCAAATGTCAAAATGCGTTCAAAAAATTGAATGGAAAGTACGCACCGGTAGTAAAGGTCATGCACCAAGTTGGAAGTGTAGAACAATTGAGAAACAGTTGCGTTGATGTAGCTGTAAGCTTCATCCTTGGCATCACCCTTGTCAGTATCCTTGGGTTTGTACTTGAAGTCGAAGGCCATGTCCTTGTCAGCTTCTGGGCGGAGGTTGGTGAGGTAAGAGTTCTGACCCTCCCAGTTCTCCTGAGCAAAGACCTAGAAACACATCGATCAGCTTGAACGAACTAAGGTGCAAAGAACATATCACTAACGTTGTTACCCCAAGTGGTGGTGGTGTTCCTGTAGAACTCGCCCTTAGGCTTGAGGCCGTTCCATGAAGGATCATTCTCGTAAGGCAGAGAGTGCCAGCCGATAGGTGAAGCAAGGCTGTCGAAGTTCTCCTTCATTATGGACCTTTCACCATCTTGGGGATCATTAATACCCCATGGGAAGACATTGTACGTGGCGGGTGCCTTAGGAGTCTCGGGAGGAGGAATGGGAGCAGAGTCCGAAGCCCAGTCAACAACGGAGATGATGCGGTGAGGGGCAACGGCAGAGACGGACGCCTCATACCAATTGTCTTGCATCTCGACTTCGAACTGTCGGTAGTGATTAGCCAACAGCTTGAGAATTAAAAATAGGGTAAACACTAACCTTCCAGACAAGGTTGAGCTCAGTGGTTTGACCATCTTCGCTGGGACCTGGACATAAGCCAAGTGGGCCTTGACAGGGTTGACAGTGTCAGGGACGTTGTCGACAAACATATGGTTGATGGCATCCGTGGGCGCAAAGTGAGGGGAAGAGGAAACAGTCATCTTCTCGAGGTGCTCGTCATATTTGCCAAGAATACCGTCAGCAACCTCAGTGTTGGGAGTGGCAGCAATCATGAACTGAAGCAGAGCAGGACGGAGGTCAGCAGAGTCCGCTGAAGGCTTGCTCTCGGCCATCTCGTAGGGAAGTTCATGGTATTGACAATAAGATTCGTGGAGATGGACTAAAGGAGCAGCATGCCTCTGATACTCGGCGACCCTGTCGTTGCCCATAGGAACCTGGTCACCGACGGACTGAGCAAAGCTTGAATGGTGCTTGACGAGCTCCTCAGTCAAGTCCTCACAGTATTCACGGTGAGGATGACGAGAAGCCGCTACCCAGGGGTTACCCATCATACTAGGAGTAGTACCACGGAAGAACTAACCAGAGAAATGTCAGACATATTCTCATTTGGGAAGCTCGGAGTGTATGACTCACCGAGTTACCATATGACAGAACCCGTCCATCCTTAATGTTAATGTTCATGTTAGCGTCCGCTACTTCTAGACCGTTGACCATTTGGCGAACGTAGACATGGGTGATACCAGTCTGGGAGTCGGTGTAGGAGTCAGGACGGATCTTGAAGGTCATTGACTGCGACAGTTGGCCACGTAGAACGTCCTCGATGAAGGCTTGTGCGACGTCCATGGGATCGGCATCCTCGTTGTGAGGCAGGAAGCCATTAGTTGTAATCTGGTAAGGATTGGAATAGTAGGCGGCATTGGGGTTTATGGGTCCGAAGCCAAGCGACTTGCGAAGTTTGACGGGACCGTTGGGATTGACATGAGCCGCTGCGAGGCCAGCCAGGAGCGACGCGATGAGTAAACAACGCATCTTCAGAATATGAATAGTAGATGTGGCCTCTAAAAGAGATAGAGAGTGAACTGAAAGAGCTAGTTGTAGATGAGGTGGTGGTTGGGTTATAAGGAACCTGGAGCCGCTTGCGTATGCACAGCCCGCTCAATAAGGAAGATAACAAGAACTCACACGACCCGCTTATAATAACAAATTGACTCTCGATCACCCTACAGTACCCCATATTTCAACGTGTACCACTGAAACGTGTATATGGCGAGGCAAACTACAGTCTACATTAGAAGTATCACCAACTAACAGGCAATGGCGTCTACACAGAAAGCGAAAGAGTGGACAACGCATTTGATAAGTACGTAGCACAAAGTCTTATCTCGTTTGGTGTCAAACTTGTCCCATTTGGGTTCCCGTCGCAACGTGCCAACGACTCACACCAACGCAACCCACCCTTGACTAGCTCACCCTGCTGCAGAGCCGCGAGGCGCAGATAAAGAGAACGAACATTTCTATTATCACCAGTCTCGTAGAGTAGCACTACTTCGCATGTCCTTCAAGTAAAAAGAGCGTCGTGACGATTAGGTCAACGTCACATCGACACTGTCGCTGCGGAAAACTGAAGTGAAGCCAACAGCCTAAAAGTCATCCATAGTAATAAGCAATTGATACCAAACGCAGAGAGCACTAGTATGTACTCACCTCAAATCCCAAGCCAAAATGAACCAAGCCCAACTGAGCCGGCCCTTTCTGATTGGGTAAAGTGAGGGTAAAGTTTTGATGGGCAGGCTTGGTTCGCTCCTGAGGATCCCTTTGAGGGTTAAAGGTCCCATTGTACAGAAGGAACTGCATAAACTCTTCTGGTGAAGTACATGTGAATTGTTCACACATAGTCACTCCAATAGCGATAGCGATGTCCTGGAAAGGTGTAGGGGGAGTCTGAAGGTATGAACGATGACATTGAGTACAGTCAGCGCCAATCAGAACAGAAAAAGGCCACGCTAAATATATACCCACCGGAACATCAACTTCAACCGTAATACTCGAACCCGCAGCTAGGTTCGCTCCGTTGGCAGGGACCCCAAACTCTGCATTCTGAGCGAACACTGAGGTGGCCATTGCGGCGAGGAAGACCAAGGGTGCGGTGAACTTCATGGTGTAGATGGATGAGGTAGGATAGAGGTAAAGGCAAATAGGACGAGGATGCTCTTCCTTGAATGCTTGAAGTCTTTATATACTTTTGGCTGCCGCTGCCATAGTAGAACCTAAGTCTTGATTGTTTGACAGATACAATGGAAAATCGTCTCCACTGGGTAAAACGGCAAAAAGACGGTCGGAACCCAATACGAGCGCTGATTCACACAGCATAGTGTGATACAGCGTTGTCCGAGTACACAGTCGGTGTACGTAGGGTGCGGACAATGCAGGCCTTTGCACGAAAAGGGTTCGGGATTAGGCTTGAGATGACGTCAACGTATGGGGTTCCATGAGATGAGATAAAAATGAATCATCGACCGAAGCAAGACCGGAGGCTAGGACTGGGCTAGGACACTGCTATGTGTTTCAGCATCTGCATCCAGAAGTGCATCCAGAAAGGATTAATGACTGCAAGGGCTTTCATGCCCGTCTTCCGACGTGGTCACGTTGCTTGACTACTGGTCTGAGAATGACAGTCACGGTGAGAAGGGGAAAAAAAGAACCAAGTCAACATGAACGAGTCTAGGTACAGCTAGAATCGAAGCGATGGGGAGGCACTCGAAGACTTCGAAGGCACTCACCTAATCCCAGCAGTCCTTCTGCCATCATGTGGTATCTCCTATAAACTTACGGCCAGAAAGTAGCAGCTGAGGCCTGAGGCATCAAGGAACGAGGAACGAGGAAGCTTGTTCTTCCTCAAGTTCCGAGTCACGAAGGCAGAGTCAATTTCTTCAAGACAAAAAAAAAAGAAAAGAAAAAACTAAATATATTTATTCCCAATCCAGGTAGCTACTTCGTCAACTGCAATTTCCAGTGAAATGTGCGTGCCCATACACTACGCTCACGCCAAGGTAACATTGATGCTATCGCTGTTAAGCGCCGAAAAGAAGCCAGCAGCCTGGTCAAAAACATATGAAGCAAAGAGAAAGAAAGAAAAAAACACAGTAAGTTATCAACCCAATAAAAACGAAAAGCGCACTCCTACTCACCCCCTCACCCAGCGCAAAATGAACCAACCCCATCTGCGCAGCGCCTTGGCCATCAGGAAGAGTGACCGTGAAATTCTGATGAGCCTGCTTCGTTGGCTGAAGAGGATCCCTCTGAGGGTTAAACGTCCCATTGTATAAAACGGTCTCCATCAATTCCTCTGGGGAAGAGGTGCAGCCTAAAGGAAGGCGGTTGCACACGGTAAAGCCAATGACGAGACCGACTTCTCGGACGGGTGCGGAGAAGAGCTGTGAAGGAAGAAGGAAAAAGGATGAAGTATGGCAAGGTTAGTTTCTCAGTACCAGGGTCAAGTAAAAAGGATGGCATAGGCGAAAACGAGAAAAAAAATGACGACTCACAGGTGCTTCAATTTCGACCGTTATAACGGAACCTGCTTTCAACGTGTCTCCATTCGCAGGGACAAGAAAGTCTGCGATTTGAGCGAGAGCAGGGGTTGTCAGACTCATTGCAGCGAGAAAGACGAAAGGTGTTGTAAGAGAAAGCTTCATGGTTGAAGTAGAGTAGTCTTGGTCTCGACGGTTATCGCTGAGGATCACAGATAGGTTGAATGACCTGCTGGTTCTCGTTGACCTCGTCCCTTTTATGTACTCCTCGTTGACCTCCAGGCGACTAGAGTATTGACCGAAACTATGAGCCTAGGGGGGGCAGGCATGTATATTAATAGCCAGCCATCCACTTGGAAGAAGCTGCCATAGTCGATTAAGTGAAATCCCAGTGGTGGCTAGTATGTGTGCTGTATTGTTTTGCGGAACTGTCATATTGTGCGCAACCCAACTGGCACTGGCCCTGGCCCTGACAGCCACAATTAGCTGGGATTCCTCTCCACGAGCACTTCGGAGATGGCGCTGAAGCCCATCCGTTATTCGTGGAACAGGTACATGAAGAGTCCTGTAAGATATCACGAACGTTGTACTTGCAGAACCCAAAAGGCAATTGACTGCTCACCGACACCCAATATGTACTTAGCAGTATTACGAGACTGCCATCAACGTATTTGTCGGATTTCTAGAGTGTCTCCATTCATCCCGAGTGTCGAGGAGTCTGGAGCATAGTACGACCGTCATGGATGGCTTCATAGCCCAGCTGGCCCTGGCCCTGACAGCCACAATCAGCTGGGATTCTTCTCCACGAATACTTCGGAGATAGCGCTGAAACAAGTAAATGAAGAGTCCTGTAGGATATAATGAACTTTGTCGGATTTCTAAAAATACAGGAGTTCAGCGGATGGCGGATATAGCACAGTCAATGAGACCTGGTACCTTTACATGCAAAACTACGACTCTACATGGCGCTGAGGGCATTAAAGCCCGACATTAGATAAAAGTAGCCATGGCAGAGTTCTTTCGGGTTTGACCAGCACACGAGTCCTAGAACATATGAGGCACAAATTGCTTCGAGAGAAGAAGGCTAGGTGTCGTGCGTTCTTCTAAAGGTAGGCAAAAGAGAGCAAAGGAAGCTGAGGGCAACGGAGTTAAAGTATGGGGAACAACACACCTTGTAACTTGTCCAACGCACATCAAGACCGGGGCTCATGAAACACGATAGACAAAGCATTGAATAGAGCCATAGTACTCTGAACAGAACGAGAAGTAAAGGAGGGGGAAGAGGAGTGAGAGCAAAGAGAGCACAGCCACACAGTCATTTTCGTTTTTTCGCGTCCATCGACAACGTCCTCCTCGACGTCCACGCACAAAATGGCGGAATACGACCTCTCCAAAACTATCATTCCATATCTTGACCGCCATCTTACTTTCCCTCTTCTTGCTCATCTCGCTGAGATCAACATCTTTTCCGTTGAAGACGTCCAGGCTGCCCAGTATGAACTCGCAAAAGGCACAAACATGGTGGATTACTCAGAGAACTTGTTCAAGGCAATGCATCCCGATGAAAAGGCGCCCCAAGGTGTGTGGTGTTACAGAGAAAGAGTCTTACTTGAAGGCTCTTTTCATCTCTTCTCATTTTTGACCTTCATCTCAACAGAATTCGAAGACAAGCGTCAAAAAGCAGTTTCTACCAACGAAAGGCTAGAACAAGAAGCTCAGGTTGTCCTAAATGTCATTGAAAACCCCGACGTCGCCCAGGCTTTGCGCCAGGACAAAAACCAAAATTTGCAGTATCTAAAAGATAACTACAACGTACGTTGCCTTCAGTTCCAATCTGACGTATCTCTAAAATCATTTCAACATAGCTCACCCTGGAGCACATCAATGCCCTTTACAATTTTGGCAAATTCCAATACTCTTACGGAAACTACAGTGGTGCAGCCGACTACCTCTACCACTTCCGCGTCCTCTCCACCGATGCAGACCTTACCATCTCTTCTCACTGGGGTAAACTCGCCTCAGATATCCTCACCGGAAAATGGGACACCGCTCTCGAAGAATTAAACGCCCTCCGTGAAGCCATCGACTCACGAACACCCGCACCCTTCGCGCCAACGGTCAGCGCACTCAACTCCAACACTCCCACCGTAGACCCAGCTCTTAGCCAGCTTCACTCAAGA
Source organism: Tetrapyrgos nigripes (assembly GCA_013368315.1). Classification (NCBI taxonomy): domain Eukaryota; kingdom Fungi; phylum Basidiomycota; class Agaricomycetes; order Agaricales; family Campanellaceae; genus Tetrapyrgos; species Tetrapyrgos nigripes. The sequence continues at coordinate 82,769 of JAACJM010000096.1, read as the reverse complement.
ACATGGCTCGTCCACTGGTCCCTTTTCGTCTACTTCAACCACCCCCAGGGCCGTTCCCTCCTTCTCGAGACATTCCTCTCACCCACCTACCTCAACACGATACAAACTTCCTGCCCATGGATCCTGCGATACCTAGCTGCCGCAGCTATTATCTCCACACCCACACCTTCCTCTGCATCAGGTTCTACACCTGTTTCGTCGAGGGTTAAAAACGCTGTCAGAGAGGTAGTCAAGGTTATTCAGATGGAAGGGTATCAATACTCGGATCCGATAACTCAATTTCTCATGCAGCTGCATGTGGAGTTTGATTTCGAGGCTGCTCAGAAGGAGCTCGGGAAGGCGGAGACGGTTGTCGCGGATGACTTTTTCTTGCAAGAGTTTAAGGACGACTTTTTGGAGAGTGCGAGGTGCTTGGTTAGTGAGGCTTATTGTAGGATTCACCAGAGGATAGATATTGGGTACGTCTTCCTCTTTCTTCTGATCAATCTCTGCTGTGTCTTACGAATAGTCTTTCTATGCAGCGATCTTTCCGACCGCCTCAACCTTCCCCGAGAGGAAGGTGAAAAATGGATCGTCAACCTCATTCGTGAAACTAGAATGGGACAAGATGCCAAGATTGATTTGGAGAAGGTGTGTCTGTGCCTACCTTGTACTCTAGGTGTCTTTTGCTAACATCTGATCCTCCTTTTTTGTGCACAGAACCTCATCCAAATCTCTCGTCCTCCTCAACCAATCTACCAATCCGTCATTGAAAAAACTCGTGGACTCGCTATCCGAACCCAGGTCCTCGGTGCAGCTGTTGCCAAAGCATCAGCTCCACCGCTCACGACGGAGGCTCAGGCTGCTGCTGTTGCGGTCAGCTAAACGCCATAAGGGGAGAAGATGCAGGGCTTGAAGATGTTCTGCTAGTGTTCTTTATGCAGATGTATGTATACTACTTTGTATCTTAGACCTCGGCACGTCACACGGGATGTTTCGTTCGCGGGTTTCTGCTTCCATTTACACGTACACCTGCACATATACATGCATTGTTTACATTTTGTATTTTTGATCGATGTCGGCGTCATGTACGAGTGGTTAACAAGGACCGAGGACAGAAAGTATGAGCGTTGTCCATTGGAAACAGAGGAGTGCAGAGATATGTAGATCACAACGAAAAAAAAAAGTAAATCAGTAAGTCCGTCTGCACAGATAAGCCATACCCTACTACGTAGTCCATTGAAAGGAAAGTGTCAATGTGAGAATGCTAGCTACACATGAGGAATGAATGAGGTCCACTGAACAGTCTGGAATGCACTTGCTGGTAGAGCTCGTAGGGAGACGAAGGACTCCACTATCAAGTATAACCTAGCCAATACATAAAAAATGGTCAGCAATCGTAGCAACAAAGCCAGCAATCGTAGCAACAAAGCTATCAGGAGCGAAACGCTAGCGTGAAGGCCAGCATCTCCACAGAGAAACCAAAATATATGCACTACGGGAAATAAGGGTGCAGCAATGATTACAATTGTTGAGACATGCCATATACGTTGCTCTATATTCGATGGGAAGACAGAGTTCCATGCAATGCAATGGATGGCACCGAACGCTACTGCGATAGGTGCCACAAGGAGGGCTGGAGAACCTATTAACTTCCGGAGAGCCATGCGAAATGGCCTACTATCAAAAATAGGAACTCCCTGCCACCCTGTATAGAACGTAGGTACACTCGCAGGTCTCGACTGCCTTTGTAGCGGGGGAAAGAAGGTAGACCTGGAGCTTTTTGAGGGCTGACATTGGGGCATATCGAGAAGATGAGGGCTGAAATTGTCAAACTCGTTGTACTGGAATGTAGAAGTTGAACCAAATGATCTAGTTGGTCATAAAGAAATCGTTAGGGTTTGTAACTGAAAGCTTTTGACAAGACTTACCCGTTTTGTTGCACGGCCTCTGGCAAAGGACAGGATGGAGACCTTGGAAATGATCTAGTTGATCATAAAGAAATCGTCAGGGCGCCTGTAACTGAACGCTTTTGACAAGACCTACCCATTTTGTTGCACCGCCTCTGGCAAAGCCAAATCGGGTAAGGATACAGTAGACGCTCGAGGCTTTGACCCTTCGGAGGGTTCATTTTGCAGCACGCCTGAAATTCGAGAACTGAAAACTTCACAGTCAACTTAATGCAATGTGGATAAGTTTGACAACGGTCTGCATGGTAAGGGAATGATCAGCGTTTTCAAAGCAAACTTGAAGCGAAACTTACGTTGTTTGAGATGTAGATTCGAGCCAGGATCCAGGTCGAAATTCGATGGAGCGGCTGATCAAGTCACTGTCCTTGGTGCTAATCGCGTCATCGTCTGCTCCTCCCTGTATCAGCCGAGCTAACAACCAAAACGGACGGGAAGCTAAACGCCTATAGGCTCGAGGGGTATCCTGTTGAAAAGTAGGCAAACGAAGAAATTCTTGATCCGGCGATTCGGCACTAGCAACATGAACTGGGTGTTCCACTCCCAAGGGTTTGTTCCACCACAAGGCATAGATCACAAAATTTAGGACAGCAAAAGCAATGGTCAGAGCTTCCAACTGTGTGATCGCTAACCCTTGGAATTTTCGAGCAATGCATTGCAGAATGAACCACATTGTTTGAAAGACAACTAATCCCTTTGCTAACACGTCGCCTTTGCTCCGGTCCCAGATTTCCTCTGCGGAAATCCGTAGTGTAGGACTTTGGCGGAACATGGATAGCCGATGAGGATAGAGGACACGTAGGGGGCCATGTTCATCGTAAATCATGAAACCGCCCATGATGGCAAAAAACCCATGGACCTGTTTCCAGCCAAGGTCTGCAAACACTCAGTAAACATACAGACAGCTTGTATGAAAGAGAAAGAACTCACCTGCATGTTCCCTGGCTATCTGTCGAGAGGATTTCCATTGTCGTAAGGCCCATATCACAATGAGCTCGGGGGCAATCAGTGCGAGAGCGGTGATGCCGACTCGTCGGAAGAACCTCTTTATGTGGCCTTCACTTAACGGAGGGATATTGGGATGAATAGAGACCCAGGTGCAAGCAAAGATGGTGGCCAAGCAACTCCAGACTATGTCCTGTATCGAGCGCTTGTCATCACTGTCATCGCCAGAGTCTCGGGAGAGTACAATTGACTGGCAGTTGCAGTTGACGCCTGCAACCTCTCTATGGACATTAACTGGGACAGCGCAGGGAGTCAGGAGAAGGCAGCAGAGTGAAAGCACTAGTGTTATCCGCCATGGTAGGGATTACATGGGGAAGATAGGATGCGACGATTTGAAGGTGCCCAGTCGTTATAATATCACGAAGAGCTGTAGAGATCAAAGGAAGAGCATGGCATGTTGATGACGATACATAGAAGCCTAGAAGAAGGAACAGCTGACTGAGGAGAGAAGCACCCTTTTTCGAGAATAGAGCTGCTTCGACAGTTGCGTGCTTCAGAGAAACCAGACATTGTCTGCAGATTCTAAGGATGGGACTATAAAGCTGCGACTGTCAGCTTGGCACGGTTTTCGGAGGAGGTAAGCCTCAAGGAGTATTGAAAAATTTGGGCGAGGATCTGAGGATGATGGTCCATGGATTACTTCGTTCTTCCTTGCCGGGCCAGTGTGGTCACAGCACTGGGCTGGACGTATGTCACCAAGGCAGAAGCAGAGGTCTCCAATATCTCTCGACACCGAAGAACTCTACGGCAACAAAATGGAGTCGTTGCAAACACGTCAACCAACCATGCTGTAGACTGGCGGTTCTATCATTGAAACTCGCAAGCAATGGGTACACATATCTAGACAATACCTGACGAAGTCAGACGGTAGAGCTTTTCAACAAGCGAGAGCAGACGCACCGTGAAATTCCATTGGCAGTACGCATCCTTCTGGGCTTTAGCAGCGTTTCTAACATCTCAATCCTGCACGTTCAAACGGAAATTCGCAGACAGTGGTGTCTAGTTGCGGAGTACTGGATGGCAAATGGTTTTGTAGTTGATTGTTCAGAAGAAACGCAGGCTGAGAACTTCGGAGTAAGTACATAAATTACATCATACCATTGACAACTTCACAAAAATCTACAAAACAGTCGGTACACATTCTGGTAGTCCACTCCAAAATTTTGCTCTGCAAGATGACACTACACATGTGGAATGAACGAAGTCCACTGAACAGTCTGGAACGCACTGGGTGGTAGAGATCGTAAGGAAGCAAAAGACTCTACTATCAAGTAGAATCTAGCCGTGAAATATAGAATAATCATAAATCGTTGTATCCAGGCTATTACCTGCAGGCGCGCCTGACTCGTTGAAGTTAAAGCGGGCATGCACCGACCAACATCAGCACAGAAAAGCCAAACTATATGCAGTACTGCCAGTGGAAGAACGGGTGCGGCAATGATGACAATGGTCGAGACATGCCACAGGCGTTGTTCCAAGTCAGTTGAAAAGACAGAATGCCATGCAATACAATGAATGGCACCAAATCCTACTGCGACGGGCGCCACGAATAAGGGTGGGGAGTCTGTAAACAGAGCGAAGTGTTTCCGGCCCTCACGAGGGGGCGGTCGCGGAGATAGCCATCCCGTGTAAAACATAGGTACACTGAGGGTACAATTAGCCATTTCTGCAAAGGAATGCTTTCTACTTACTGCAAATCTCGGGGATGGCAAGTGGTACTGACTTCAGATGTAAAGGCGCGGGGATCTGGACCAAAAATCCGGGGAATCATGTCATCATTATCGACTGCCGGAAAACCACTGTCATCTGTACCCAGTATTATCCGTTCTACCAAGTGCAATCCAAGCCCATAGTAGACCCAACGAAGTGGACCCCAGTAATGAGACGTTGTACGCTGTTTAAAAGCGTCGGATCGAAGAATACCAGATTCCGATCCGTCACTAGCAACACGAATAGGACGTTCCACTCCCAAGGGCTTATTCCACCACAGGGCATAGATCACAAGGTTCATAGCTGCGAACGCGACGGTGAGGGTTTCTAGCTGGGTAATCGCTACTCTTTGATAAGCCCTCGCTATGCACTGCAAAATGAACCACGTAGTCTGCAAAACTGCCAGACTCTTCGACAACCCGTCGCCTTTGCTTCTGTCCCATATCTCCCTGGCGGTGACCTCTAGTTCCGACCTATTCCTGAAGAGGCGTAGCCGTTGTGGATAAAGGACATGTCGAGGTCTTCCATGCTTGTCGTAAAACATGAACCCACCCATCAACGCGAAAAATCCATGGACTTGCTCCCAGCTAAGATCTGCCAGTAATGATTAGACACCAGAACATGGAACAGAAGGAAACTTGCACTCTACCAGCATACTCCTTTGCTAGTTGCCGAGAGACAAGCCATTGTCGCAATGCCCATATCACAACGAGTTCAGGAGCAATGAGCGCGAGTAGAGTAATCCCGACTCGTCGCAAGAACCTCTTGACAAGACCTTCGTCTATAGGAGGGATGTTGGGATGGATAGAGACCCAGGTACACGCAAAGATGGTAGCTAAACAGCTCCAGACTATGTCCTGAATTGGACGCTTGTCATCGCTGTCATCACCAGTGTCTCGACAGAATATGGTTGATTCGTAGTCGGCAATGACCCCTGCAGCCTCTCCATAGTCCTTGGATGGCCTGGGAGCAGCGCAGGCCGTCAAGAGAAAGCAACAGACCGAAAATCCTGTCATCTGCAACGCTGAGGATCGCATGGGAAAACGAGGTAGTCGACAACGTGAAGGTATCCAGTTGTTGTGACATGACCAAGAGCTGCAGGCATCTCACATCAGTAACAAGAGAAGCGTAGAAACAGGAACTGCTGACTGAGGAGAAGCCGAGAATAGAGCTGTTTCGACAGTTGCTGGCTTCAAAAAACAAAACGCTATTCGCCCACCAATAGTCACGGCACGTGATCTCTTCCCCCGCGTCCAAAATCGCGCCAAGTCCCTCCGTCTATCTGCGTCACCCATTCCTCCACGAAGGGCTACCACTAACGCGAGCGCCGTTCAGTATAAGTAGAATGAGTATTTAAGTAAGTTAGCAAATAAAAATAAAAATTCTATCAAATTTTGCGTGAGATACATTACTACTAAGTACATATCATTGTACCTGATATCCCATGGTGTTTTTCTCGCGGCGTCTGGCTACTTTGCTGGAGGAGCTTGCCCATGTAGTTGGCCGCACTCCACGGAGTCCTTGAAGCTGGCAATATCCGTCACAAAAGGAACATGCGAAGAAAGTTCATGTATCTCACACAAAAATTGAAAGACACCCTAGTTTTTTTTGGCTAACATACTTAAATACATGTTTTCTACTCATACTGAACGGCGCTCGCGTTAGTGGTAGCCCGTCGTGGAGGAATGGGTGACGCCGGCAGGTAGACGGACGCGCGGGAAGAGGTCACGTGCCGGGACTATTGGTGGGTGAATAGCGTTTTGTCAATTCAAAACAGCTACATATTATCTGCAGATCCAGAAATCTGGGCTCGCCGAAGATACCTCTTGAACACGACCCTCATCCAGAGGCGGAATGTTGGGATGAATAGGGGCCGTGATAAGGAACTCTATGGTAACTTGAGGGTAACAAAATGGAGTCGTCGTTGCAAGTTAGTCAACCAACTCTGCCCTATTGACGGCTCTATCATTATAACTCGCAAGCAATGGATATACTATCGAAAAATACCTGGAAGAAGTCAGATGGTAGAGTTTTTCAGCAAGCGAGAGCGAGACGCACCGTGAAAATACCCCTTCAATTGCACCCTCCTGGCTTTTCGTCTGCTTAGTGCTACAACTTCGTCTCCTATGTCTCCAAAGCAATCCTGCACATCCAGACGGAACTTCTCAGGCAGTGTTGGGCTAGTTGCAGAGGTTTGGACGGCAAATGGTTTTGTAGTTGATGGTTCAGAAGAAACGCAGTCATGAGAATTTCTGAGAACTTCAGTGTGCATACATGCATCCCATTGACAACTACAGCAAAAATATACGAAAAAATCGGTACACGTCCTGGTAGTCCACCGCAAAATGTTGCTCTGTAAGATAATACACATGTGGTATGAATGAAGTCCATTGAACAGTCTGGAATGCACTCGGTGGTAGAACTCGTAGGGAGACGAAGGACTCGACTATCAAGTATAATCTAGCCAGGACATATAAAATGATCACCAATCATTGCAACCAACCTATCAGGTGCACCTCAGCCAGAATGCGAAGGCCAGCATCAACACAGAAAAGCCAAAATATATGCAGTACTGGAAGAAAGGGCGCGGCAATGATAACAATGGCTGAGATATGCCACAGGCGTTGCTCCAAGTTTGTCGCGAAGACAGAATACCATGCGATGCCATGGATGGCACCAAATCCTACTGCAACAGGCGCCACGAATAAGGCTGGGGAGCGTGTTAACAGAGGAAGTAAGCGCAGTTTTCCATCTGCAAACCGAGCCCTGTAAGGACGCAGCCACCCCGTGTAGAACATTGGCACACTGAGGGAATAGTTAGTGTTTTTAGGAAAATGGCGCTTTCTACAGATCGAGACTTGCCTCAAATCTGAAAAATCATCATCAACTGCCGGAAAAAACCATCGTCGAAACCATCGTGAAAACCATCATCATCTCTGCCCATTATCCGTCCTACTAAGCGCAATCCGAGTCCAAAATAGACGTAGCGAAGTGGACCTCCGTAATGAGCCTTTGTACGCTGTTTAAAAGTAGCGGATCGAAGAATACCAGATTCCGATCCGCCATTAGCAACACGAATAGGACGTTCCACTCCCAAGGGCTTACTCCACCACAAGGCATAGATCGCAAAGTTCATAGCTGCAAACGCAATAGTGAGCGTTTCTAGCTGGGTGATCGCTATTCTTTGGTTAGCCCGCGCTATGCACTGCAGAATGAACCACGTACTCGGCAATTAGCAAAGGAGTACACTGGTAAAGTGTTTTCTTTCCCTTCCGTTCATATAGCGTCTGATTGTTGGTACCGGCAGACATTGGATGGGGCAAGTCTATGGATTTTTCGCGTTGATGGGCGGGTTCATGTTTTACGACAAGCATGGAAGACCTCGACATGTCCTTTATCCACAACGGCTACGCCTCTTCAGGAATAGGTCGGAACTAGAGGTCACTGCTGACGAGATATGGGACAGAAGTAAAGGCGACGGGTTGTCGAAGAGCGAGAGACTAGCCATTGTCGCAATGCCCATATTACAATGAGTTCAGGAGCAACGAGCGCGAGTAGAGTGATCCGGGCTCGCAAGAACCTCTTGACACGACCCTCATCTATAGGAGGGATGTTGGGATGGATAGAGACCCAAGTACACGCAAAAATGGTAGCCAAACAGCTCCAAACGATGTCTTGAACCGAGCGTTTGTCATCGCTGTCGCTGCTGGAAGCCATCTGTCCACTGTCGTCTGGAGAGGCAGAGCAAGCAGTCAAAAGAAAGCAGCAGAAGGCATGCTCGTAAAAACACCTAACAGATTCTCAAAAGTCAGCCTTCAGTTATCCTCAGGACACCCGGATAGCACAACGCCTTCATAAGTCCTACAAATGTATTAGGATGGATCAATACAGAAAATATACCTGCTTAACGCGTGTAAAGAGTCGTGCGTCATAATCGTGAAATGTCTTATTCCTAGTCCCAGTCACAGACTCCCAGTCAATCCCCAATCCACGAGTCGGCTCTATACCCAAGTACCAACTTGCAGTGTCCACTGTCCACTAACAGCTACACCCACCCTGCTCTGACTGCTGTTGATCTGCAAGCCCGACGACTTGTACACCACCCGGGACACCACCTCTACCTCCATCTGTTCGTGTGGTCTGACGTCACGGGTGAGCAAAAAGGAAAGCATTACGATGAGAAAGATCCAGCACACTGAGGACTCACCTTTGCACCAGCCGCACCCTCCCATAATTCCGGTGTGTCCAAAATCCGCTCGACAACCTCTTGGAAGGCTTCCTTGACATTGACCGAGGTCTTGGCAGAGGTTTCGATGAATAAAGACGACATGCGTTCAGCAAATGCTTGTGCTTCAGCGGTAGGTACTTGACGAGAGAATTCCTATATCGTTTTTTTTTTTCATCAGCCAGACAGTATGAGTGAGGAAGGCGAGACGGACCTTGTCGACCTTATTCCCAACTAAAATCTTGACCACAGACTCCGACACATATGTCTCCAGTTCGCTATACCATCTTGGTAGTGCGTCAAAGGAATCTCTTGAGGAAACGTCGTATACTGTGAAGCGTGCAGCATGGTAAAATAAGATCCGTCAGGACGACCAAACACGAGGAAGGGCGGCATCACCATTCACCTAGAATGATACCCTGTGCACCACGGTAGTATGAAGAAGTGATAGTCCGGAATCGTTCTTGTCCTGCTGTATCCTAGTTTATCAAAAAGACTCAAGTAAGCCTTCGCAATAGAAGAGGTTAGGAGGGTTGGGGAAACGTGCCCATATACTAAGCTTGACTCTCTTGCCATTGACTTCCATTTTGTGGACCTAAGAAGAACGAATTAGAGAGCGCCCGGCACTAGGATGGAGGCGTAGAAATGCCCTCTCGGTGAGGAAGACATCCGCAACATTGTTACACAAGGTAATGAACGGACCAACAACACACCTTAAAGTCCACTCCAATAGTAGCACTACTCTCATCTTCTGGAAGCCATTGCTCGTCCGAGAACCTTAGAAGAAGACTACTCTTTCCCACTGACGAGTTCCCAATCAAAAGAAGCTTGACATTGATAGGTGCTTGAGCTGGAGGCATTTGGAACGTAGTCGTTGGTTGCAATTACTTGAGATTATATGAGGTGAAGTAAAGTGTAAGAATCGATGTAGACGGGTATTTGAGGTCGTCAGAAGAGGATGGCAGAAGGTATAGATGACTGTCAGAGTCAAAGGGGCGTAATGAAAACGGTCACTGGCGCGTCATGGTGCCAGCCCCAAAACCACGTGTGGTAACGAAACGTCCTCGACGACCTTTTTTTAGGCGACAGAGTCGCAACAACATGTTGGAGACTACAGAGGAATACAGGATTAAAGAGTGACTATATGCTATCGTAGATTGAAAACCATTTCGTCAGATACCTTCGCCTTTCATGCACCTAAAACGAATTCAGAGAAAACCCTTCTACCAACTTGCCATCCTTCACAAGAACCCTCTCCATTGTAGAGTCCGTGTACTCTTTCATTACAGGATCCGAGATGACCACAGCGTCTTTGACCGTCCACACCAAAATGCTCGTCAACGGATCTTTAACCTTGTCCTCATACGCCGTATAGCACGAGGTCGTAATGACAAGTTTCTTGAGAGGCGGATACCGAGCCAAAAGTCGTCTTTTCAGCCATCTCCTCACCGCATAATGCCCATGAGACACCGTCAATTCCTCCAAATTTGGGAACGAAGGAGGTATATCATACTTTGGGTTGTCGTCCTCATGCTCGAAGAAACTGTCGTATATCGGAGACCGCGGTTCAGCTTCTACACCACAAATTGCGAAGAGGGTGACGGAACGAAGTACGGGGCTTCCATGGATAAAAGCGTCGATGATGTCTGTATCACAGCCGTCATCGATACCGATTAAATGAAGAGACTCCAGTTGAGGGAAGGAGAACCTGATACGAGGCCCATCCCACCAGAGAAAAGCACTAAACAACGATGAAGTTGTCGTCATCTGCTCCTGAGTCTCTTGGTAATGTCTTTCAATAAAGGTTTCCGGAGCGTAAATCAGATTTCGGATAATAAGGTGTTTGAGGAAGAGTGCGCGACCAGCGAAAAGCTTAGCCAATGGTAGAATGTCGTCGACGATACCAAGCTTCAACGTCTCTAGCCTGCAGAATGGGTAGAGCATGCGCGGTTCCTGGTGAACGGGTGAGGGACCTGGATAGGCTGGACAATAACCTTGGTATTCGAAGTATACCAGCGTATCGCTGCACTGGCATAACATCTGCCAAAGTCTGGGGTAGGAAGGGCAAACCCCACGCTCCATATGCGTCATCGTCAAAGAAGTGATGTTCTGGAATCGCCAACTCTCCCATAGGATCTCCTCACCGTACCTCGTCACGGGGGGAAGGGTCCAGTACTTCAGCACATCATCCAGAGTCCTAGAAATCGCCATCCTGGTGTCGCCGTCGACACGATACTCAAATTCACGCAAGTGGGCAAAACGAAAGAGGAGTTGTCCGAATAAGGTTGGTGCCAGCCAACAGCAACTTGTGTCCAGGATGAGTCGTCGAACGGAGGATGCAGCTAATGAGACAGTTGTAAGCTCCTCAGGGTGTAAAGGGCGTACGGTCTCTATCTCCAGGTTGGCGGGCCGGCCTTCATTCTGCAGCAGAGTCTCCCGGGCAGAGTTATAACTTGGAGCGCCTGAGCATTTGAGTTTGACGTCGACGCAAGGAGAAAGGGTAGGAAGGGGTTGTCTGGAGCCAGAAAAATGATCAGTAATGGATAAGGATTCATGATTATGACACGCACTCTGCCATGAGGAGGAAAGACGCGAAGCAAACAGCTCTAGTCGACACAGAGGTTTTGAGCACTGTCCAGCGGCACCATGAAACCACTGCCTGGTCCTAACCAAGTCCCCTCCTTTGTGGTGCCAAAGCTAAGTTGTGAAAAGGCTAACTGTATCCAAGACAAGACTTTCGACGCGTCCCTTTCCTTTTCTTCGAGGTTTTGAGGTAATTGCTGAATGGGGTTGTTCCATGAGAATTCGAGAAATCTGCATCGCAGCAGATCACAAGGGCGGTCCAAGCTGGGGACCACAATGAGAATCTAAGCGCAATTCAAGTTGTTGAATGACAAGCTTCACCGCCTCGCTCTTTTTGGCTGCCGTCCCGTTTTGGATTGCAATTCATTCTCACACAACAAAAGACTACAGCCTGCTACAGCAGTACTGAGGGAAGTGGCATGATGCAGTGCAGCAGTGGGCGTAGAGAACACGTTCTTTCGGCGGAAAAATGTAGCCTTCCCAAAGCCGATGCCTCAGGCTTCGCAAAGCGAGTTCTCTTGTCAGTAAAGTCAGGGTGAATTCATATGTTGGAGACGAATGGGGATAGTAATATGATGTCAGAGTACCATCCACCTTCCGCATGGGCAGCAGTCAAAGCGCAGGTCATGATCAAGACTCAAAGCGTGAAGCTGTGTGCAGAGTGGCTTCCTACTTAAAGGGTGGACCCTCCAAAGGGAAAGCCAAAACCCATTGTTCTCCTCGTCGACATGTCGTCCACGTTTGGCCAAAACACTGCAGGGTCCTCCATGGAAGCGAAAGACAATAACGCTTCGGAACGATTGCCTGCAGACGGCGACGCGCCATGGATTCCAACTACATCCGAGACCCCGGTCTCACAGTCCTTTTTATCGTCGAGGCTTGAAGCGGAGAACGATAGGTACGTGATTCCCTCTTTTCTCCACCTTTGAACGTCTGAGTTTGACGAGGTCTTCTAGGACGCAACTTGTTGCCGGAGCTTCTTCTGAACATAACTACGCCACAGACATCGCCGGAGACAGCAGTGACGATGATGATAACCGGACGCTGGTCAACGACAGCAGATCCCCTTCTCCCCAACTCATCCAACACCCTCCTTCTCCCGGACCCTCTCAACATCCTTCTGCTCCCGAACTCATCCGACGTGTTCCTTCTCCCCAACCCTCCCAATTTCGCAAACCTGCTCGCACACGTCTTGCGGCTGATGTATCAGCACCCACACCACGTTGGCCTTGGAATTTCTCCCCAGACAGCCCCGTCCATACCACATCGACGCCGTTACCTCCAGACGACACTGCCCCGTATTCAAGTATTCCACAGCGCGTCGTGTTAGACTTGCGTACGCATTCTACTACACCCACTATTTCCGAGAGAACACGACAGAAATGGCCGTGGCTCGCTTTGGACGTAACTCGCCTCAAGTTACACTTCCTCTTCCAGAAGTTCGAGGAGCAGATGCCCTTTGGGGAGCGCGTGCAGTGGTTGATCGACGACATGTACCCGACCACGAAGACTCAGAAATACTTGAAGCCTCCGCCTGGGCTTTTCGAGGCGTTTTTAAACTTGTATAGGGAATGGGAGAATGAAAAGGAGCCGGTAGAGATCAGACAGCCAATTAGGATGGGGGCAGTACATAGAGATCGTCCACCAAAACGGAAACAGGAATCAGAGAGACCTACATGGTTCTGGTGTATGTTTGGATGTGGAACAGAGGCTAGCAGTGGTAAATGCAAAGGAAGGACGGAAGAGGTGTCAATTCACGAGTTGAGGGAACAGAGGCCGACGAAGAGATTGCGTAGCTGCTAAAGGACCTCTCTTCTTTTTTCTTTTTCTTCTTTACTTCGAGGACAAGGATATCAGATTTTCTGGTTGTAATAATGATTGCCTGTAAAGTGTAGCATAGTCATTGAAGAGAGACAAGTGACGCGTCGGCAATGCCCTCGCGCCTTCCTTCACCATCGCAGCCAGTACTCTCATGCTTCCACAAGCCTCCAAACCAAAGCCGACCGCCCCCGGTCTATATCTTCCTTGAGCCCTTGATTTGTTGGTCAATCGCTAGGATGGCGACTCATTGCCCGTACTTTCCCTGAACCAAAGAACCAGTCAAGGCAGTCATCAAGATATGGAAAGGAGGCCCGATAGATAGCTACTCGTGGATATATAGATCATTCTGGATGAAACGGTTTGTCGTAGGGGTCATGTATTAGGTGAGTGTGATCTGTTGTCGCCGTCAACTAGTGTCCTCTCCTCCTAATCCAAATTGAAGTGTAGGCGTCCAGAAATGAACTTCAAAGTGTTCAAGAAATGGTCAAGAATGGTCTTATTATCATCCCTCATGGGGCAATTCGGATCAGCCCCTTGTCCGCAATCGCCTTTTTGGTTCAGTGTCCCCTTGCAAGGTCGCATTGTTCTCCCCACGTGTGTCCTGCCACTCGGAACTTTATATCAAGGCCCTACATCCCACCACTCCTGTACCACAACCCCCACTTGTTGGTGTCGTCGTCGTTGGACTCTGGTAGCCCCGGCCTTCCTATCTCTATCATACCCCAAGCGTCTCTCTTTAAACCTATTCTCTCTCTTTAATTCTTGTCCACTCATCAAGTTACGACTCAATCATAATCATGCCTGGCCACTGTATCAACCAACCCTTTGAAGTTCACGTCGAGGATGCCCACCCTCAAGTTAAAGTCGGACGTCGCAGCCGCGGTCGTTCCGTGCTAATGACCACCATGGAGTTTAGGACAGCTACCACTTCCAAGATGCGGTTCCGTGCTGAAAACACTGCTGGCGTGAGGATTAGCGTCACTGGGTGCGTCATCATACTTCTTCTAGCTTTCTGTACCTTGTCCTCACCTCTTCGTTCGTTCTCTTTTTTCACAGCCCCAAACCCGGTGACGACTTGGACGAAGAGGAAGGACCGATATTTGAAGGAACAGCCTTTTGTAGACCAATCTACAACACACGTACCGCCATCTCTGTCACTCATCGAGACGTCAACCTCGCTCTCCGTAAACGGACCCACCCCGTGCGTTTCGTCACAGTAGCACCCATTCCGAAGATGAAGTCCCTTTGCTTGCCCTCATTCCCGAAAACACCGTCATCACCAGCGTCTATGAGGAGTGCCTCACTCTAGACGATATCCCACCTCGTCCTTCATGTCCAGTGCCAGCCGGTGACGACGACGACGACGACGACGACGACTTCCCTCTCAAACCCAGAGAGGTTCCGGGTTCCTTAGTTCTTACGGATCTCTCTACCAACCTCCCTCCATCGACAGGTACATCATCTCCTTCTGTCAGTCGCGCCTCTTTCGACTCGTATGATTCGTTTGCCGAATCTTCGGAGTGCAGTTTGGCGTCTTCACAGACCTCGGTCACTAGTCAATCTTCTGGACGGCTTAACGGTCTTGGAAAGAGTGTCAGACGCAAACTGGCTTCGTCTTCGTCTGTCACTATTGCTGCGTCCGTCAAAGGTTCGAAAGCCAAGTCCGTCAAGGGACTCTTGTCTAGCATCACGAAGAGCAAGAGGAGGATTGCAAAGGAGAAGGAGGAGGCTCAAGCTGAAGCCGAGGCCGAGGTTGTCGATATCAAGGCTGTTGAAGTTACCGGTGCCTTCGCAGTTAAAGGAACGAAGAGGTCTAGAGAGGACGAGGAGAATCTTCCGGCTGCTTCGGAGCAGGACTCCAAGGAAGGAAGGAGGATTAAAAGGAAGTTGGCTGCGATCTAAACGCCTGCCAGACGGTCTGCTCTCTCTCTCTGCCCTTTTTATGATCTACGTCGCTCCTTTCTATTCATGACATCTATGATTGATTTGATACTATATGGATTCGGTTTAATGACTAGTTTGTACATACTACTTGCATAGTACTCTGGATATCTGCTCCCCAGGGTTCATCCTCTCTTTCCGCATCTAATATTTTCTACGATCCTGACTGCATTAATTGTGTATCGAATGTAGTTCTAATGTCAACGAAATCTTCAAAATCTAAAGAGCCTGTCCTTCTGAAACTCGCGGACATACGAGAAGTATTCCTTCAGAATCCGTTCTTGCAAAAAGCGGTAATAGCTTCAGGTCTTCCTTCTAGCTCCACTGGCATTTCCTTCACAAAACCTCTCATGTCATAGCGCTTGAACACCAATAGGGGTAGGTATTTAAAAATTTCGTGGGAATAGCGCGCTGCTCTGGATCTGGTTTGACACAAGTTTGTTAATCTGAAACGTCCTTGAAGAAGGCGAGACAGATTGAGGTCTTTGGACGCACGTGAGGCGGTACCTTCCTCTTTAGTCGGTACCGCCAGCACAGTCTGAAGACCCTCTAAGTCGGAGCTGGCTCTACTCTCTGAGAGTCCTCAATCCTCTCGTCCTTCTTTTCAATCTATACACTATTTACACTTGCTCACTATTTACACATATGTTCCCTTAATTGCACAAAGTCATGGACAGACTACATGTCAACCCATCCTTGGAAGAATGCCCAGACTTCAGCACTGACACTCACTGCCTAGTCTGAGCTGCCCTCATCACTGATGCAGCCCTGGGAGATGTCACCTCTGAAGAACAAGCAACACAATGCCTAAAGGACTCATGGACTGCAGACAACAACATGTGAAAAGTGAGATGGAACAAACAAGAAGAGGCAGACAGACTAGAAGAGGAACAGAGGAGAGAACAAGCAGAAACAGAGTGTAGAACTCTCATGGCCAAGGAAGAAAAGAAAGAGGAGGAAACTAGGAAGGAAAAGGAGAAGTCCTGAGTCACTCTTCACCCAATTCCAACCACAGGAGTGATGTGCCTCCAGGATAGGATTCATCCTTTCACTCGGAAGAAGCTGGAACTTCACAAGTACTTCCCCTTCTGGTATTGCCTGTCTGCAGCTGCACAAGAAGCCACCAAATTCGAATGCTTGCTCACTGAGGACACTGGCTTCTCCCTGATCCAAGGTGAGAACTCATCCTACACAGTCAAGGCCATTGACATGGCGAAGGCCTCCCCTAATGTCAGGCCTGACGAATACCTCACTTGGGCTGAGGTGACACAGGTGAAAACTGTTTTCCTCACCAACCTGTCCATTGGCAACTACTCCAATGAACACATTCAAATGTTCTCTAGGTTCTATGTAAACATAGAACTACACCTGATACTATGCATGCCATCAGGAGAAAAGATCATTGTCTGCTACCATGCCAAACTACTGCAGGACTGTGATGGGTATGTACTTAGTACCCTGTAGCCACTTGAGTACTGTCAAGGACATTGTCACTTAGCAATTATCCACCCAAGTCACACAATGAACAAGATAAATTGGCAAGATATAAGAGACAAGAGAAGGAAAAAGATGTAGAGAGATAGTAGAGGCGAGAGACGTATGAGTAGCTGACTATGCTCAACACTGCACTGTACTGAGAGTGGAGTGGAGACGAAGTGAACAGACTAAGGAACTAACTACAAGCCCATTGGTATATATGTGAAAGAAGTGAATAGAGAGTAAATGAATAAGTGAGATCGGAGATAGGAATCAGAGGAGATAGATGATGTACATGTCAGATCAAGTGATGGTAATCGTAGACAAGGAAAATGATGATGAAAGAAATGAATAGTAGTCTGTGGAGTTAAGAAATAAATAGGGAAGAGCAGTGATTTGTGACAAGTACTGCCTGAATGGGCCAGTAGATGACTGTTTGTACATACTTACATAATAAGATTTTACCTAGCTTTGAACCACAATGGTCCTGAAGCCCTAAGTTTCCTCTGTGCAGCCTAGCAGACTGCACAGTGCTACTGTTGCTCTATCTCTTCAGCCAGGCATCCATTTAACTGCCTGACACCAGTAGTATCTGGTCACATGACCCCCATCATAGGGTCAAACCACAGCAGATGGTGATGGGTATTTGCCATCCATTTTCGTGCAACCTTAAATCTCGAACTTCTGCTCAGCACTGGAACTACCCCATATGGAATTCCGGCCTCAAAACAGTCCCATATGGGGTATGTTCGGCCTGCAAAAACTGCTCTGAAAGATTTGAGATTTACATTTGTGCAAAAATGGCTGGCAAATACCCATCGCTGTCTGCAGTGAACCCTATTCTTATGACTTGAGAGGTCCCATGACCCTTCGAGAGTCCTCTAGTGGTACACATAGTATTCACAGTGGTGGGGGTACTGCAGACTCTTGAGGTCACTCTCTTGAGTCCTTGTGAAGACAGTGCATACTGACTTGGGACTCTCAAAAGGTCCAATGACCTCTTGAGTGCCTAATTGGGAATGACCTGGTGACAAGGGTCAGGCAACTGAAGACTATCAGCATTGGGGCATTTAAATGGATACCCAGCAGATATGACAAAGCGATAGGGGGGTGAGCACTCTGGTGCTCTGGTGTTAACAAATAGAAGACATGAGATAGAAGAAAGGAATCAAGTTTAACACTGCTTTATGTAATTACATACATGTGACTATCTACTGGCCCATTCAGGCAGTACAAAGGTCCTCACAGTGCCCCCCACTGTCCATATGAGTCTGTAGATCAAGAAAACATATGGCACAAATCTGAATCCAAAGTCGAAATACCACATCTTCTGCCAAGTACTTGTTGTTGTAAGTACCCCTACCTACTGCCCATTAGTCTGCCCCCCAGAAGGTAGCCCCTCAAACTAAATGAGTTTGGACATAGGAATGGGGAAATTTACAGGATAGGGTGAATGTAGGGTGGGTAGGTGGGGATATGAGTACTTGGTGTGTGAGCTAATAGCTACAACAAGGATCATGGTTATGATCCTGCTCTGAGATCCCATTTGGCTGAATCCTCTGTCTTGTCGATTCGAGTAATTGCTGATAACAAGGATTGACAGATATTGAATTCTTAGGCAGTTAAGGATAAGGAAAGGAGGAACATTGTTGACCACTGGATTCTCTGTTTCAGCTATCACACAAGATGCTAGAGATCGATGAGAAAGTATAGCAATGGTGTTTCAGGCAAAGCAAGAAAGGGGAAGTGAGTATGGGCACAGAATGGCAAGAGGGAGATCACTCAGAAGATTGCAACATAATTTGGATTCAAGATGCAGAGAATTGTGCTCTCAAGGAATTGCAGCAATGAAGGATTTGGACAGGTTGAGGGATAACATGGGGTTGAGACTTCATAAGGGAGGAGAATAGAAAGATGATGGAATAAATATTACTCCAGGTTGTCCTAAGAGAAGTAAGAGAATATGATGCAAAGAGAGCACCTGTTCTCAGGTAAGTGTTATGATACGAACAAGTCAAGACTATGAGACACAGCAAGAGTGTGTGAATAACCCTGACACATCAAAAGGAGATATCTATGACCTTACAAGGCTACAATGTCAAATGACATGAATATCCCCACCACTGATGACCTCAAGACAGTGACAAAGATAAGACTATAAATGGTCATTAGGAGATGACTGGAAGAAGCATGAAGGACTGATGAAGTGAGTTGGGATGTGTAGGAATTGAATAGAACAGTCACATGGAACTGTAGAAGGAAAGAGGGAAATGAGGATTTAACAGAGCAGTCAGAAGGAGTCATAAAGGAACCAAATAAGCAATGGGAGCTGGATGCAAATGCATGACTCAAGGAAATAAGTCAAGCAGAGTAAGGATGAGTCAATGGAGGAAGTAGGAGGGAAGTTATGAGTCATGAATAGTCGTAGATACCCTGTAATTCAGTTTTTTATGTATATAAACAGGCTGAGGACTTGAGAGCCCCCAGTCTGCCATTTTGTCACCTATGTACAGTAAATGTACTTGTTTATCAACTACTTATCTCTATACAGCTGCTGTTTACTCACACAAACTGCGAAATATCACTGTAAGTATCCTTATTTGCCTGCAAAACCCATCAACAACATCTTGAAACATATCACAGAAGTCCATCACTTAATATGTGAGCCACCACAAATCCATCGATCACCTCTATTCAATTATACTCCAAGCTGATTGCATCCCTTGGAGATCAGCTACCTATCCTTAATTAACCCCTATCTGCGTGTCTGCTCATTGAGCTGCTTAACAGTCTCATTAGTTATTTGGACATAAGTACTTAATTCTTTGTATTACTTATTACAATAATACAAACCTTTGTACACATCCTAACAGTAAGGAAGACAAAGCAGAGAAGTAAATGTGAAGGAGAACAATGTAGAGTTGACTCAGGCAATGTGGATCTTGCACTGGTCCCTCGTTGGACTAAACACTGTCAGTATATTCCTTTGTCCATTGAAATCAAGATCCAAATCCTTTGGATTCCCCAAGTCTCTAGTCCACACCCCCAATCATGACCATCAGTTTCAATGATGTGATCTAGCAACCATATTCCTGCAACATCATAATTGTCCAAGAATGGCTACTGAGGAGCTGTCCAAAGGAATTCGAGAGGGACAAAAAGCTGACATAGTTGAGAAAGATGTTGTTGGGGAGGATGAAGCTTGGTGGATCACAAATGAAGACTATCACAGGGTAATAAATTCTTGTAGAGCAGTGTTTGAAGTGTAGCAAAGAAGGGAGAGCAAGAGAAGTAGTAAGATGGAGTGAAGATTGCTCCATTTTTCTAGATAGAGAAGAGGAAGGAAAAAAAGAGGAGACAAAGCGAATATTGCTCGCAATCTGTCATTAGCAAAAGTAAATCCTACTGCTCAAACTGACAACCACCACTTGGCAACTAACTGGTTTCAGAGTCAGTGTTCTTGCCCCCACTCATTCTGCTTAGATCCTAGAGAAAGACATGCCCAATGGAAGAATAAAGAGACCCAGATAGTGACAGAGGGTGTGATAATGTAGAACATATACAGACAGATGTGGTGATCATGAAGATGGAGTAAACCATTGGAGGGAATGAATTCTGGAACACAGAAAGGAACTAGCAGGAAACAAGATAATATTTGACAGAAAAATAAAAGGTGGGAGACAACATCCATATTGCTATCCCACAGCTACGTCCCGTCCATGTTGACATCCACTACAGTCTTGTTGAACTCCATTCTTGCCCTCCAGTTGTAGAACCATCAAACAAAAAGTAACATTCTAACAGCTTGAAGAGCTGAAGCTGTAGTGAGAGTGGGGGAACAGCAACACATCAAAGAAGGTGGGAATGGGATGAATATAAGAGGACAATGCAAGCTGAGCACTAGTTCTCAGAGGTGAAATGAGAATGAATAAAGCAAATTCTGCTCTGAATCCATTCTTAGGGAAACAAGAAGGAATGAAGCATGAGGCTACTGGAGAGAGAAGGCAATGGTTGAGAAGCAAGAATGTTGAAGATTATGGGAAAAGTACAGGAAAGGATGATGAATGAGCACCTGTCCTTAGAGACAGAATGAGTCATAGAAACATGGTCAACATTGACGTCAAGCTTCCTGTATTTGCAGTTTCATGCCCTTCTGTGTCTTCAATCTCCAGATTCACTTGAACCTCCAATGCAGAGTTGAGCTCTCCTTTCAGCATCAAATCAATGATATATATATGTTGACTAGTGCTTGTCTTCATTGTGATTTCCCAAACTGATTCCTTGTAGCTTCTTGTCTTCTGCACTTCTAATTCCAGGCATACTTGAACCCTCCAACACAAGATAAAGCCCTCTGTAGAAAGAGTAGAGGTGGATGAAGGCTGTAGGATCATCATAGGATCATTACTGAGGAGTCTGAGTGAGTCAGATAAAGGAAGATGAGGTGAATCTCACTCCATTTTCATATGAAAATATGAGGCAAACATTGCTCTGAGTTTCTAGGATAGAAGCAAGGAATTGGGAGAGGAACATGCAAACCAGGCAGCTTCCTCAAAGGGGGCAGTCAAAATGGAGAGGAAGAAAGAGTTGTCTGCATGCTAATCAGTGATCACATCCCACCATGTCATCAATGTTCATCAACAATAGCATTGTTGTACTCAGATCCAGAGCTCAATGTGATACACAGCATCCATAGAGAGAAGATTGAGGCTGTAGGATCACAGTTTTGAGGAAACCAGGAGAGCTGGGGGAAGACTGAAAGACTAGAATGAATTGGGCAAGATGTGGTAGAAAACAGAGTTGTTGATGAGTCACACAAGATCATTGGACTACAAATGAAGATATAATAATGAATATGTATCGAGGAAGGAGTATAGTGGTTAGGGAGAGCATGCAGAAGGGTGTAAGTACCATAGAGCAAGCATTGATTCAAGTAAGTGAATTCTCAGAGGAAGGAAACCAGAAGAAACAGAGTGAATACTGCTCCAATTCTTTCAGATGAGAATAGGGAAATGAAAAAGAAGGAAGCAAAGCAAGCACCCCTTTTCATGAAATGGATCATTGAAAACAGAGTGAATACCACTCTAGGTTTTCATATATAAGGAAGCAAACAACTAATGCCCTTGACCACAGTAGACAAACTATCCAGCAGTCAAGTCTCTAGCCCTTTCATCACTCCAATTTCCATTCCTGCCAATCAACAGTCTGAGTCCTTCTCTAATCCATGTTAAATCGTCTTGAGATAGCTGATTCCTTTTAGTAACAGTCCACAATGAGCATTGTTGTCATAGGCACAGGAGAAGGAGGAAAAGAGACAAGAAATAGTTGGGGGCTGGAGCCAGGTGAGGTCAGTAGAGCTGTAGTTATTTGTCTAGGACTCTAGTTTGATTAATAGGTAAAGACAAAAATGAAGGTAACAGAGTAGTGGTAACACTGATTCAGACACATAGGCCCAACAGCTTTTCCTTTTCCCTTCTGTACTGTCCATTTCCCATCACCTGTACTCTCTGTTTCACTCTATATTCTCTTCTTTTCAGCATCTCTTGAATGGCTTCCTCTTTACCCCATGTGTCAAGGTTGTTGGTACACTCAATGACAAACCACCCAAGTCACACAAAGACAAGATCGATTGAGAATAGAGAGATAGATAGAGAGCAAGAGTAAGCTGACTATGCTCTACACTGCATAGTACTAGTACGGAGCAGAGACAAAGTGAATGAACTAAAGGACTAGCTAAAATGTCTAGTGGTTTATATAGAAGAACAATGAATAGGTGATAGGAGAAAGATAGGAGAAATAGGAGAAACCTAGGGAAAGTGGAGAAACATAGGGAAAGATAGGATCAATAGAATGGAAGATTGATTGATAGTTATTATAGAGTTTGACAGGTTCTATAAGGTTAAAAGTCAGTAATATAAGGTTTAAAAGGTTTATCAATAATGTAGTAGAAGAGGAAGGAGGACAAAGAACTGTAGCAGTTTGTGACACCATGTATCTCATCCCCTCCTCTGTCTAACTCCTTATTCACAGTCATAATAGTAGTGAGAATTAATTTTGACAGATAGACTAAAACCACTCATGATATTAGCTGAACAGGCTTGATGATATGGGGTCCAGTGAGTTGGAGAGAAGGCAGAGGATGATGCAAAGGTAGCACTGATCCTCTAGGAAAGAAAAAGAGGAGGGCAACATCCACAACATAGACCAACAGACACGCAATGACTACATCATAGTCATAGGTTGATGCTGGCATTGATGCACTCCAATCCAGTATTCCAATGCTGTGTATGGCACCCAATATCCATAGGAAGGAAAGGTACAGCTGTAGTCTTGCTACTACATGAAACCAGGAAGTAGGAGATGAAACTTGGGGACAGGAACAAATTAGGCAAAACATGATAGGAGATGGCATTTTCAGGAGACCACAGGGTCAAGGTAAAGATGATAACTGTTGATTAACATAGTACATTGTCTTGTTGAAAACATTATGTTGAATGAAGGAGCATGTTTTGACACGTAACGAAGAAGGGGAGCAAGAGAAGTAGTAAAACAAAGTGAATCTTGCTCCATTTCCTTAAATAGTGGAGAGGAATCAACAATAGTGAAGATGAGGCAAATACCGCTCCTAGTCTGTCACTAGTGAAAGCAAATGAGTGCAGTGCAAAGCTGGCACCTGTCCTCAATGAAAGAATGTAGAAGTGAATGAGCTGAGAACATGCAAATATTGAGTAAGACTAGGCAGAGACTAGTGTTGCTGTAAGGAAATCGTCTAGACTGAGAGAGACAAATCAGTGAAAGGTGAAGAGTGATGATGACACCCAACTCAACTTATTCCTTTGCTCATCTTCAAAAACAAAGGCCAGAGTCCCTTCCTAATCTTTAATCAACATCTCTAATTCCAATTCTACATGCAGAGCACAAAGTAGGGTGTGATGGAGACCATTGTATCACATGTGAAGATGGTTATGGGACGTTATGGACCACAAGTGAACATAGAAAGGGAGTAGCTCAATGTATAGCAGAGAGCAAGAGGTAAAACAAGATAGAGTGAACATTACTCCAGTCATTGCCAGACCAATCATCTCTGAAGCATGCCTCTGGCTGTCAGATCCAAGATCCAGACCCAGCATGTAGATCTCCAGTTCCTTCATTATTCTGCTTGCCATCCTTGCTAACCGATAGTCCAAGTTCTTCCATCTCCAGTGCTTTCAACTGTAACAATCATGGGAATACTCACTAGACACAGCCAGCAACAGTCAAATCCTAGCCACATCATCATCATTCATCCACAACAGTTTTGATGTACCTCTCCTAGTTCATAGTACGATCCTGGTGTCCATAAGAGAGTGTGTAAGGCCATAGGACTTCAGTTCTAACAAACTGAGAAAGCTGAAAGGGGGAATGAAGGGAGTATTGTGTGGCCAAAGATAGCAATATTGAGGTAGCAAGGGAGAGCAGAGACAGAATAAAAAGAAATGAAGCGAAAATTGCTCCAATTTCCCTTCTCTGTCCTGTCATCATCATTCAGTCTTTCTATGTAGAGGATAACCTTGATTCTATCTGTCTCTTCCTATAGCCTTTCATACATCCATAGATAAGACGAAATATTGTTGGATTGCTGTTATGTGAATCCATGGAAGGAGAAGACAACAGTGTGAGTTGAAGGGCAGGAACAAGTCAGGTAAGATGCATGGGATACGGCATCGTTGATACGCCATACAAAATCACAGTACAGTGGCCAAAAAAATTGTCCACATGTTTGGCACTTTTGGAAAGATTGCTGATTTAAGAGCTATTGAGCAGAAATCTCAAAACATGGCTGGTGGTAGCAAGAAAGCCTTTGATTAGAGCTACAATAATCTGTCTGTTTTGTCTTATTTGGCCAAATATCTGTGGAGTTATGATTGATTTAAAACTGTACGTCATTTGGACAATTTTTTGAGTTGCCACTTCAAAATCATTATTGCAATAACCTGATGTGTTATACATGATGTCATGGGTGGAGCTGTACAGTAATGTAATGTATACACTACAATGATGTCATAGCTGCCAGCTGGAGCATACATAGCAACATACAGATGCTCTACAGCCTCTATGAAAATCATGGGGTCCCTCATATCAGCCCAGAAAGACAATCTCTACTCTCTCCTCTTAACTGCCTCTCCATCTGCAAAAATTGTAGCTCAGACTGGAGTATGGAAGCCAAGAGTTGCTTTTGTGGCTTAAAAGACAAATACAGACAATGAGAACAATACAGCAGGGTGTCCTAGGAGGCTCTCTACTACTTGTGAAGAGGTTAGATTGGAAAAAAAATCCATTCTGGTAAAGCCAGATTGCTACACAAGTGGCCTGAAACATCAAGGCTCTTCTTGGACAACCTGTCCCAACCTATAACAGCCAAAACATTCCTGAAAACGTCTTGTGGCGATCTCCAAAACACAGAACAAGTGCAAACTTACAGTGACTTGCAGCAAGGCTCACTTGAAGTTTGCACAGATGTAAAAAGACCGGGCTGTAGAAGGCTAGAAGTGGGTTATTATCTCAGATAAGACCAAAACCAATTATTTTGGGGCAAATATGCCCCAGCATGTGTGAGAAAAGAGAGATAAATTCATGGTACAGCAAGATGTGACAGAAATGATGACATTTGAGAGAGAAAATGACATGATGGGGTAGGGTATGGGGCAACAGTAAGCAGTAAAAATGGTCCAGATGAAGGGGAAGATAGATTGCAAACACTATATGACCATCTTAAGTAACAAAATCCTGGAAAGCATTAATAATATGGGAGTTGATCCAGAGGTGGCCATTTTTCAGCTGGGTATTAACTTTCTAAAGTGCTATATCCAATGGTTTCCTTTATCAGAACATGTCTCTCTACCTATAAAAGCAACACTCTGCTTTCATACTTCAGTCTGAGCTGAAATTTTGATAGAGGGAGGGGCAGTTTGGAGGAGAGAGTAGAGATTGTCTTTCTGGGCTGATATGAGGGACCCCATGATTTTCATAGAAGCTGTAGAGCATCTGTATGTTGCTATGTATGCTCCAGCTGGCAGCTATGACATCATTGTGGTGTATACATCACATTACTGTACAGCTCCACCCATGACATCATGGATAACACATCAGGTTATTGCAATAATGATTTGAAGTGGCAACTCAAAAAATTGTCCAAATGACATACAATTTTAAATCAATCATAACTCCACAGATATGTGGCCAAATAAGACAAAACAGACAGATTATTGTAGCTCTAATCAAAGGCTTTCTTGCTACCACCAGCCATGTTTTGAGATTTCTGCTCAATAGCTCTTAAATCAGCAATCTTTCCAAAAGTGCCAAACATGTGGACAATTTTTTTGGCCACTGTATACATACTTGGATTTTGGTTCATAATATCAGTTTTGACATTCTTTTAAGGGAATAAGAGGACTAGGGTGAGCCCTGAACTGCTAGTTAATACCTAGCAGGACTAAGAAAACAACGGTACAATAATATTAAGTGCTTACGAATGGAGAAACAACTCATTCTAAGTACTATGATAGATATGTGCGAGTTGGGAGTTATAATAGCAGACCCACCAAATGATAAAGATAGTCTATAAAGGCTTTCGAATCCTATTATAACAACTAGAACTGCTAGTGTGATCCAAAGGGGCAGTGAAATGCGAGGTAGCCCCTATTTGCAGGGATAGGAATGTGTAAGCAACACAATCCTCGGCTGAAAGGTTGCTCAGAGAAGACAGTGCTAAGATCGGACATGCGGACAAGCATGCTAGGTCTAGATCTATGTATCGGTAAATCCCGTAGTACTAAAACGGCTTCGAGGGAATCTTAAGTATCTGTAAAAGGTACATGTGGACAAAAGTAGGACAAAGTATATATGTACCAGATCCCAGAGAGTTCAGCTATCCATCGGTACAGAGGGGATAGTGGACAGGCATCTCTACACAGAGATATGAGGGACAGAAGCGCTAAGTCGCAGTACATCCGAATGATCGGAATACAATCCAAATGAGGTAATGTTATTTCTGGATAAGGATAAATCTGTCAGTAATTGTCTAGCTAGGCATTGAAAGCATTGAGGAAGGAATAAGTATGCAAACGGGACAGCAGAAGAGCTGGACTCATATGTAGGACTCAGTAGTAGACTGCGAATAAAGCAAGATCGGAGAAAAGGGAAAGGAAAACCGAACGGAATAAAGAAACTATGAGAAAACCCTACACCCCTAGCATAAGGACACATATGAAGGACCTAGCGGTCATAAGTGGAGCGTTCTGAGTCATAGATATGATGCTCGCTAACCAGGACGGTACACGAAAACACCAGACGGCTTACAAAGGGAACTGAAGAAAGTTTCTACAAATATTTAGATACTATTGAACAGTTTCTGTATACCCTAATAAGCAAGTCTTTACTTATGAGGAAATAGGTAGAACTCGCTAGCGGACTTTTCAATTTGTTTTATATTTTCTCTACATACCTTTTAGTGGACCTTGAAAAGAAATAGGTAACTGTATAGTTGTAGCTGCGAGTAGTATAAAAGGACCAGATATTACAAGTAGCTACCCAAGCCATGTACTGTAGAGTATCAGATCTTGCTAGCAATAGTAGAGGACGTGAAACACAGACTGAAGCTTCTAAACAAACTTAACTGCACTTGCTACAAGTATAAACATTGTGTTGGAGATAATGGAGTTTTAAAATTGAACATCTTTGGGGTTATAACTGTGATCTTTGTGTTGACCTTCTGGTCTATTAAGTGTTGATTTTAAGGCAACTGTGGCCTACAAGTGTTTGATTTTGGGACTTGTTGATCCCCTTGGTGTTAAACTTGTGTTTATTGTGTCGTGTGCTAAGCGCTAACTTCATTGAAAAACCCTGATCAAAAGTACTTATAGTACAATTAAACTGGGAGTTTGAGTACTCTGACTACTCAGAACACTCGTCTCATTTACATTTGTATACGGTTTGTGTTTGGGTGCAGTTCCTAGCACTTAATTACAAAAACCACCTATTATTGTCAAGAAGGCAAAGAAGGCTATTGTGTAGTACATGATGAATGTTATTGCATAGTGTTGAGGGGGAATAGCACAGATGCAAAATGAGAGACTATGGTGGAGTGTAGGAGAGTGACATCCATTATGCAGACTGGAAATTGTGTCCCAGTCATGTCATCAATGGTGATGACAGCTTTGACTTCATCCTGACACTTCTAATGCTTCATATGGTATCCATTATCTGTAGAGAAATGCCATAGGATAGCAAAACCAAAAGGACTGGGAAAAGGTTGAGAGACAAGAATGAATCATGTAAGGTGTAGTGAGAGACAGTTTTGTTGAGAAGATACATGAGAGCGTTGTAGTGGAAGACGATGGTAGAGTTGCTGAGGTTGCAAGATCTTGTAAAACCGTGTTTGAGGCATAACAAATAGAGAGGGCAAATATTGCTCCACATCTGTACAGAAGATGAAGTGAATATCACTCTGAGTCTATACAATAGAGCTAAGGGAATGAGATATGAAGAGAAGGAGGACAATGTGAGGCGAGTGCCTGTCCTAATGGATCTGGAGAAAGGAGAGGACATTGCCCACAACGCAAGCCAATAGACACACACAATGGTCAGGTCATCACCATCCATCCACAACAGTTTTGGCACACTCGATCCAAACTCTTCATTTGATACCTTGAGTATACATCCATAAGAGAATTGGTGTAGAAAAGACTTAGGCAAAGCAAATGCTGCACCAGTCTGTCATCTTTAGGATAGAGGACAAGAATGAGGGACCATGGCAACATGGAGACTATTGTCTATAATGCAAATTGGTGGTTACACTCTGCTACGTCATCAATGTGAGTCGGGAGTTAATTTCCAGCCACATTGTCACTGCCTGTTGATGATAGCCTCCTCAGCACTCTGTAAGACGTCTGGCATACATTTGGATCATAGTTTAAGGAGACCAAGAGAGAAGAGCTGGGAGTAAAGGCTGAAAGATGTGATAAATTGGGTAAGTTGTGGCAGGAAAAGGCGTTATTGAGGAGATGGAGGAGATCATTGGTCTTGCAAAAAAAGGAGTACATATAGGGTAGGACATCCTTCAAGAGTTCTTGTAGAATAGTAATTGGGGCATAGAGAGGAGAGAGTGTGAGAGAGTTAAGACTACAGAATGAATACTGCTCCAGATCTTCATAACTGAGGTGTTGAAAGATGCAAAGCAAGCACCAATCCTCCAGAAAATGAAGAGAGAGAGAGAGAGAACAATGCAAACCCAGTGCCAGTTCTCAGAGGGAATGAATTAATGAAAGACAAAGCAAATACTGCTCCTTGTCTGTCATTAATGGAATTAATTAAAGAGAAACAATACAGAATTGACTCAGACATTGCAGAAGTTGCATCAGTCCATTGTCAATCCTTTAGCTCGTTTGTTAATACCATGACCTGAGTTCATCAAACAGGTATCTGGCCCCTTCGTCATTCTATCTTCCATTCCCATTACCAACAATCCAAGCCTTTCCTCCATCTCCAGCACTTTTGACAATAGTATCTATATTGCAAATACTCACAGCTAGACAAAGCCAGCTGTTTGTAGCCCTTCAATCCCCACTGTTCTGCCATGTCAGCACTGTTTGTTGATGACAGCCTTGCTGTACTCCATTCCAATCTTTTGTAGTATCTGTAATGGGGGGGGAATGGACTAAATGAGCATGATCTGGTTGAGAAAGGCATTGTTGTGTCAAAGGAGAGATTAGAAGGAGGCGACACAGGTAAGATTTGATGGGGCAAGGAGTTGTCAAAGCTCAGGACATGTAGGAGACTGTAGGAAGGCACAAAAATAGTTCTATAGCATAGTGTGAATGAGGTGTGAGAATAGAGTGAATGTCGCTCCACTTCTTAGTGCAGAAGGAGAAGAGTGAGCCAAAGGCAGGGCGAATATCACTCCTGGAATGATGAAAGACAGAGAAAAATGCTAAACCAGCACTCATTGATACACCATACAAAATTCACGTATAGAAACGTTAATTGGCAGTTAGAAAGCTGGTTCACCACTTCAATTGGTATATAAAGGACTAGAGTGAGTCCCAAACTGCTAGTTAAAGCGCTAGTGGACTAAGTGTACGTGCCAGTACAATAAAGCTAAGTACTTACAAATAGGATATGCTTATTCTAAGTACTATGGTTGATGTGTACAGTGCTTCAGTTATAGTAGCAGATCCACCCCATATACT
The DNA here is from genome assembly GCA_013368315.1 of Tetrapyrgos nigripes. NCBI lineage: Eukaryota > Fungi > Basidiomycota > Agaricomycetes > Agaricales > Campanellaceae > Tetrapyrgos > Tetrapyrgos nigripes. The sequence continues at coordinate 52,839 of JAACJM010000096.1, read as the reverse complement.
ATACAAAGTTCTATAAAGACTTTGTAACAAATTCCTACTATAATGCGCTTAGTATCACCAGTGCGACTCAAGGGAAAGTGAAGCCCCTATTCATGGGCAAGGAACACATAGGCTATATGACCCAGACTCTAGTGCTAAACGATCACTGGATTAGGATGGCACCATAATCAGAGAAATTGGAGGAAAACCCTAGTAACTGACTATGTCCAAACTAACGGTATAACAATTGATACCTTGCTTGTAAGCAAAACAGAAGGAATAGTCTTTTTTAAAGACAGTAAGGATAGATAAGTAGGACAAAGTATATATGTATGAGTTCCTAGAAAGCTCAGCTTTCATATGGTACTAAAGGGAATAAAACCCATAGTTCATTACTGCCAGTACACAATCTAAGGAATAAGTCATAATGAGGAAGCCCCAAAAGGGTAAAGATATTTCTGAATGCAGCAGTAAGATCAGCAGGATGTGGGCCTGATGACTGAGGCATTCTTGTTGGTACAAGTGTGACTACAAAATCTATGTGGGACCTTATAGAGAGCTGGACTTGTCTATAAGAGAACTATGCCATGAACTGGCAGTATACTAGGAACGGGGTCTATGGACACTAAGTCTATAGTAGCGCCAGAAAAACATAAAAGGAGGAATAAGCAGAGACTACGCAAACCTATAGCAACTGATTGGCAGTAAAGGAATGTGAGTCATACGAGTGAAGCCCAGCATGGCTGGTGGAGCTATGTGAGTCAGAATGACTATGGCCACCAGTTCCAGAAAGGTACTCTTAGTCAAGAGGATGAAGCGAAGGGAATATAGAAAGCCCTATGAGTTTTAGATAATATTGTACATTTCCTAGATACCCTAATTAGAACATACCTACTTAATCTAGTAGTATTGGTGAGCATGGACTGGTAGTTAGCCCAATATTTCTGTTTTCTTATGTACCTTTTAGTGGACATTAAAAAGAAATGTAGAACTGTATAGTAGTAGCTGCGAGTAGTATAAAAGGACTAGGTATTTCTCGTAGTTACTCAAGCCACGTACTGTAGAGTATCAGTCATCTCACTAGCACTAGCTGTAGAGACTGTGAAACACAGACTATGCTTCTACCAAATTTACCTCACTTGCATTGAGTATAAACATAGTGTGTGGATCAATAGTGTTGAATCAAATTTGTTGGTTTTATGTGTTACCTTTTGTGTGTGTCCTCAGACTTGTGAAACTGGTTATAAGGCATTTGGGCCTACAAATTGTGAATTGAAATTGTTGGTTATACCTTGTGGACTTGTTATAGTCTTTGTGTGTTGAATTTGTGTGCATTTGTGCAAAAACCTACCAAAATCCCAAAAGTCCTTGTAGTACAAGTGAACTGTTGAGTATTCTGACTACTCAGAATGCTCACACTTTACAAATTTGTATAAAAGTCTTTAAGTTTGTGTTTGTTCTACACTTACACAAAAGACACCTATTACTGTTCTCAAAGGGAGCAAAGGAAAATGTTGATACGACAGGTAAACACCTGGCCATGCACCCCATCATTTTGCACACTTCTAATTGAAGTAGTGCAACCTCACTATATATGCAATTGAACCTATGAATCATCTAGCTTGTCCACTAGAATGACTCACAAACAGGTACCCTTTAAGACCATAAACGCAGTTGGTAACATGCTGATCGAAGCACACTTGGACTTTACTATCCTTCGTTTGGATATGGTCACTATACAAAACAGTTTGTTTACCAGATTTCTGACTTTGTTTTACTACTCAGAGAACTATCTCATCTGGACTGCGATTGATGATGCGTTCAGCATGTACTTACAATCCCTGACTCCTACTAACACTCAACGATTACCTACGAACTGCGTATGGACTCAGAGGCTTGATGGACTATAGTAAACTACTATATAGTACTTAGCTAATCATGTGGCTGACTATAAAAGCGCACTTCGATTACCTTATTATACAACAACTGCTTGTAACTGCCTTCATACAGATACAGTGCAACAGCAATATGAGTATTGTTCCTGTGGAAAGCAGTTGTCTACAGTTCATCTTCAGTGGGAGGCAATCATACCCCTTGAGCCACTTAACTTCGTTTTCTCAGTGCTCAGTTTTTACATATCAAACATTCCACTTGTTGTATAGCACCATACTTGCGGAGGTGTGTTCGTATAGTTGCTTGTTGTATTGTGCAGTACCTTGCGGAAGCATACTAAGTCTTCTTTATTTCTGAGCCAGTTTTGTTTTCATCTTCATCTTGCACTTAGTTTGTCTTCAGAGGTAGCTGCACCTATTCAAGCAGTGTATTACCATCCACTTCTGCCCATCCCCAGTTTCATTTCGTGTATTTGTTGGCATATCACCACAGGGCACCCATATATCCTCTCTCCCCCATCTGTAATCATCCTATTTGCCTTCTACCCATCCTCTACCACATCCTGATTCTACCTGTCACCTACCCTTTTCATCCTTTTACCCTTCATCCCCATCTGAACTAGTCTTCGCCCAGTTGAAGTGCTACTCCATCTCGTCTTCACTTCAATTATACTTCTTTTGCTTCTTCCTTGAAGATTTGGTTTCTCTAGATCTACTGTGAGAGCTTTAGAGTCTCCTACCCCCGAACTAAACACCTCGTCTTGAGTGGAAGGTAGTTGTTGGTTGAGTCATTCACCTTCGACCCCACACTTGGCGTCTCAATGTCATTCACAACATGATCCAACAGTCAAGCCCTAGCCATTTCATCACTGCCTATCTGCAACACTCTATCCTAGCTCTTCGTTTAGCATCTGGAGTATCTGTAGAGGGGAAAGGAAGCCATAGGATCGCATTTTGACAAAACTGAGAGAGTTGAAGGAAGAAAGTCAAGGTCTGCAAGTCTTGACCATGTCATTATTGTCTGTCAGCAACAGCCTCGTTGCACTCAGGCCCAACGCCTCAACACTCCATAGGGTAGTCTCTAGTATCCATAGTGATGAAAATGAAACCATTGGATTGCAGATTAACGAAACAGAAAGAGCTGAAGCTGAAAAGCTGAAGGATAGGAATTCTTGTAGAATTACATTAAAGGTGTAGTGAAGAGGGAGGGATTAATCAATGCAAGAGTTGACGCTGATTGAAAAGTAAATGCCTAGACAATGCAGGAGTCACCAGTTGAGTCTATGTGCAACTAGATATCTCCAATGTATCCTTTTGCTTGTCCTCCTAACAAAGACCAAAATCCCTTCAAAATCTCTAACAACATTTCTAATCCCAATTCTACTTGTGGAGCCCAGTCTTTGGGAGATGAAATGAATGGAATGTGATGTAGACCATTGCATCCTGTATTGAGTGACGTGGTGTATAGTCTTGTAGAACGATGTTTGAAGTATAACACAGGGTAGCTTGGCAAGAGGGAACCCAAACAAAATGAAAAGAAATGAAGTGGAAGCAGCTCCAAATCACCAAGAAAGAGAGTCAGCATTAGAAAAGACTCAGATGATGCAAATACTGCACCAGTCTATTGTCTTTTGAGATGGGGGAATGGGAGCAAGCAACCATAACAATCTGAGACAAAGATGCTCAGACCATTGACTACTGTTGCTGTGTCATTATCCTTCAGGAAAGGAATGAATAGGAGACGATGGAGGTCGTTATATCTTGAGTAAGATAGTGTATAGTCTTGTACAACGACACTTGAGGTAGTTGAGGTATAGAGGAGGGAGAGGAGGATCCAAAGAAAAGACAGAGGATAAATAGTGTAGATCCGAGTTAGATGATAGCAAAGATGAAGCAAATATTGCTCCTGGTCTACTACTAGAGAAAGCAAGGGAGGACAAAAGAAAATGATGCCAAGAAAGCATCAGTTCTCTGGGAACCAAAATGGGATGAGACAGAGCAAACACCATTCCAGCTCTCTCTGAAGACAGTAAGAAATATATAGAGGACAATGCAAATGAAGCACCAATCCTCAAGGGAGGGAGGATAGAGAGAAATGAGGAAATTGAAGTGAATATTGCTCCAAGTTTTCTAGGGTGAAGTTAAGGAAACGGGAGAGGAAAAGGAGGAGGATGACATAAAGCAAGCACCAGTCCCTGTGGTTTGTGAGGAAGAGGAGGGTAACACCCATGACACAAGCCAATGGTCACTTTACAGCCATGTCATCATTGTCTGTCCACAATGGCCTTGGCATGTTCAATCTTAGTTCTTTGTTTAGTGTCTTGAGGGTATGGGGAAGGTGGAGGGCCACTGAATGACCATCAAATGAGACTGGAAGGACTGGGAGGAAGGAATGATGGATGGAAATGAATTGGGAAAGACGTGGCAAAAGACTGTGTCATCGAGAAGACATCTGAGACCATTGGTTTGCAGCAAAAGACAATAGTAGAGTAGTGTTCATAGGTGTAGCATGAAGTAGGGGGAGAGCATTCAAGAGATGCGAATACTGCACCATCTAAGTGAAACTGAGGGAAGACAGAGGATAAAGCAGAATTAACTTGGATGATGTGGAAGTTGCTTCAGTCTGTAGATAACATTTGCTACTTCTGTAAGAAATTAATAGAGAGACAAAGAGAGAGGCAAAAAACTGCCCCTGCTCTAGTCAGATTTAGACAGCTCACAGAGATTGGGGTCTCCAGAATTGCTAAAAGTTATAGAAGGTGATGTGAAATCGACTAGGATGATGTGGAAGTTGCTTCAGTCCATGGTCAACATTTGCTACCTCTATAAGCAGTAGAGAAGACATGAAGTCTAGAAGAAGGTTAGATATAGAGAGAAGTGAGTACTGCTCCTTCTCTAGTCAATTAGGACAGCTCATGGAGATGATAGTCTCTGGAATTGCTCTTCAAAAGTAAAGTGATGCAAAGACTGCACCACTATACTTACAGGACTCAAGAGATGTACCTCAAGAGTCCATGGTACCCCCACCACTGTGAAGACAGTGCATACCAACTTGGGACTCTCAAAAGGTCCAATGACCTCTTGAGTGCCTAATTGGAAATGACCCAGTGACAAGGGTCAGGCAACTGAAGACTATCAGCATTGGGGCAGTTAAATGGATACCCAGCCAATATGACAAAGTGATAGGGAGGTGAGCGCTCTGGTGCTCTGGCATTAATGAATAGAAGACATGAGATAGAAGAAAGGAATCAAGTTTAATGCTGCTTTATGTAATTATGAGGCCTCTTAAAGGCTGAGTTAACTTATGTCAACCTCGAAAATTTTACCACGACCTCAAACTCCCACTCCTTTTCATTGCCACAGCCAGTCTTTGCCCTTCCTGACAACCAGAATGTCCAGACTCGGTCTAGACAAGATCCAAGGACCGTTAATGTCAATAACCACAACGTCATGCTAGTATGTCAAATTGGTCTGCTTAACGCCCTTCTTCCCTCTCACTTTCCACTGATTCTCCCTCCCTTCTGCATAACTTGAGTTAGACTACGTGAAAGGGCCTTGTAATTTGCCACGCGAAGTGATGACCCTTTGCCCTAGTTACATACATGTGACTATCTACTGGCCCATTCAGGCAGTACATAGTCCTCACAGTCCTATTCGGTAGAGAGAGCTTCTAGAGCACTCTCCCGATAATAGGTGGTTTTTGTTATTAAGTGCTAGGAACTACACCCAAACATAAACTGTATACAAATGTAAATGAGATGAGTGTTCCGAGTAGTCAGAGTACTCAAACTCCCAGTTTGCTTGTACTATAAGTACTTTTGATCGGGGTTTTTCAATGAAGTTAGTGCTTAGTGCGCAACACAATAAACACAAGTTTAACACCAAGGGGATCAATGAGTCCCAAATCAAACACTTGTAGGCCACAGTTGCCTTAAAATCAAACACTTAATAGACCAAAAGGTCAACACAAAGATCACAGTTATAACCACAGAATGTTCAATTTAACTCTATTATCTCTTAGAGAGTGCAGTTAGGTTTGTTTAGAAGCTTTAGTCCATGTTTCATGTCCTCTACTATTGCTAGCGAGATGCAATACTCTACAGTACATGGCTTGGGTAGCTACTTGTAATATCTGGTCCTTTTATACTACTCACAGCTACAACTATACATTTACTTATTTCTTTTTGATGTCCGCTAAAAGGTACATAGAGAAAATACAAAACAAATCGAAAAGTCTGCTAGCGAGTTCTACCTATTTCCTCATAAGTAAAACTTGCTTATTAGGGTATACAGAAACTGTTCAATATTATCTAAATATTTGTAGGAACTTTCTTCAGTCCTTTTTGTAAGTCATCTGGTGTTTTCGTGTACCATCCTGGTTAATGAGCATCACATCTCTGACTCATAATGCTCCATTTATGACTGCTAGGTCCCTCATACATGTCCTTACACTAGGGGTGTAGGGTTTTCTTGTAGTTTCTTTATTCTGTTCAGTTTTGCTCTCCCTTTTCTCCGATCTTGCTTTATTTGCATCCTATGTATTGCCAACAGTCTATTACTGAGTCCTACATACAAGCCCAGCTCTTCTGCAGTCCTGTTTGCATACTTATTCATCCTTCAATGCTTTCAACACCTAGCTAGACGATTACTGACAGATTTATCCTTATCCAGAAATACTGTTACCCATTTGGGTTGTATTCCGATCGTTTGGATGTACTGTGACTTAGTGCTTCTGTCCCTTATATCACTGTGTAGAGACATCTGTTCACTATCCCCTCTGTACCGATGGATAGCTGAACTCTCTGGGATCTGGTACATATATACTTTGTCCTACTTTTGTCCACATGTACCTTTTACAGATACTTAAGATTTCCTTGAAGCCGTCTTAGGACTATGGGATTTACCAATACATAGATCTAGACCTAGCATGCTTGTCCACATGTCCAATCTTAACACTGTCTTCTCTGATCAACCTTTTGGCTGAGGATTGTGCTGCTTATGTGTTCCTATGCCTGCAAATAGGGGCTACCTTGCACTTCACTGTCCCTTTGGATCACACTAGCAGTACTAGTCATTATAATAGGATTTGAAAGCCTTTGTAGGCTATCTTTATTATTTGGTGGGTCTGCTATTATAACTCCAACTCGTACATATCTATCATAGTACTTAGAATGAGTTGTTTCTCCATCCATAAGCACTTAATATTATTGTACCGTTGTTTTCTAGTCCCGCTAGGTATTAACTAGCAGTTCAGGGCTCACCCTAGTCCTCTTATTCCCTTAAAGAACATCAAAAACTGATATTATGGACCAAAATCGAAGTATGTATATGGTGATTTTGTATGGTGTATCACCGATTTCCTGTTCGCATTGACTGTCAGTTAGGTGCTGCCAGCACACTGACTTAGTCCATAATGTGTTACTTACTCTTATTAGGTATAATGAGTGCCCTAAAGGCACTCTCTACCTTTTATCATTCACTTTTGGGATTGATGGGAGCTTCTAGAGCTCTCTCTCACATTTCCCCTACTTAGGTGTGAAGGGAGCTTCTAAAGCTCACTTCACCTCCTTCACCTCTCTTATTCACTAGCTGGAGCTTCAACAGCTCCTCTTACAGATCTTCTTCTATATTCCCCTTCTCTCGTTTGGATTGAAGGGTGCTTCAATAGTACCTTTCTGACTATCAGTTCTCACAGACCATTGGTCAGACACCACCAGCACACCAACATGGTCCATGATTTGTCATTTTGCTTCTGGTATTATTGGGCACTTTAAGAGCTCCCTCTACCTTCTCCCACTTTTCCTCCCCTATGAGATTGACAGGTGCTTATAGAGCTCTCTCTCTCCTTTCATACCCTCCCCTGAACTATTCTCATACATAATTCATACTATATATCTAGATGTTGTAGTCAGTGATCCAGTGCAGACTCCATCTTTTTACACCTATTCCATTGTTCTTATGCCTTGTGCATTTCCCCATCTCACAGGAGCTTATATAGCTCCTCTTAAGGGCCTTTGTTCGCTCTCTCAGGATTGCAGGATGCTTAAAGAGCACTCTCTCCCACTTCACTCCCTTCTTTATGATGACAAGAGCTTCTAGGACCCTCTCCTGCTTCATTCTCCCTTGGTTTCCCTCTTGTTTGTATGGAGAGTGCCTTTAGCACAGACTCTATTATCTTTATCTTTAGATTGTTTCTGCAGCATGGTAGAGCTTCTATAGCTCCCCTTATAGTTGATCTCGCTTTGTCCCCTGTTTTCCCTCTGCCTCTTGACAAGAATCTTACACATCTTCTCGATGACACTAATTCCTGCTGTGCCTCTCCCAATTTTTCCTGCCTTTCAACCTTTCCTCCCAGCTCTCTTGGTCTCGCCAATCTGTGATCCATGGCTTTAGCTTCATCTCTACAGATATCCCCCATGGAGCATTGAGATGTAGGTCTGAGTACTACAGCAATGACATGGCCATTGTATGACTGTCAATATGCGTTGAAAATGTCACTCTCCTTCACTCCTCCACTATCTCTACCCCACTCAATGGCCTTCAGGAACCCATTCACCAATAAACAAAGTGGTTCTGCCCTTGCGAATTAGTGAGGTTGAAAACTGCTTGAGTGGTAGTAGCAATGAGATCACAGACAGGCTGGGGGTTGGATGTGAGGAGGTTGAGAATGAGTTGATCACTAGAGACATGCCAGAACATTGTCTCTATTTGTTTCATTCCTTCACTGCCAACCTTCTTCCTTCTCTGAGCTGTTCTTACAAGCTATGTATTGAGATGTTGAGCCAGTGAACCAACACCAGCTTCGTCTTTTTAGTTTTTCATAACCCTCCAGCATGTTTTCAGTTCACTACTCACATTCTTCAAAATATATATTATTATACTCTTTCAGACCAGTAGGCAGCGGAATGATGGGTGCTTGCATTCTAATTGTGATGGCAACAGGCTTCTATCATACTACATCTGGTATTGTCAAGCTTTTTGGATCAAATATATGTATGTTCAAACTTCAAGAGAATTTCTCAATCCCCTCCTTCTCCATGTCCACCATGTCCACAGACTCCAAGTCCTACGAGGTTCAAGTCAAGCTCACCATCTGGTCTCAGGTCACGCAGAAGAACAAAAAAGGTGCAACATCTGAATGGAAGAAGGATAGAAAGGGAAAGACAAAGGATTTCCAGTTTGAGTTCAAAAACACTGCTGAAAACTACACTGACCTGCTCAACCAGCTTCTTGGAAGGCTACTGCAACACATACATTCCCTATGACTGTGGCAGTACCACCCACAGGGTATGTGCTTCACCTTTTTCTTGTGCCAGTCTGAAATTTACTTTTCTCATCATCATCTTGCAGCCCATGAAGTGCTGCCAACATTGACAAATTTGCAGATTACACTAAACTTGTCACAAATATTTCCAGCACCAAGCCTACCAAGCCTATCACCATATTCATTGACAAGCAGGACATTAGAAAGAAGAAGCTTCTCAAGGTATGTTGTCTGTTTCTGTTGCTTACTTTGTTACTTGTTGCTCAGATGCTTCCTTGTTGTTCTAGAGGCTGTTAGAGGAAGAGGAAGAGGATGTTGATGAAGGACCAGGTGATAAAGATGAAGGATCCTCTGAAGATGATGAGAACACTGTGTGTACATGTCTGTCTTTTACAAGTCATATCTGATTCTTTTCCTGCAGACCAAAGTATCTCAAATGGATTGAGCTTGCTCATATTTGCAACCTCTTGGCAGCCAAGTACAAGAGTGATCATGACAGCAGCTGTGCTTACATTGATCCTGTCAATGGTGATGTTTACCAGTTGACACCATTTATGATGAAGGAATGGAGCTGTTACATTGTGTGTAGTATTTTTCTGGGTTCTCACTCTTTATTTAGCTGACTGACTTCCTCTCATATGTACTTCTAGTATGAAGGCAAGGCAACAGTCAATGAGCCTCCCAACACACCAACATTTGATGCTGTCAACTGCCTCCCATCCATCTGCAATGATCATCATTGTTCCAGCTCTGTTACATCATCATGTGCTACAAGTGACATCAGCCATCTTGCAAACATTCTCTCTTCCTTTTGATGTGACCAGGCTCTGTCTACCCCCCAGAAGACAACATCTCCTCCTTCTCAGCCATTCCTCAATACTCCAGGCAAACTCCCTTGTTTCCTCTCCTACATTGAAAGGGAATTTGGAGTGAAGGATGTCATGGACTATCATGCTGCCCTTGAGAAGCAGAGGATAGGTCCTGATGTTCTCCACTCCATTCCTGATAAATACCTCATTGCACTTCAAATTCCAATTGGAGACATCCATTATCTCAAACAAGCTGCTTTGATGTGGATTGCCTCTGATGATGCCAAGAAGAGGACCCTTCTGGAACCTGAGGCTCCTGTTGCACATGTCAGAAACATTCAGTTCGAGAAGCAATGGAAGGGGACAAATGGTGCAGCAACATACTGGGGCACTGACATTGGGCCTCTGAGCCCCCCAGGACCTGGAGCAGAGGTGGATTATGAATGGTGGTATTTTTCTCATGAGTTTGGCAAGCTAGTCCTTCCTGTCCTTGACCCTGATTTTGCTGAAGGTTTGCAGAATGATGATGACATGTAGATACATTGCAGTTCTTTTCTTGGTAGATTACTCTTGTAGAATAATTTGTTCTAATGCCTTAGTGTACTTAATGTCAATGTAACCTCATTCTGTAGTAAATAACAGCTTAATGTGTGAGCTGACAATGCAGTGAAAGACACTGCCAATGAGCTGCCACTTGGTGACATCACTTGATCGCAAAAACAAAATTTTTGATTTTCCATATATTTAGCGAAACAGCTGTAAATGAAAGGAAGAGGGAAGAGAGAAAGACTGAAGACGCTGACATGGTTGTTTGCCTACAGGTTGTAGGCAAACAAATGACAAATGTGTAAGTGGGTAAAATTGGAAAGAAGAGCGGGAACAATCAAGTGTAAAGAACTCAGCCTCATTCTTCAGCCTCGTAATGGTGATGCATTCATAAAAAAAGGCATGGGTCCATGGCACACTTGAACGAAGGACTGATGTGACATACTTTGCTCCAGACATGCAGTACAGGGAGATAGATAATATGATAATGCATTTGTTAAGTCGTCGAGGAAAGGCAACTAGCCGTTAGACGTTAAACATCCAATGCCAGCTATGAACTTGAAGACAGACAAAGATAGGAGAGGTGAACCAAGACCAGACAGCAGTGCAGTACACACTGCAGTGTACAAAATATGTTAAACCTCTGTTCCCCATAACTATGGCATTTTACAGAGTATACAGTATCCACCCAGTCCATCTATTTTTCATCTTTGTGATATGTTTATCCATTGCTCATCCCAATACTGATACTTATAACTTCCAAGATACTTAGCTACAGCATTTTACAGACTATAAGGTATCCACCCAGTCCATCTATTGTTCATTTTTATGATACATTGATCTGTTGTTTGTCCCAATACTGATACTTACAGCTTCCAAGATACTTACATAGCTATGGCATTTTACAGAGTATAAGGTATCTGCCCAGTCCATCTATTATTCATCTTTATGATACATTGATCTGTTGCTCATCCCAATACTGATACTTACAACTTCCAAGATACTTAGCTACAGCGTTCTACAGAGTATAAGGTATCCACCCAGTTATGATACATTGATCCGTTGCTTGTCCCAATATTGATACTTACAACTTCCAAGATACTTAGCTAGGGCATTTTAAAGAGTATAAGGTATCCACCCAGTCCATCTATTGTTCATCTTTATGATACATTGCCTCGTTATTGCCACGCGAGGCGGTGGCCCACAAGGCCTTCATCAAGGGATGGATCTCATACGCACCAACCGTGGAATCCTAAAAGGAAATTCCCGCTCCCTATACCGTCACTGCGGCCAGAGGTGTTCCCTTGCACGCTTGCCAAGTCCTAGAGACTTGATACGAATTACCGAAAAGAAATTAGTCGGGCTAATTATCTGCTACATTGGATATTACTTTACGGAGTAATGATATAAGGATCAGAGTTTCCGGGGTCTGACACCGACGGAACAGTCGCTTAAGAGCGAGGCCTTCCGGCTTTCCACACACAATACCTTAGTATCTATTACAACAACGAAAGGCTGAAAATATACATCCTTCATATCACCTCACATCACCTCACATAATACTCCATTGCCCTGATGAGAGGGTATCCGCGTTTTTCAGGCTCTAACTCTCGTGTGATAGCCTATCCCACCCTCGCAGCCAATCGCGAATACTTTAGGGAGTCTCGTCAGGGCCCAAGGCCTGCGCCGCGCGCGGCCTTAGCCCATACACCAAACCAAACCAACCAAAAGACAAGACAACAGTCAGCGTTGTACAAAGAAAGTTTACACTTTCTTCTCTCTCCTTGATACAGCGCATCAAAGTGCAATCTGAAGATTGACAAAGGTAAGTATACATAGTTCAATCATGCCCGTCTCCGAATCATTGTTGTACAATATGTGTGCGTTGCAATCTCTACTCGACGTACATGATACTATTTTTTCATTCTCTTACAGTTCCTACCTGATCCCGTCATTACCACAAACTCGTCGAGGAGCAGTGATTTTCAATCGCTTTCCTCGCTGGAGATGGTACGTCAGTACATGCGCATACCGAAGACGATGGACTTACAAGAACGAATATCGCTGCCAGCCCGTCAAGTTTGTGGTCTTAATGTACCGCCTCCATCTCAACCAGTCTATTCCAACTGTGTCATATACAGCCTCCCAATCTCGACAAACTCGTGGACTCGGCTCATATCTCTCTACCATGATGTCTTTCTGAACGAAATCCCCCTTTTCAAGAGTCATATCAGCCTGGCACAAAGCCGCCTGCCGAAGGACATTGAAGCAATGCTGCAAATGCCACCACTCGCCGTCATCATCAGGTGTCGCTATCAGAGCAAGATGCATCCTCCGCAGACAGTGCAGGTCGTGGAATGTTGAGAGGTAGAACGTTCGGTTACGTGGTCCAAGCCGGATAGTGCCTGTTCCCCAAGGTGAGTTGTACAGCCATTCGTCGACGCTCGTTGGATTTGATGGCGAATAGTGCACCGTTTCTTCAACAGACATTAATGCGAACCCTGGTGATGGAATCGGCGCAAAGTTAGGGTAGTCTTCTCCCTCGTATGCTGTATGGCAGCATGGGTGTTCAGTATCCAGAAATGATTTGAAGGGCAACTCACAGTAATGGCGTTGATCTGAAGGTAGGAATCTCAGCCCTTCGAACTGGTTGAATACTGATACAGTCTTTTGCATCCTCCATAAATCCTTTGAATTGTGAATGAGGCTTGTACGAAGGAGAGAGATTGCAACAAGGATCGTTGAACTGAGGCTGAAAGCCAGAAAGGTGCTCGAGCCCAACATTTCTTGCTTGTGATACGAACGCGGCCGGTTTTGTATTCAGAAGATTGGGTAGATTGAATCCCGATAAAGACCAAATGTTGGGAGTCCATCAAGCGGAGACCCGTTCGTAACGCTCAGAATGCCACACAGATGATCATTCGAAAGATTGGCGCTCTATAACTTGGTTATAAGGAGACCGAACTAGAACTATCATTAATATTTCACGGGCACCCAAATCTTTCCGACTCGTATGATTGACCCACAGTTGCTGTTTGAGCGGTGCCTCTACATCGGGAACATCTTGGCGGGGATCATTTATGGTGATGTTTTGCAGTTTTTCCTCACAAAGTCTCAACTGAATTCATGCATTAGGTCTCGAAGTGTACATTGCATTCCACACGATACATCTATTGGCTCGAGGACATCATACACAATCCACGAGTAGACTGCTCCTCATCGTGTACATCTCTCTGCTCATACTTTCTCAGACGCTCGCATTAGCGTCTCAGGCCGGCGCGGGTCAATTGATGTGGGTCGAGCATAGAGACTTTCCTGGTGGCCCAGTCGCCTACTTCAATAGCACCGGAAGTAGCTGGAATAACCTCGGTGGGACGGTCTTCGTTCTACTTACCAACTTTATGGGAGATGCTTTTTTGGTGCGCCAGAAATACTATGAGTTCCTTTGGATCAGTGCTGACATCTTTTCAGCTGTACCGTTGCTACATCATCTGTGACTCTAATGCGCTCATAGTGGCATTGCCTTTTCTAATGTTCCTAGGCTCAGCCGGTAAATATGCCAAACTATATGTCCTACAGACGACACTAATACTTATTTATAATTAGCTATGGGAATCGTGGCGCTAGTGCAGAGCGCAATCCCTGGCTCTGGCATCTTTGCTCAACAGTCCGTCAATTTCGTCATCCCGTGGGTCTCCTTGACCGCTGGCCTGAATGTCATCCTGACCGCCCTTATCTGCGTACGACTTCTCATCACTCGACGTGATCTCCTCAGGGCCGAAGTCACCGAAGTCAAAGTGTACACCAGTCTCGTGGCAATCTTGGTCGAATCTGCTTTACCTTTCAGTATCCTCGGAATCATCTTCGCCGCGCTTCTCGGAAAAGCAGTGATCGTGTATGTTGTATTATCTGTATTCTGGGGCGGATACGCTGTGCGTTAACCATCTTTTCGATTGTGATCCCTGTGATGCATATGACTGATTGATGCTCAAAATTTTAGGGTCTTGCTCCTCTGTTAATCATTCACCGTGTGGCATTGGGCAAAGCGTGGTCCAAGAAGACCATGACGGACGTTGATTCAAGCAGACTTATCTTCGCCACTAATACTACGAATGACTCGACGCTGGGTGTTGTGTCCGACTTGAACGAGACTTGTACCGCTGATCTATCTCGTACAACGTTGAGGTCGGAACCAGGGACTCGGATAAGTGACTCCCGCGTTTGACTTTACTACATCAAAAGAAGTGTTGGGATATTTTCTTGAGTTGCGTGGAATACAGGAGTATGTATACAACGTTTTCGGAAAACCTTGTCTTTTGTGATGTGGGCATGTGGCAATAAAATGATAATTCTCAAAACGGAAAGATCTCTCTTTGCCGAGCCCGCCCACGGGTCACCGGCTCTCTCCAATTATGGCTCGAAGTGTCCTTGAAAGTTGAGGTCATGACCGCGCAAGCTATCACCATGAATGTGTACGAGCACGGTCTACAGCAACCCTACACTCTTTTTACCAATGTGCTGAGAGGGGAGCTGGGGGCGCTCGAATACGCGACGTCAGAGCACTTCTATTTTTGAGAATTATTATTATTATTTTAGTTGATTACTTGCCACAAAACTCGCTTCGGACAAGGTTTTCCGAAAGCGCTGTAAGCATGTAACCTTATCCATTGACACTGCGTACCTTGCATAGATGTTTTTCAAACGCAAAGTGCGCCGCGTGAGATTGGAAATGAAAGACAAGATTTTTGTCGGAAAGGTCATGATGCCCGCAGTCACGATGAACAGGTCTTAGGCCAGTGTGCATATCGGTGGCTGTTCGGGATAACATGCTCGGTGGGTGTATTTGGATGATTGCAATTCAACTATTCACTCTCAGTGTGGTTCTCAGTGTCAAATGTCTTTCACAATTCCATTCCTCTGGGCTACATGCCTACACTTTTCGAGTTCCTATTTCAAACGATAAGTCTATCGCATACTCGGTCAAAATATCATGCATCCTCCTCATCCCAATCTTCTAAGCTAGATGCAAATAGGCGCTAAGGAAGAAGAATGAGATTCAGAGTATCTAGTTATTCATAGACACGTACAGAAGTGTTCACATTATTTCCCTTTGTTCAGTCTGCTTCCTTGTTGAGAAACAAGGTGGCTGGTTGAGGACCTTTTGCAATCTCCTCGGCTTGGATAGCAGTAAGATAAGTCAAAGGCCATGGCCCGATAATCAACAAGATGCGGCTTACCATCCAGTTCTTCGAGCGGAATCGTACGTTGGTCCAAGATCAGAAGAGTGGCGTTGACAAAGGCAGCAATGATCAGAGATGCAAGTCCAATAACGATGGTTTTCATACTTTATAGCGGCGGCGAGTGTCTTGGTCGAAGGTGGGTGAAGCTTGAAGATTGTAATCTGTATATACGGTCCATGCCATAATATTTATACCAGCATCCTCGGTATCTAGCCAAGTAACCTGGTTGGAAGGTCAGTGTATATTCCCTTTCCGACCTCGTCTGTGTGCCGGGCAATGACTTGACGCAATCGTCTTATCAAGTTACTCTCAGGCGCACTGGTATAGTACTGAGTTAGTAGTATTACAAGATGATAGAGTCCCTACAAGGTCCGTAGTTGGATTATCTGTAACAACCTCATCATGATGAACAGTCTAAATGCCCATCCGAGTGTCCGTTTCCACCGAGCATCGTCTATTCCTCTCGCTGATTCTTTTCTAGTGCCTCATATACCCGTTCCCAATCCCGACAGATGTAATTATGAGGCACTCCTCCCACAACAGCGTAAAGATGAGAGTCCATGTTGCAAAGCACAATTTCTCGCAGATAGTTGATGCAATGAGTCGTCAAAGGATCCGCTATAGGCTGAACAACGGATTGCTTCGCCCTCCTAGCCTCTACAACGCGAGCCCTAAGAATGTCCAAGCAGCGTAGCTGGTGAAACATGGAAGTGGTGAAAATCTCTCGGTTGTCGCCTATGCGAATCAGGCCATCGCCAGGAAAAAGCGACTTCCATTCGTTCATAGTGGTTGGAGAGTCATCCAAAGAATAGTGGGTCGTTTCTTCCATATACATTAGAACGAGCTCGTTGCCAACAACCGGCCATATACATGTATTGCTGTCTCCTATGCAAGCAGGTTCAGCTGAGAATGTGTAAGCCGACGTGTAATGGGCAACCAGATAATTGTTGTATTGGAAACTCACTGTGGCTGAAGGTTGAGATACGATGCTCGAGTACTGTGAAGAGGGTGAGATTCAAAATGAGTATCATACAAGATAGTCTTGGGCTTAGTGTAGCCATCGGAGTGCAAGATGGCAGTAGGTGACTTGTAGAGGAAGTGTTGTGGATTATGAAGTAGTAATGCATTCCATCACAGACCTCCGGCAAATATCTCAGCTCCACCTCTGTATTATCTTTAGAGATCAGAAGGACACCACATATATCGAAGGGAGCCGCTATAAGCTATCTATCTTCAAAAGACCGGTATCACTGAAAGCTAGATACATCACTACAGATAGGTAATGAAATGCCTCCGGTCCAGTTGTTCAGGAATCTAGATCGATTGTATTTGCTCAATGTAGAACACTATCCAAAAATAGTGGAAGTCAGCAGGCGCTTGAGAGCAGAATGCTTGCGGGACGTACTAGTATGTTTAGTTCCGCGATGGTAAAGATCGAAGTCGCAGAATAAGGACTCTGGCGAGCAAGCTAATTCGATGTTGACGTTTGTAGCGGATGGGCAATCGAAAATGGATGATGATTCCTTTTGACCCGCAGCTATCTGGAATTTCGTAATGACGTTCGTTCTACCGAGCTTCAAGACTGAACCTGGACGGCTGAGTAGTTCCGGTAGGTCCTGATTCTCCAGAGCCCAGACGTCGATGCTACCCGTAGAACCGTGCAGCTCGTTTTTGTCCGAAGTAGTGCTGTTCGGAGAAGGTACGTTGAGGATGATCCTGCATCGTTCCATACCCCAATCAATCACTCGAAATTGAACGATTGTAGACATCTGAGTACGAAAGTCAAAGGCAAGTTAAAGGATCAGAACACTTATGGAAACGAGGAAGGCAAATCAACGCACCTCTTTGCCAATGATAACTCTTTGCTCCACAGAAGGGACATATCCCTCAGGAGTGAGGTCGTTGTTGTACAAGTATGGAGTAACATTCGGAGACTTTCCCCGTGAAGACTTCGAAACATCACGGTATCCGATAAATCGTGGCTTGTTGATGACGGTAGAATAATTTGGGACCATCGTCGATTTGTTCGTACTGTACAGTAATTCGAAACCAATATACGTGCTTTTGTACTGCAGCTTTCGTAGGTCGTGCTCAAATTGAGGATTGGTGTTGGAAACGATCGCATGGTAGAGGATGAAGGTTAAGTTGAAGAATGACATCGCCAAAGTGACACCGGCCAGGATGCTTGACCACCGTGTCGTTCGTCGCTTGAATTTCACTGGGAAGGGATTACTGAGCAACGATGGTACATAGGGAATTGGGACTTTACGTACCTGGATCAGATTGAACATCGTCAATAGTTTTAGCTAGAGCTTCGTAATGTCTGTTTCTAGGAGAGGGTAGCTTGAAGATCATCGTGCAAAGATGCAAGGGTACTACTGGCGAGCGCTGGGTTCCAGTATTATCCTGTACATCAGGAAAACCCCAAGTTTCTGGTGGACTTTTTCGGCTATTTTCGGCTATTTGACTGGTCCGCAAGCTCGGTCCATTTTCGACGCTGTTCTCCACCCGTTCCCCAGCGTTTATTTTATGTAATTATGATTCCTCAGTGTTCATTATTGCATTTTGGAAGCCCTGAGCCAGTATGAAGTTGGGGTACGAAGATTGGCATACTCGGGAACCCAGCAAAAATAGCCGAAATTTGAACTTGCGGAAATTCGGACCTAGCTGGTAGCCGGCGACTCGGACTGGTCGGCTGTTTTGGACTGCTGCAAGTACCTAGCAACCCGTTCCAGAAACCTGGGGTTTTACTGATGTACGAGGGCAATGTGGGCCACCGCTAGCGCGTGGCAATGACGAGGCCCGGAAGAGACGCCGATGGGCGTTCGATGGGCGTTTCAACTGTGGCTGGTGAGAAACTTCGGTAGTGGCCGGTGTATACTTTAAGCATAGCCCACCCGCAACGCGGCGTTTGTAAGAACGAGTCCCTAAAGGGACCTCGTAAAAGTACGTACCGGACAAGTAGATCTCGGTCAACACAGACAACACCGGTGTATCTTTCGGAGAGATACATAGTAGGAGTGCATCAAAATCAAAGCAACCTGAAGGAGCCCGCTGAAAATTTCTTGCCATTCTGCTGTTCAACTTCCCGATCATCATGGCTTGATGATGATGCGGGAAAAAGAGAAGAAACCTGATTATCTATATCTACTCGACAGCTTTTCTACTCTTGACCATCATCACCAGTAGATCGCAGCGCGCAAGTATGTTGAGCTTTCTAGTGGAACTGGTCAATACCATGTCAGGTCAGCATTCTTCTATTGAACGACGTCAAGGCTGACCACTTGCTTAAATATCGTCTTCGTACAGAGCAGGAAATCGACACGTTGACTAAAATCAATACGAAGGCTTACGCAGAAGGTGCGTCGATGTATCTCAATTCTACGGACGGACAGTTTTTGAAAGTGAAACAGACAATCCTTGGGAAGTGATGATCGGAGGCGATTGGTCTCTCTCCGAAGACCTAGCTCGAGCCATGATTCGTGCTACTTTGTTAGAAGGCCAGGTCTACGTTGTCAAGACTCAGAATGGAAAGATCGTTTCTTTTGGGCTCTGGTTTAAACCGCAAACAGCGATTTTTAGCACGTAAGTGGGGGACGGGTAGAGGTATAGGCGCTTACACGCGTGTTGATCTCCTCTACAGTGCTGAACAGCGCAAACTTGGTTTTGACGAGTTTTTTGCGAAGTTGAAGCCTGAGGTAAAATATTGGTACACGCATACGGTACGTAGTTTTCTGTCAGCGTACGTGCACCGCTGACAAAGTCATAGTACCCAGAAATTGCGCAAAAATATGCTGAACCTCTTTTCACGGATGAGGTATCCTCTGCCCTTTCCCTTTTCACTGCAGGCGAATGACTGATTGGCCTAGGAGAAGAAAAAACGTTGGTGGTGCTACAATCTTGCAACTGACCCAGAATATCAGGGCCTCGGTTGTGCGACTACCCTCGTTGATCACGTATATCAAGTTGTAAGTTCTATAGTTCTCCTTCTAACTTGAAGGATAGACGTTTATCTATGCTTGAATCATTCAGGCCGTTAAAGCGGAGGGTTTCATAGGACTTGCCACTGCTCTGGAGTTGAATGTAAGTTTCTCCACAGAGATAACAGTGCTTCCCTCATTGGAGCTGTGTATGCTCAGCTCAAAAAATATCTGTCTATGGCATTCCACGAACGAGGCTCCTTCCTTATGCCATCTCCAATTAGCGATACGACGAACCACGTATTAACACGAGAAAGTCAGGGACCTGAGTAGAGAGAGAGAAGTCGGTTTTATTTGTCCTTTGAATCTTTTTGTTCGTTCCCTGCCCTAAAACGGCTGGGTACGAGACTATGATTAGTATGCCTGGAAATGAAATAACAGGCAGCGTTATCAATTTGTGATAATTTCTTAAATCAGGCAATGAATCAGGCAAGGACCAAGGAAGCGGGCAAGAAACAAAGGAAGAGAGATGTCTCTGGAGTCCTCGCCTTTAAAGCCATGCACACCATGGATACAATTTTTTTTCAATGAGGATCCCGCTGTTGACTCGAAGCTCTTACATACTTCAATCCATTTGAACTAATGAACCATAGCATTGTGAGTCCATCAAAGAATCATTATTACTCTACTCTCCGTATGGCGGTAATATTGTGCAAAAAATCCGATTTTTGCAGGTGTTGTTTTTGGCAAATTTTTTGCAGGTAGGGAGATGCAGCCGAAAGTTTTTTACAGGTCACCAAAGCGCACCTGCGGGACCTGGGTGCTAAATTTGGAAGGTGCCTCGTGCTGACTCGGGCTTGGCTCGAGCCAGGTTAAGCGATGGCCCGAGTTGTGCACTGACCCGACCCGCGGCAACACTAGATGCCCAGCATTTTCGATCTCCGCATTACCAAAAAGAGGAAATGCGGGTGGAACGGCATCCAAACGGCACTGGCCACGCGAGTCTAACGGTTGGTCCTTATCCGTACCATAGGCTCAATTGCTCTCTCGGACAACTGACGGAGAACGAGGGACGAAGGTGGGGATCAAAATCTATCAGTGGAAATAATCATGATGCATAATAAGTAGACCAAGTTCGAGCAAGGGCTTGGCCACGGCGGAAACAAACTCAGCCTACGACCCAATTGTCAATAACTTGGTGCCTACGCGACGATTGCCGGTGTCATCCGTACTATGAGAGACAAGTTGTGCGAGTACTACTTAGCCTGAGGACGAGTGAAGAACCAAGTGTAACAGTGACCGTATATAGTATAGTAATCTCGCAGCGCGGGCAGTGCTGCAAAGTTATTACATAATCAACGCCGGCAACGCAAAGGCATGCGCATTTCCGCACCAAATTACTTCAATTTTTCTTAGATATACGTAATTACAGCAGAGTAAAATGAGTAAAAATTTTTGGCTTGAGAGGTAGGCTAGAAGTACTACTTAGGGAGGGGACAAAAGCGCAGCCAAAAGATTGGAGCGGAAGTGGCTGTGTTGACGCGGAAATGGTCTTCGGGTATTTTTGCGAGTTCTGCTTCGTTTCTGCTCGTAATTTTTGGCATGTAGATTCAGAAATGTTCACACTAAATATTTATCAAATAATATATATTCTTTGAGTGGAATTAGGAGCGAAAATGAAAGGAAATTGGTCGTGAGAATATCTGGTGATTATGTCATAACTTTTCAGCGCGCATATAGGTTTGCACCAGACTATATACACCACACGAAGTGTGTCAAGATGTGTATATAGTCTGGATACTCGAGACTAATAGTAACCCCGCCGCGCCCCCACCGCCGTCACATCGTTGTTCCAGGTATGCTGTACACGCAATACAGATTTCCTTGAGTCTTGATTGGTTCATCAATCGTAGAAAGCCATCATTTTAAAATGATGGCTTCAAGCGCGACTTTTGAAGTTCTGATCACGGGTTTGAGACACTTTTCAACCCTTCACGATACAAACGTTACACCTCCGCAAAGTTTTTTCGAGGTGAGTTTGAATTATGACTCGAGATTTCTTAAGGAGTAAATATTGAGTGAATAACAAGCCTCAGACATGGAACCAATGGATACTGGCCCTGGTCAAACTAGTCCCAGAAACCAGGGGAATTTCTTTTCTGGAGCTCAGCACATGGGTTTTGCGGGCTCAACTATCACTAATGTTGCGGGAGACGCAAATTATAATTACATTACCAGTGAGTACTCTGTTTTCCACGCAATTGGAGTTCTTACACAGGCCATTTGGAGATTTTCCCGAGAACAAACCAAATGTAAATGACAATTTCCCACCAAAATTCACTATCTGACACCTTTTCCCTTCAGGAAATCACCGAAGAGTATGTACAATGCTACTATGTTTGACTATTTTATCTAATTTCATCATTTCAGTGATCTGCTTCTTCGAAGACCTCAAGTTCCAGATGTATTCACTGGGAGATCCCACCTTGTCAAAGAAGCAGTCAATATCTTGTGTGGAACCAAACAGATTCATATTGCCATTCTTGGTGCTGGAGGAATAGGCAAAACATCTGTTGCCTTGCATATCATGGAAGATCCCTTGATCAAGGAGAAATTTGGAGAGAGATGTTATTTCATCCCTTGTGAAATGCTTCCAGATGCAAAAATCCTTATTCAGGGTTTGGTGCTGACCATTGGACTGCAAGTGACACAAGGAAAAGATTCCCTCAAATTGTTGCTGGACTATCTCAGAGGTGGCCAACAATTCTTGCTGGTTCTGGATAATTTTGAGACACCTTGGGGTAGCAAAGGCCAGACTGAAGTCAAGAACTTAATTGAAATGAGCTGCAGATGCAATGCAGTCTCAGTTATTGTCACTATGAGAGGAACTGAGGGGCCTGGACAAATTAAATGGCATAAGCTTGGAGGAGGATCTGGACTGCCTGCTCTTGAGCTTGGTCCAGCCAAGGAAGCTTTCTGTTCCTTCTGTTCTGATGGAGACCTTACAATTGAGGAGGATCCCATTTTGGAAAACTTGTTAATTCAGATGGATGGTATGCCCTTGGCTATTATGCTCATGGCACAGCTTGCCAGAGAATGGCCTTTGAAGAACATAATGGAAAGGTGGAATCACCAGAAGACAGCAGTGCTGAAGAAATTTGGACTGGGAGAGCAGGAGAACAGGCTTACAAGTATTGAAGTCTCAATTAAGTTGACACTCAACATTGTCAGAGAAAAGCTTTCCCCCACAGGAGAAGATGTCCTGAGGCTTATTGCTTTACTACCAAGTGGTATCCCAGATTGGTTGGAAAACTTGCCAAAAATGCTTCCTGATGCAACCATGCATCTTGATGATACAACAACACAGGCTCTGATCTTGAAGAAGGCATGCCTTATTTATGAAACAGGAGACAAGACACTCAAAATACTGACACCAATTGGGGAATACATTATGAAGAGTTTTCAGGAAAGAGACAATGTTGAAAATCAGGTCTGGGTGTTTTATGAGTCATTCATAGACAATTTACCTCAAAATCCCAGTGAAGAAGATAGTCAGCTTGGACTGCATATTGGAAATATCTATAAAATTTTGGAAATACAGATCAAGAGGTCATTTGAAAGATCACATATAAATGTGTTACAGCAATTGTATAATTATTCAGAATACTTTTCAGGGCTTGTGCCATTGATTGCGAAATATTTGAGATGGAAGTCACATCTGAATTTGAGTGATCAGGCTGAGGTGATGTTCATGCAAGAATATATGTTCAGTTTCATGGGAGAATATGGGAAGGCTATAGATATAATTCATGATGTGGAGGAGCTATATAAGGATCAGATAAATCAGGAGACAAGTGATGTGGAAGTGGTTACAAGGAACAACACCATTGAACAGATACAAGCAGAATGTTATCGAAGATTAGGAGAGAGCTTTTATCATCAGGGAAGATATACACAATCAAAGCAGAAGGTACAACAGGCTCAGGATCTATATGAAAAAATAGGAGATATGAGAGGAGTTTCTCGATCTTTGCAAAGCCTGGGGAATATATGCAGGATGCTAGATGAATATGAGGATGGAAAGATCATGCTTGAGCGAGCTAAAGAGCAATTTGAGGGGGTTGGTGACAAGCTGGGAGCTGCTCAATGCTTGCAAAGCCTGGGGAATATATGCAGGGTGCTAAGCCAATATGAAGATGCAAAGGTCATGCTTGAGCAAGCCAAAGAGCAATTTGAGGGGGTTGGTGACAGGCTGCGAGCAGCTCAGAGCTTGCAAAGCCTGGGAAATATATGCGGGATGCTAAGCCAATATCAAGATGCAAAGGTCTTGGTTGAGGAAGCCAAAGAACAATTTGAGAGGGTTGGATCCAGGCTAGGAGCAGCTCAATGCTTGAAAAGTCTGGGGGATATATGCATACTGCTAGATCAATATGAGGATGCAAAGGTCATGCTTGAGGAAGCCAAAGAGCAATTTGAGGGGGTTGGTGACAGGCTGGGAGCAGCTCAAAGCTTGCAAAGCCTTGGGGATATATTCAGCATGCTGAGCCAATATGAAGACGCAAAGGTCATGTTTGAGCAAGCCAAAGAGCAATTTGAGGGGGTTGGTGACAGGCTGGGAGCAGCTTGATGCTTGTTAGGCCTGGGGAATATATGTAGGATGCTAAGCCAATATGAAGATGCAAAGGGCATGCTTGAGCAAGCCAAAGAGCAATTTCAGGGAGTTGGATCCAGGCTAGGAGCAGTTCAATGCTTGCACAGCCTGGGGAATATATGCATGATGCTAGGCCAATATGAAGACGCAAAGGTCATGCTTGAGGAAGCCAAGGAGCAATTTGAGGGGGTTGGATCCAGGCTGGGAGCAGCTCAGTGCTTGCAAAGCCTAGGTGATATATGTAGGTTGCTAAGCCAGTATGAGGATGCAAAGGTCATGCTTGAGCAAGCCAGAAAGCACTTTGAGCAGGTTGGTGACAGGCTGGGAGCTGCACAGTCCTTGCGTATTCTTGGGAGGATTGATCATGAAGAAGGCCACCTCTTTCCTGCTAAAGCAAAATTTGAAAAAGCAAAGGAACTTTTTGAAGGCATTCAAATGCCACAAGAAGTTGCTATTTGTGAAGACAGCCTTCAGCAGCTTAATGATGAGCTGGCAGATTCACTGACATCAGGAAAAACCTTACCTCAGATTTAACACTGATTTTGAAAATTATGTCTGTCCTGGCTGAACAATGTAAAATGTATATATACTGAGCAACATCAATGACAATGATTTATCTCCAAGTTGCAAGCATCTGAAGTACCCAAAATCATTATGCATAGTGCCATGTACTACTTGCTAGTTGAGGAGCTGGTATATATCTTGGTCAATATAAGTATTGACATAGAATAACTGACAGCTCTCTAAGACAGTACTGCTACTCCACTCCCTTGTAATGATGACACCATCCATCATTCTTTTCCATCTCATCATTGATTCGTGAGTCTCTCAGGTAAGTTTCCTCTATATAGTACTATCAGATTTATTTCGCATTACCTTCCCTCCTCTCCCTTATCTTAGTTACTTAATTAGTGCTTTCAAGTCTCATTCACAAATATACCCAGGGGAGTTGCTGTTTCAGGACTCCCTGTATTTCATGTTACTCTCCCTCCTCTCCCTCCTCTTATGTACTTAGTTAGCACTTTTTGAGTCTTGACCACAAATACATCCAGAGGAGTTGTTGTTTCAGGATTCCTTGTGATTTGCCTATTCATCCTCTCACAAGAAATTTGATAGACAATTAGCAAGGTGATTAGGTGTTGGTTTTCACTGCAGCTTAATTTTGTAAGGGCGACTCCTGACATGTGAGGCACTCACTCAACAACTGCAGGAGGAGATCCAAAGAGAAAAACTCAAGGATACTCGCCTGCAGGGAAGAGGTATATATACTCGTATGAAGGCCTGGGAAAAGATCTGCAAAACTATACAGCAGCAATGAAGTAATAGAAAAGTGGAATGATGGGAGATCAAAATGATGAACAATAATGATGGATGATGAAACAATGAAACAAGGATAAACAAGTCAATGAAGTCTGGATAAAACAAGAACAAACAGGTCCTAAAGGAGAAGAGAAAGGAAAAGGAAACTGTCCCCTTACATCACCTCCCTTGACGCAGCATGTGTAAACAGGGTTTACAGCCACAGTGCATGACCCTGAGTATTTGTCATGGTGGGACCTATCTTGGTCACTGGTTCGGGGATTAGTTTACATCTTTTGTACCATCATCTTCCATCTCTGTACTATGGTACTGTATCTTGCTCATATCATGACATGTTTCTCTTCTCTTCTCAAGTGATCCAGTGTCAGACTGACAGTCTGTTTACACTTTTTTTTGAAGACTAAACAGTGGTAGCCGCGAGGTATGGTGCATTTCGACTTCGTGAGTACACCATCTGTTTCTTGCCTTTTGCCTAGCTGCCTTTTGAGAAATGCCTTGTACATACCCTACTAGCACTCGCCCTACATGAGAGACCAGATAGAACTTCCAATTAGCAGGTAGTGTTGCCTGCATAGACGACAACCTCTCCCTTTTTCCCTAGTTTCCCTCTCTTCTTCCATCAAGCATACGCCTTACGTGTTGTCCCTTGTCACACCTTGAGTGTTGTTTCTTCCTCTCTCGGCCTTGTCCACAATTCTTCTCAGTTGTGTGTCATTTCTCGGTGCCCTCAGTTAATCTTGGTTTCACGTTCCTGTTCTTGGAAAGATTCTCAGTTCCTGCATATTCTTGTTTCTTGGTCCACGTTTCTTGTCATTTTGTCACTTATCCAGAATTTTTTTTCTGGTAACTCATGTCAGTCATGAATACAGACTCCACAATGATGTCTTGGGGTACAAACAACTCGCTCCAGGCTGCCAGTCAATCATTAGTCCCAGAATACACCCAGTTCCAGCTACATCAGTACCACCTCCACAGCCTCCTCCACGACCACCACTTCCAATATCATCTCTTGGTTCACAACCCCAGTCTCCGTCTGCAGATCTTTCCTCTGATTCTGACGACAACATGTCTTCTGTGCCAGCCAATGTTCCCACTGCTGCTTGGACCCAACCTGAGTATGGCAAACCACCCATTGAGCCCCAGGACTATACAGGTGTCATGATGTTATGATGTGTACAAGAACAGGACCACACAACTCATGTGAATAATCCTGATGCAGTCCCCGCCACTGAACAACCTTGAGACCATAATTGCAACAAGGATTAGATACTATAAATGGTCATTGAGAGATGACTGGAAGAAGCACCAAAGGCTGACAAAGCAAGCTAGGATGTGAGAGAATACCCAGAGGATTGAATGGCATGGTCACACAAGACCATAAAAGGAAGGAGGGGAACAGGAAGCAAACAATGAGTCTAAAGGAGTCATCAGGGAACTGAGTAATGATGGGAGCTGGTTGTGAATACATGACTTAAGGAAACAAGTCAAGTAAAGCACAAATGAGTCAATGAAGAAAGTAGGAGGAAAGTTTGAGTCATGACGAGTCATAGACACCCCGTAATTTAGTTTTTCATGCATATAAACAGGCTGAGGACTCAGGAGTCCCTAGTCTGCTATTTTGTCACCCCTACATACATCAAATATATTTGTTATCAATACTTAATTACATACGGCTGCTGTCTAAGCATACTGACTGCAAAATATCTCTGTAAGTATCCTTCTCTGCCTGCCGTCAAGCTTGCACCTACCTCTAAACATATCACAGAAGTCCAACACTTGATACTTAAGCCACTGTGAATCCTCCAATCACATCAATTCAATTAGGCTCTGAGCCGATCACATTCCTCGGACATCAACTACATATCCCCAGCTAACCCCTATCTGCATGTCTGTTCATTGAGCTGCACAACGGTCTCATTACTCATTCGGACATAAGTACTTATTCCTTTGTATTACTGATTGCAATAATACAAACCATTGTACACGTCCTAACACATGACTTCAATCGAGTACTAGCCAAGAACATCACTGACACCACGATGGCCCAAGCATGCAATGCCATTGCTTCATGCTTCCATGTCCCTGAGTCCTGCAACTTCTTCAACAACAATCGCACTAGGTTGGTGGCGTTAGATGCAGCCAACTACAAGCAAGAGTTGATAGAACACATCCTTAGTGTTGACTGGGTAGACAAAATCACCACCTTGCAGGGTGCTGTAACCCAAGCTGAGTGCAGGGACCAAAGCTTTGCCACACTTCTGGACAAGGTGTTGAGTTACAACCTCATGTTGAAAGATACCCACTGTTACCTTGATGATAGCCATCTCCAGGAACACCTATGCAATGCCATGCTTCCTAGATTCTGAAAGTACCTCTCAGGCAATGATGTGCAGACATGGCATACAAGGACTGGGTCAAGATTGTCAAAACCTATGACAAGGTGTTCCAGGCAGTGGAGAAACCTAAGATTGATCTTGTCTCTGCCCTCCAAGACCATATCACGGAACTGGAGAAGAGCTCCCAGAAATGCCAGAATACATCCTCTCACTATTCCAATGACCAAATTCGTTCTCGTCCATTCACCAATTACCGTCACAATGCCTCAACAGCTCTTGCTGCTGGGTCTGCCTCATCTTCAGGTGCCAGTTCCTCAGCAAACAAGTACCTGCCTCAACACATGAAGGACATTCTAGAGGATAAGGAGCAAAAGCAAATCTATATGGACAGTGAAATCTGCAGCTGATGCAGGAACTGGTTTGCCAGACACAGAGGGAAGGATTGTAATACCTCCTGCAACCTATCTGTGGCCTATCATCACCTCACTAGTGCAGATCTCACACTCACCAGACAGATTAATCAATGCTTGCATGCCCCTGTCACAATGGATGCCATCCTGAAGTACAAGTCCAACCCTGAGGTCAGCACAGCTATTGAGGATATTGATGCCTTCCTCAATGAACAGGTGAGAGACGTGGTGGTGGTGGATGTTCCCTTGCCCATGTTGCAGCAGGTGCCCAAGTCTATAACTGTCTCGGCCCTGCAGCGGAAATTTGTCATGGTTCATCCCTCAAGCATACCCAGTCCTTACCTCCAGTCCCTTGTCCGCTTCTGGAAGCCATCGCAGCAGTCATCAAGGATGGAGAGTCAGACGATGAAGTCATCAACTTGGTTGTTCTGGGCACTACTAGCAAAGAAAGTGCAGCTTGTTTCAAAGATCTCTCAGTGAGTCCTGGTGATGCTTTGCTCTCTGAACCTGTTGCTCCTCTGCAGGTGGACCACCTTTACTGGCAGGCCCTTGTAGATGGCCCCAATGTAGACTCTCCCATTGCCCTTGACTTGGTTATTGACAATGGTTCTCCCTTTGTTCTGATCAGGGATGAACTCATCTGTCATTTGGGCCTCACACATCATTGTCTGCCTCAGCCCAAGGTCGTATCAGTAGCAATGAACGACTCTTCAGGTAAACCTTCCGCTGCATGTTTGTCTGAATATGTATCTCTGTATCTTGAAGATCCTTCTTTCACTTGGTGTTCTCACACTGTTAGAGCCATTGTTTCCCCTTACCTGTGTTCTCCAATTATCCTTGAACTGCCCTTTCTACAACATAATAATTTGGTATCTGATTATGGTGCCCATATGTGTATACATAAACCCTTGGTGTTTGACCTCCTTAATCCTGTGCCTGTACCACCACAACCCCTCCCAGATATGTGTTCATCCAAGTCTCAGCATTTAGAAATTTGTACATTACATGTTGCACTTATCAATGAATTAAAGTCGTTCCATGAAAAGAACCCTTGTTTGCATGAGTCTGAGTATGTATGTGAAGTGAATGTAGCAGCTGCTGTCCTTGAGCGCATCCAGATGCTGGAGCATGCCCAACATTACCAAGATCATTTGGACCGCCTCAAGGCCAAGTACCCTGTAGTGTTTGGGGCAATCCCTCATGTCAACGAATTGGTGACAGATGTTACTTGCTCAATCAAGCTCAAAGAAGCAGCTGGTGCTGTCCAAGCTTGGTCTTACCTGTTGCCCTGCAAATACAAGGAGGTGTGGTCAACCCTCATTCAGGCACATCTCGACTCTGGCAGGATCTGCCCTTCTTCCTCTCAGTTTTCTTTGCCTTGCTTCTTGATACCTAAGGCAGACCCCACAGTGTTACCAAGATGGGTAAATGATTATCACATATTGAATGCCAACACAGTCCTAGATCATCATCCCTTATAACACATTGAGCAGATTTTGGCAGACTGTGCAAAGGGCCAGATTTGGGGAAAAATGGATATGACTGATTCCTTTTTCCAGACTCACCTGGATGAGTCCTCAATCCCTCTGACAGCAGTTAACACCCCCCTTGGCCTCTACAAGTGAGTGGTAATGCCAATGGGCATTTGTAATGCCCCAGCTATCCATCAATGTTGAGTCTAGTCTGCACTGCGCCCATACATTGGAAAGTTTTGCCATGTCTATTTGGACGACATAATCATATGGTCTGATAATGAAGATGAACATGTGAGGCATGTTGAGCTTATCTTGGCTGCACTCAAAGAAGCAAAGCTTTACTGTAACCTGAGAAAGTGCCAGTTCTTCCACTTAGAAATCGACTTTTTGGGCCATCACATCTCCTGTTGAGGCATAGAAGCTCAACAAGGCAAATGTGACGTTATTGTGAACTATCCACAGCCAGAATCAATGAAACAGGTTTGCCACTTTCTGGGCATGGTCAGATTTATTGCGGGATACCTGGAAAAAGAGTTGGCAGACTATACCTTGGTGTTCACCCCCTTGACAAGAAAGGAGCTTAATCATCACTTTCCAGAGTGGACTATGGACCATGAGTGTGCATTCATGAAGATCAAGTCTTTGGTTGTTGAGTGAGCAATACTAACAACAATTGACCATGAAAATCCAGGTGATAACAAAATCTTCTTGACTTGTGATGCTAGTGATTGACAGACAGGTGCCATCTTGAGTTGGGGGCCAAGACTCTCAATAGCTCAGCCAGTCACATTTGATTCACAACAACTGTCTGGTCCTGAACTAAACTACCCAGTACATGAGAAGGAACTACTAGCAATAGTCCAAGCCCTGAAGAAATGGTGTGCCAACTGCCTCGGGATGCAGGTATATGTACTAACTGATCATCGCACACTTGAAAATTTTGTTGGTCAACGAGACTTGAGCTGTCAACAAGTATGCTGGATGGAAGACCTCAGCCAGTATGATCTTGTTATCTCTTACTTACCTGGAGAAAGTAACTCAGGAGCAGATGCACTCTCTCATTTACCGCCAGCTTCACTACCTGGTGAGAAAGAAATCTTGACAGTGTCATGACATCTATATTTGGTACTATTTATTTCTTCTTATCTCTATATCCTCAGATCTTTACACCATATGACTCTTGTTCCACATGCTACGCAGCTTCCTTTACAGCATCTCTACAGCTCATCTCAACCTCTTCGTTGCTGGGACCAGTTCCAGTACTTATTGCTGTCTGTTAGTCAAGTTGAGCCTGTAGCTCCTCATTATCACTATCTAAGTGCTCACCTCTTTGTGACATTAGGTCGAGATCCCTTACTGCACTGGCGGCCTCCATATAGGTCATCCTTGCAGGTGCTACTGTCATCATGTCTGGATGATACGCCACACCATCCTCAATCTCTGATTCATCCGTCTCTGCATCTCCCCCACTGTCTCCACCACCACTGCTCTGTGTAGACTGGCTACATGGTCTTGACTTATCAGATCAAAAGCACATTAGCTTTGATATCGAAAGCTACCTTGAAGATGGAGAAGAACTCTATAACAACTGCCAGCAACAGCCTTGTCCCCATGCTCATCACTCCATTCCCCAGGTCTGCTACTACTTCTGGGAAGGAGAAAATAGTATAATCCTACCCAGTAACCCAGCCCTACTCTGCTCCCACTTCCTACGTCTTGCCTTTAGCCACCTGCCATTTTCTGCTTCTGAATTCAGTACTTCCACTGCTCCATCACCAGATCTTGCTCACACTCCACTTCCGCTATCTGCTCCACCTTCTGCCATACCAACAGCCCACCCCAGTCCTACACTCACATCCAATCTGTCCCCTCTTCCTGTGTCACCAGCCCCACTCAGTCCTGTTGCCTCCCCAATCACTGACATCGACATGTCCTCTGCTGCCCTTGAAAACCTCCTTCAGGCTCTGGTCAACAACCAGAACCAGCTGCAACAGGCAATCACCAATTTGGTCAATAGACCTACCCATGAATCCTCAGACAAAAACTCCCAAACCTGCCCTGTTCAAAGGCGAGCCAGCCAAACTTGACTCGTTCCTATCTCTTTTTATTCTCTGGGCCAGAGAACAGAAATGGCTCAAATTCAATAATGGGAAACTCAAGAGGCACTTTTCATGATGGAGGGATCCACTGCAGAATGGGCCGCAGAGTATGTTTGTCATATCAGCAGAGTCTGAGCAGAAGAAGCTGGAGCAGTCTTTCCCTGGGAAGGGAACTGGGACAATTTCACCCATGCACTAAAGGTTCAGTTTGGGGTAGCAAACGAGCAACAGCTGGCCCAGAACAAGCTTGAGGTGTTAAGGCAGGGAGATAAAAGAGTCTCGGAGTTCTCTCAGATTTTCAAGCAGTGGGCAGAGAAGACCAGGTTTTCAGACAAGGACCTCCAGTACAAGTTCTGGAAATGCCTTCATAAGGACCTACTGTTCCCATTGGCGAATGTGGAGCTAGGACAGAAGGAGGCCCCTAAGAACCTGGACGAGTTGATTAACAGAGCACTCCATGTAGAACAGACCCTGGCTGAACTCCTAGGAAAGCCGTCCCTCTCCAAATTCTCCTCTGCACGAGACCCTAATGCCATGGATGTTGACACCTCCCATACTGAGCATCCCCAGGGTAATGGACACACCTTTGTGGACTACCAGAAGGCAATGCAGGGGCGCTGCTATGGCTGCAGCTCCAAGGATCACCTGAAATGGGATGGGAACCATGGACATGACAAGTGTGACTACTGTGAGAGGATGGGTCATCGCTCTTCCATCTGTTAGGACCGATACATGGGTCAACCCAGAGGAGGAGGCTGAAGTAGACAGCATGTGGCTGCCACTGGAAGTGACTCTTTTAGTCTCTTCCCTGATGATCCACCATCTTCTACCTCTGCTCCTGCCTCCACTGCCACTGTCACTGCTTCCTCATCCACTGAATCATCATCTGTACTCACTGCCTTGCAAAAATCTATCACCAATCAAACTGCCTTACTCTGTACCATCGCTAACCAACAGCGTTTTTGAAACAGGTGTCCGTTCCTACCATGGCACAAACACCCTTGACTACCCACATGCTCTCTTGTTCCTCATATGATTCTATTCCTTCAAGTACCATATCCAGTACCCCTGAAATAGAATCTTGTGCTTCCCACTTCCGTATACATGTGAAACTCCGAGGAAGACAAAATGAGGCAGTGGTAGTGGCAATGGTTGACAGTGGAGCTACAGGTTTGTTCCTGGGACAAACATTTGTAAAGCAACACTGGATCCAAACCTATCCCCTTTGTAAACCCCTAGATGTCTACAACATTGATGGGACCCTTAACTGAGCAGGGCGTATAGATCGGTTCTGCTGGCTAACTATGACAGCAGATGGACAGGAGACATGGCTAGATTTTCTGGCTACAGACCTAGGCAGAGAAGATGTCATCCTGGGCCTTCCCTGGTTGTGTAAGATGAACCCACAGATTGACTGGACAAGTGGCCAGCTGCAAATCCCTATGGCACTACCCCCATCAGTGGAAGAGGTCCCCAATCAGGATCAGTTCGTTGCTATCAATTTTGGACCAACCCCAAGGGGAAACGCCATCCTAGAAGGCACAGAGTCCAAATCAACCCAGGCGATTCCTCAGGGAACATATGCACCCACAGACCAACCCCCAGATCTGGCAACAGAAACAGAGGAGGAACCTCAAGTCTATTGTATTCATGCTAATTGGGCCACAAGGCATTCCTGGAAGAAAGCAGGGATCCTCGCTGACACTGGAGAAGAAGTCTGGTGTGTTGCAGGGTTCACTTACTCGCAACAGCTGGCTGAGGAAGCAAACTGGATGAAACCAAAACAGTTGTTTGATGAGATAGTCCCTCCTCAATATTGGGATTATTCTCAGGTCTTCTCTGAAGCTGAGTCAGAATGCCTCCCTGCACACAAACCCTGGGATCATGCTATTGAACTGGTACCTGGAGCACCTGCCACCCTACAAACCAAGATCTACCTGATGTCCATCAATGAACAGCAGGAGCTCGATCAATTCCTCGATGAGAATATCCATAAGGGTTATATCCAACCCTCCAAATCCCCTCTGTCCTCTCCTGTCTTCCGTGTGAAGAAGAAAGATGGGAAACTTCAGTTTGTTCAGGATTACTGATGTCTAAACAAGTACACTATTAAGAACTGCTAGCCTCTTCTCCTCGTTGCTGACATAGTCAGTCACCTTCAAGGTCCCAAGTACTTCACCAAGTTTGATGTACATTGGGGGTATAACAATGTCCAGGTCAAACAGGGGGATGAGTGGAAGGCAGCGTTTGCAACCAACTGAGGGCTCTTTGAACCTACTGTCATGTTCTTCGGATTGACAAACTCACCAGCTACTTTCCAGGGCCTCATGAACTCCATCTTCTCAGACTTGATCACAGCAGGAAAGGTAGCAGTTTATCTTTATGACATCCTGATCTTCAGTGGGACTCTGGAAGAGCATCGAGAGGTGGTTTGGGAAGTGCTAGCCAGGTTGAAAAGGAATGATCTGTATATGAGGCCAGAGAAATGTGAGTTTGAACGGGAAGAGATAGAATATCTTGGGTTGATTATCCAGGAGGGGCAAGTCCATATGGACCCTGTGAAGGTGGCAGCAGTACAGCACTGGCCAGTCCCCTGCAATGTCTGTGACGTCTGGGCATTCTTGGGCTTTGCTAACTTCTATTGACGATTCATACAGAACCTTGCCAAAACTGCTCAACCTCTGAACGACCTTACACATAAAGACATCTCATTTAACTGGGAAACTCAACAACAGGAAGCCTTTGACTCCCTTTGAACTGCCTTCACATCTGCTCCCATTCTTACACTCTGGTCACCAGATCGTCCTTGTTATGAACTAACCAAGAAGGATGCGAGGCATCAGGATTGCTGCAAGACATAAAAGCTCAGTCTGGACATACTGAGAACAGAAAACCAAATGTGGGAAAAAGTGAAGATAAATGGGGAAGCCATCAGAATGGCAGGATAGTAGTGAATAAAGGATACCGACAGCTCAAAGAACAAGGATTGGATCATATGGCATCACAGGAAAATGAGGACTATCGCATGTTGATGCAATGCGGGATGTCCAATAGAAACAACAGGCTTTAAACACGAGTAAGGGGCCTAGAGTGCAAAAAGAAAAGGAATGAGGCAAGAAAGCAAGGGAAAAAGTGGAGAAGGCAACAAGTAAAAGATCAGCTGGTAACTAATTGTTGAGAAAGAGGAAGAGGTGAGGAGAAAAGTGAGGATATACTATTTAAAATTTTTTCACCTGTACTAGTACTTAAAGACTAAGGCTCTACTACGAGCCTTAGCTTGCAATTTTATCTTAACGTTGACCTTTTTTCTCTAAGAGAACAACGTCGCACGCTCAACAACACCAACATGCCACCATTATCAACTACATCATTCACATTCAATCAACCAATACAATCCACTTAACTGCCATCTATTGTTACAATTAAATTTTGACATCGAGTACCAATACAAACGACCCTTGCCTTTCATTCAATTCAACTCTATCCCTAATATATGTGTTTGTAATACTCCTGTAATGTAAGGTGTATTACTTATTGAATGACTTGTAGTAAGGCTGCTGTAATACCCCTGTATGGCAGTGTATTGACAGGGATTTGCTTCCAGTGAAACAAGGATGCAAAATCTTTTCACTCTATATCAAACCAATCAATGACGAAATAAGTATCGATACCGAGAAAATGATGGGAAGAACTAGTGCCCTAAAAGAAAGGGAGGAGGAAGACACGAAAAAGGAGGAAGAAATTAAATGACTCGTACCAGAAGAATACCACTCA
Source organism: Tetrapyrgos nigripes (assembly GCA_013368315.1). Taxonomy (NCBI): domain Eukaryota; kingdom Fungi; phylum Basidiomycota; class Agaricomycetes; order Agaricales; family Campanellaceae; genus Tetrapyrgos; species Tetrapyrgos nigripes. Next base: position 17,124 of record JAACJM010000096.1, on the reverse strand, counting down.
TGGACACACATCTTCTTGGTGAAAGAAGCATTGTGCATGCTACCCCATAGACCATTCGATGTCACTATTGATACTGGGGACAACCCCCTACCCCCACCCAGAAAACTGTACAATATGTCAGAAACAGAATTGAAAGCCTTGAAGGACTATTTGGATGAAATGTTGGGGATGGGATTCATTTGTGCATCCAAATCACCTATAGGAGCACCAGTATTATTCGCAAAAAAGAAGGATGGCACACTAAGGATGTGTATTGACTTCCAAGCCTTAAACAAAGAGACTTAATCGACAGACTCTGAAAAGCGAAAATCTTCACAAAACTAGACTTACAAGTGGGATACAACAACGTGAGAGTAGTGGAAGGGCATGAATAGAAAACGGCATTCAGAACGAGATATGGAGCTTTCGAATATTTGGTCATGCCATTTGGATTGACCAATTCCCCATCAGTTTTCCAACAGTTCATGAACGATATTTTTCATGATATGGTAGACATCAGGGTAGTCATCTACCTTGACGACATCTTAATCCTTTCAGAAAACAAAGAAGTTCATGTTCAAGATGTCCAGGAAAGGAACAACTTACACCTCAAGCCATCCAAATGTGAGTTCCACACAGATACAGTGGAATATTTGGATGTCCTGGTATCGTCAGAAGGAGTTAAGATGGATTCTAAAAAAGTAGAGGTCATCAAAAATTGGAGAGAACCAACCTGTGTTAAGGAAGTCCAAAGTTTTTTAGGCTTTGCAAACTTCTATTGGAGATTCATCGATAACTATTCTGGGATTGTAAAACCCCTGACAGCTCTGACTTCAAAAAACAAGCCCTACCAATGGACCTGGCAATGTCAGAATGTTTTTGACTTACTAAAAGAAGCATTTACTGAGGCTCCAATTTTACGACATTTTGATCCAAATCTCCCCATCATGGTAGAATCTGACGTGTCAGATTATGTGATAGCTGGAGTAATATCCCAACCTCACCCCGAAACTGGCGAAATCCATCCAGTGGCCTTCTACGCTCAATCAATGGGACAAGCTGAACTAAATTATGACATATACGACAAAGAACTGTTAGCGATTGTAGACTCCTTTAAAAAATCGGTGTGCTTACCTTGAAGGGTCGCGCTACCTGATTGAAGTCTATACAGACCACAATAATCTACAGTTCTTCATGATGACAAAGAAGCTGAGTCATAGGCAAGCCCACTGGTCAGAGTTCCTATCCAGTTTCGATTTCACCATCAACTATCAACCAGGAAGACTAGGAGGGAAACCAGATGCACTCACATGATGAGCTGATGTATACCCCAGGAAAACAGAAATTGAATCCAGAAATAGCCACAACGAAAAAATCTTGATACCACCAGAATGGCTATGCACCACTGCTGTCATGAACAAGGATTTACTGCTAAAAAAGATAAGAGCATGTACCAAAGACGGATTGTTTGTTGAAGGAAAGTGGATTGCAGAAGGACCAGAACCAGGTGTATTTAAAGTAGAAGAAGGACTCCTACTACAGAACAGATTGATCTACATCCCTAATGAAGGAAACCTCCGACTAGAAGTTCTACAAAACCATCATGACCACAAATTGCAGGGACATCCAGGAATTCGAAAAACAGCCAAAATGATACAACACACGTATTACTGGCCAAAACTTCATTGTGACGTTAAAAGCTATGTTAGGTCCTGTGAAGCCTGTCACAGAGCAAAAGCATCAAGACATAAACCATATGGACTCCTAAAACCCTTACCAATTGGGAGACGACTGTGGAGCTCAATCTCTGTTGACCATATCACCGAACTCCTGAAGGCACATGGGTATGACGCCATAATGGTTGTCGTGTGTCGATTATCCAAAATGGGCATCTTCATTCCTTGCTACACTACAGACACAGCCGAGGACCTATCAAAACTATTTCTCAAACACGTATTTGTTAAACACAGATTGCCAGACGACATTGTATCAGACAGAGGAACGATGTTAGTATCTAAATTTTGGAGAGCATTATGTGACATACTGGATATAAGATTAAACTTTTCAACTGCCTACCACCCGGAAACAGATGGACAAACTGAACGTACCAACCAAACTTTGGAACAATACCTTTGCCTATACATAAACTACGATCAGGACGATTGGGATGAGCTATTGCCACTAGCGGAATATGCCTACAACGACTCACCTCATGAAGCAATAGGGGTCTCCCCTTTCTTCGCAAATAAAGGATTCCACCCCCGATTATCCTATGCCATCAAAGGAGTCAGCAATCACATGGCCCAACAGAAAGCTAAGGACATCGTGGAAGTCCACAGTTATCTCAAAGAAGAGATAAAAAGGATTAACCTAAGGACAAAAGAACGATATGATGAGAAAAGGAAAAACTCACCTGATGAATTTGAGATGGGAATGGAAGTTTGGCTGAACACTGAGAACTTGAAGACAAAAAGGAGTACCAAAAAGCTAGACTATAAAAGGGTTGGCCCACTGAAGATAGTCAACAAAGTGGGATCTCATGCATACCAGTTACGACTTCCGAAATCAATGAGCAAAATACACAATGTATTTCACACTAAACTCCTAACCAAGTACTACCCTGACCAACTACAAAAGGAACCCCAACCACCACCCCACAAAACAGTGATCGTTAATGAGGAAAAAGGAATATACGAGATTGAACATATAATTGACTCAAAACTAGAGAGAGGAGTCTTGAATTTTTTAGTATGATGGAGGGGATACAACGAAGAGGAGGATACCTGGGAACCATTGTGACAATTCGAACATGTGTTGGACAGCCTAGAAGACTACCAACGACTCCATCCTGAAAAACTAAACGCAACCAAGGAACAGATGGATGCCTTGGAAAGGGGAAAAAGGTTACCCAGGTTCCAGCCCCCAATAACCACACAGTCGCAACCAACAGAAACAGAAAGACAACACTCACCTAGGTTCCAGCTGCAGAAATGACAACCCTAACAGGAAAAATCGAAACTAGAACCCTTTACAACAAAACAACCTTCTCCATCTACAATATCAAATAAGCACCAAAACGAATTTGGATATTCAGCAGCTCCATCTCAACACTACTGGGAGTAACAAAATGCACCAAAATCATCCCAACCCTGACCATGACGAGAATTGTAAAAATCCAATAACCTCACAGCTTGAAGATGGGAATCCAGAAGAAAGAGATAAAAGAGAATGCGACAACAAGGATGATATTCAAGGAGTGTGCTACAAACTACAACTGGTAGAAGGACGGGCTAAAAAGCCTCATGGACAACGAGAAATCATAGAGAACATATAAGGCATATTGGAACATAGGATGGGGACATAATTCAGATCAGGATACTAAAATCTTCAATTCCTGCTGCAAAACACTCCCTCTCTAGAGTGACAGATTCAGAAAGGAATCGTTGACTGATCCAGACTCAGCACCTGTACAAGTGACACGAGCTTCACAAACACCAGTCTGAGTGCGAGCACAGGGAGCAGTATGTGGACAGAAAGAACTAGGAGCAGGAGTAGTCTGGATTTCACCAGGCTCCAGTCCACCGCTTTCAGTACCCCTATGCGATTGACTACGAAACAAGTCAATTCAGTACTACGAATAGAAAGAAAAAGTTAGCTGGAGGAATACCTATTACGAGATTGACAACGAGAGGATGAAGGATGGTAAGAATAATCAAAGTTGTATGGGGAATGAGGTTTACATCTGGGCCTATAAGATCGTCACCTACCCTCAGGAGGGTCAGTAGGAGGCTCGACTACAGGTGGGACCAAGGACAACAAAGAGGTAGAGGCTGGATCGGAAACAGGAGGTGAGGGATCCTCAACAACATTGTCAAGAGAAACGGTAGTTGAAGCAGGATTGATGACAGGACGATAAATTGAGGTAACAGAAGGAATCTGAGGAAAATAGATGGGGAGAGCATGGGGAAAGGCAAAAGGCACCCTAAAAATAAAAAATAAAAAAGGATCAGGACAAAGAATGTAAAAATGATATGCCAACCACACACAGATAAAGACCATTCTTTTCCTCCACAGGACTAACAGTGATGGATGTGAAATGTTTCATGAAACATTCCTCAGCATCGGAAACAATTCCGATGGTGGCTTTGGAACTGTCAGAAACATGGTTCATGGTCATAAAAAGCACATCCAACACAGCACTCACCACCTTAAAATGATTGCGAATAATATCCATATTTCCATCGTTAATAGCCTCATGAACCAGAGACATGGCTGTACCCACCCCCGATTGAACCACCCCTACAGTAGTCGAGCAATGATCAGCATTCCCATAAAAACAACGCACTCCAAGTTCGAGACACAAGTCAGAGCAGACAGAGGAAATCTGGAGGAAGCAGGTCATTAAAATAAAAAATAAAAAACAACAGGATGGGAAAATGAATAGGTAAACTCACCAATGCCCCCTTCCACTTCCACCACCTTTGCTCACATAGTAGTGGCAAACCTACAACGGGGTCATTTCCTAAATCATGTCACCTATTTTTAAAAAATAACTCACTCATCAAATTGTTGATGTTCATGGTCCATGCCAGAAAGAAGACGGGCTCTCTTGTCCAAAAGCCTACCCACTTCAGTTCTCAAAGCCTCTAATTCCATTCTCAGAGTTGCACATTCATTTTGCACCTGAATGATATCAGGAATGTTCAAAGAGCGTGACCTAAAATCAAGAAAACCTTCCCCATTAAACAGCAACAATCTGCAAAGTCAACACGTACATCGAAAGTCAATCGTCAGCAACCATTTCAGCTGACCTGGGATGTACATCGTCTTGAAATGGAGGTGAAATGTGAGGATACATAAGTTGAGAAGAATCCATGTGAGCATAAAACCACAAGTGTGTGGATGGACCAAACTTGGGGCAGGATACCCAGCTTTTATAGGAGAAAAGGGGCCCTCACCAACATCGCCACATTGTAAGGAACACTTACCAATTTAAAACCTAAAAAAGGAAACAACAGCAGACTCCAGTTGCATCAAAGTGGAATAAATGGATACTAATAAAAAAAACAAAGATATTGGCTGTTGGCACAAGGAAACGTAGAAGGGACCGCAAGGGCTTCGAGGGCTCAGCGCTAAGAGGAGGGTAATGTTATGAACTAACCAAGAAGGATGCAAGGTGTCAGGATTGCCACAAGACATAAAAGATCAGTCCAGACATACTGAGAACAGAAAACCGAATGTGGGAAAAAGTGAAGATAAATGGGGAAGCCATCGGAATGGCAGGATAGTAGTGAATAAAGGATACCAACAGCTCGAAGAACAAGGATTGGATCATATGGCATCACAGGAAAATGAGGACTATCGCATGTTGATGCAATGTGGGATGTCCAATAGAAACAACAGGCTTTAAACATGAGTAAGGGGCCTAGAGTGCAAAAAGAAAAGGAATGAGGTGAGAAAGCAAGGAAAAAAGTGGAGAAGACAACAAGTAAAAGATCAGCTGGTAACTAATTGTTGAGAAAGAGGAAGAGGTGAGGAGAAAAACAAGGGTATACTATTTAAAATTTTCTCACCTATACTAGTACTTAAAGACTAAGGCTCTACTACGAGCCTTAGCTTGCAATTTTATCTTAACGTTGACCTTTTTTCTCTAAGAGAACAATGTTGCACACTCAACAACACCAACATGCCACCATTATCAACTACATCATTCACATTCAATCAACCAATACAATCCACTTAACTGCCATCTATCGTTACAATTAAATTTTGACATCGAGTACCAATACAAACGGCCCTTGCCTTTCATTCAATTCAACTCTATCCCCATTTCCTTAAAACAATTCTATTCCTCCACACATATAGAACATACCTCTGCCTAGCGTGTACCAAAACGAAGCCTTACCAGTCTTATGGCTCGTTCATACTTATCATATCCCACCATCAGTCTACTGCCAACACGGGTCAACTCATATCAGTCCTACCCGAGTTGAAGTAGACACTTCTGGCTTTGCAACAGGGGGAGCCCTGATGCAGATGTTAGAAGACAGTCTTTGGCACCCAGTAGCATTCCATTCAGCATCCATGCAGTCAGCTGAATGCAATTATGAAATCTACAACTGAGAGATGCTGGCTATTATCGAGGCACTGAAGGACTGGTGGAGTTATCTGGAAGGACTACCACAGCCCTTTGAGATCATCACAGACCACTCCAATCTAGAGTTCTGGTGAACAGCACAGGATCTCAGTCGATGACAAGCGAGATGGGTCCTTTGGCTATCACACTTTGACTTCCAACTAGTCCATTGCCCAGGCAAAGCAAACACCCAAGCAGACACTCTCTCTTGCCTTTCCTCCCACCAAGTTACAGACCGAGAAGACAACTTGGAAACCACAGTACTCAGACCTGAACACTTTGTAAGGCTTGCTGCTACTGTGCTGGTCAACCCCCTAGAGGAACAGATTCGGCAGGCACTGGGGAGAGAAGTGGAGGTGTTAAAAGGACTAGAGAAGTTGAGGAAGGAGAGGTTGCGACGACTTGCCAATGGCTTACCTGAATGGGAAGAGGATAATGATTGGTATACCACAAGGGGTGAGTCTACGTTCCTCCAGATGAAGAGCTGTGGAAGGCAATAGTAGAACAGTGCCATGATGAGCCATCAGCAGGACATCCAGGGCTACATGGGACACTTGATCTGGTAACCTCACACTTCTGGTGGCCCACCATTTGCTCCTTTGTGGAGAAGTATGTTGAGAGATGTGACAAGTGTGCCAGGAAGAAGCTACAGCATCACCCACAAGCAGTAATCCAACCCTTGGATGTACCCTTAGGACTCTGGGAAGAAGTCAGAGTCAACCCTATTACACAGCTACCGTCCTCACAAGGTTATGATGCAATCCTAGTCTGCACTGACCTCTATGGAAAAAAAGTCCATACCCTTCCCTGCACCTCTAGCATCACTGCCACTGAAGTCGCTGACCTATACTACCAAGAGATTTTCTGCCTTCACAGCCTCCCACTTCACTTTGTGTCCGATTGTGGCCCACAGTTTGCAGCCAAAGCCATGCACTCTCTGCTAGATTGTCTCAGGATCAAGTCAAACCTTTCCTCAGGCTACCAACCCCAGACAAATGGACAGACAGAATGAGCCAACCAGGAAGTGGAGAAATACCTGCATCTCTACACCAACTATAGGCAAGATGATTGGGTAGAGCACCTTCCTATGGCTGAGTTTGTTCTGAACTCTTGCACACACTCTGCACATGGCTTGGCACCTTTTGAGGTGACTTACAGCTACCTTCCTCTGTTCAACATACTGGTGGGCTGTCACACAGGCATCCCAGATGTAGAAGATCGGCTCAAAGTCCTAAGGCAGGTTTGAAAAGATGCAGGATCAGCATTACGCCTAGCCAAGTGCTGTATGAAGGAAGGGTATGAAAGAGGGAAACAGAAGGGACATCAGTTCAAGGTTGGAGACTGTTTGGTTGAGTGTGGAAGACATCGACTTGAAACTTTCAAGTGACAAGTTGGGGGATCAACAGTTGGGACCATACGAGATTATGGAAAAAGTTGGAGAGTTAGACTATTGGTTAGACCTTCCTGAATCTCTTAATCATCTGCACCCAGTATTCCATGTTGACAACTCTACCCCTACAAGGGTAATTTGGTGAACGGGCTCTTACCTGAGGAGCCAGAGCCAGTATACCTTGAGGGGGAGGATGAGCCTGAGTATGAAGTGGACACCCTTTTGGATAGCAGGACACAATGGAGGCAACTGGAATACCTTGTCAAGTGGAAAGGGTATGACGACAGTCATAACTCATGGGAGCCAGTTGCAAATCTCAAAAATTCGAAGTGCAAGATCACAGCATTCCACAAGAAACACCCAGAGGCAACAAAGATTTAGGATTCATCAAGGACAATGAAGTGTAGGAGGGGGGTAATGTCATGATGTCTATATTTGGTACTATTTATTTCTTCTTATCTCCATATCCTCAGATCTTTACACCATATGACTCTTGTTCCACATGCTATGCACCGGACCTTTCATTTCTCTGATACAGCTTCTTTTACAGCTTCCTTTACAGCTTCTCTACAGCTTTACTTTACATATATAAACCCTGTCCCAACACCTGGTTCCCCATCTTGACCTCTTCATTGTTGGGACCAGTTCCAGTACTTATTGCTGTCTGTTAGTTGAGTCAAGCCTGTAGCTCCTCATTATCGCTATCTAAGTGCTCACCTCTTTGTGACAGACAGACCTGTCTCAGCTCAAACCAGATGTTTGGTATAACCCAGTCACCTTGGCTTCAATCATGACAGTTCAGGCAGATGCTGCATTTCTGACTGATATACGTGCTGGATATGAATCTGATGAGTTTGCCAGGAAATTAACAGTCACTGAAGGCAGTATCCCTGGCATAACCTTGGTGAATGGCCTGTGGTATGTGGCAGGCCACCTCCTAGTCCCAGCATACAAAGATCTGCGAGAAACTCTATTCTGTCTGGCTCATGACTGTACTGGTCACTTTGGAGGTGACAAAAACATATGAATACCTTCAAGATTCATACTACTGGCCGAATATGCAGAAACAATTAATACGAAGCTATGTTCCATCATGTGACTTGTGCCAATGTAACAAAGGGTCAACTAAGAATCCAAAGGGTCTTTTACATCCCAGTTTGAAAGTGTGGCAATGGATTTTATTGGCCCACTACCTGAGGATGAGGACAAAAACTGCATATTGTCAATTACAGATCGCCTGAATGTGGATCTTCGTGTGTGTGCAACTCATACAGCTATCTCTGCCCCAGAGTGTGCCTTGCTGTTCTTCAAGGAATGGTATTGCGAAAATGGGCTACCATTGGAGTTAATCTGTGACTGATAATAGGTAGTTTTTGTAATTAAGTGCTAGGAACTACACCCAAACAAGTGTTCCGAGTAGTCAGAGTACTCAAAATCCCAGTTTACTTGTACTGTAAGTACTTTTGATAGGGGTTTTTCAATGAAGTTGGTGCTTAGTGCGCAACACAATAAACACAAGTTTAACACCAAGGGGATCAACGAGTCCCAAATCAAACACTTGTAGGCCACAGTTGCCTTAAAATCAAACACTTAATAGACCAAAAGGTCAACACAAAGATCACAGTTATAACCACAAAACGTTCAATTTAAACTCTATTATCTCCAACACAATGTTTATACTTGTAGAGAGTGCAGTTAAGTTTGTTTAGAAGCTTTAGTTCGTGTTTCACATCCTCTACTATTGCTAGCGAGATCTGATACTCTACAGTACATGGCTTGGGTAGCTACTTGTAATATCTGGTCCTTTTATACTACTTGCAGCTACAACTATACAGTTACTTATTTCTTTTTGATGTCTGCTAAAAGGTACATAGAGAAAATACAAAACAAATCGAAAAATCTGTTAGCAAGTTCTACCTATTTCCTCGTAAGTAAAGACTTGCTTATTAGGGTATATAGAAACTGTCCAATATTATCTAAATATTTGTAGGAACTTTCTTCAGTCCTCTTTGTAAGCCATCTGGTGTTTTCATGTACTGTCCTGGTTAGCGAGCATCGCTCCACTTATGACTGCTAGGTCCCTCATACGCATCCTTACACTTGTAGTTTCTTTGTTCTGTTCAGTTTTCCTTTCCTTTTTCTCCGATCTTGCTTTATACATGCTCTATGCATTGCCAACAGTCTACTACTTAGTCCCACATACAATTCCAGCTCTTCTGGAGTCCCGTTCACATACTTATTCATCCTTCAACACTTTCAATGCCTAGCTAGACACTTACTGACAGATTTATCCTTATCTGGAAATACTGTTACCCTTTGGGTTGTATTCCAATCGTTTGGATGTACTGCAACTTAGCGCTTCTGTCCCTTATATCTCACTATCCCCTCTGTATCGATGGATAGCTGAACTCTCTGGGACCCTGTACATATATACTTTGTCCTACTTTTATCCACATGTACCTTTTACAGATACTTAAGACTCCCTTGAAGCCGTCTTAGTACTACAGGATTTGCCGATACATAGATCTAGACCTAGCATGCTTGTTCACATGTCTGATCTTAGTGCTGTCTTCCCTGATCGACCTTTTGGCTGAGGATTGTGCTGCTTATGCATTCCTATGCCCATGAATAGGGGCTATCTCGCACTTCACTGTCCCTTTGGATCATGCTAGCGGTACTAGTAGTTATAATAGGATTCAAAAGCCTTTGTAGGCTATCTTTATTATTTGGTGGGTCTCATACATATCTATCATAGTACTTAGAACAAGTTGTTTCTCCATCCATAAGTACTTAATATTATTGTACTGTTGTTTTATAGTCCTGCTAGGTCTTAACTAGCAGTTCAGGGCTCACCCTAGTCCTCTTATTCCCTTAAAAGAACATCAAAAACTAATATTATGGACCAAAATCTAAGTATGTATATGGCAATTTTGTATGGCGTATCACTGAGATAAGCTTTTTGTATTGAAGTTCTGGGATGCATTCTTAAAACTGACTGGCATCAAGCTAAAGATGAGTACCGCCTTCCACCCAGAGTCTGACGGGTCATCTGAAAGATCCAACAAGACAATTAATCAATGCTTACGATTTTACATTGAGTGTAAACAAACTAGCAAGGTTAGGTTTGACATTATGAATTCTTGGAATGGAAGCACAGGGATGTCCATGTTTCAACTGAAGACAGGCTACTCTCCCCACATCATGCCTCCTTTGGACATAGCCAAATCATCTGACAAGCACAGGAATGATGCAATTGATATTGTTCGTGTAATGGCAGATATTGAAGCAGACACAAAGGATGCCCTGTATGCAGCAAAGGTAGTACAGGCAGTCCAATCCAACAAGCACTGTGGGTCTCCTGAAAAGTTCAAAGAGGGTGATTTAGTCATGTTAACCACACTTCACCAACAGAATCAGTACAAGAAGATGGTGAACATTGAGTGGCAAAGTTTTTCCCCCACTTCAACAGACTGTATGAGGTGATTGCAGCCAACCAGGACACTGACAACTATACATTAGACATCCTGAACCAGCCAGGTGTCTTTCTGACCTTTTATGTTGGAGAGTTACGATGATACTTATCAAATGACGCATCCCTGTTCCCAGGACAAGAACTGGCTAGGCCACTGCCCACAATTATTGATGGTCAGGAGGAATATATGATTCAGAAAATTATTGACTCCCATCAATGAGGTCAAGGTTGGCAATTCTTGATACGTTGGTCAGGTTACGGTCCTGAAGAGGATTGTTAGCTCTCTTACTCTTTCATCAAAGACTGCAGCGCCCTGGACGACTGGGTAGCTGCAGGCAGTGACAGTCCAGACTGTTTATTCTCAAGTGCTTTGAAGCTCGCTGCCAGCATTTGCACTTGTCAACTTTGAATACCAAATGATTGGTTACCATGATTGGTGGTATTATGGTCATGTCTTAGCATGTTTCTGGAAGATATACATTGTAATAACTTCAAGATAATTTGTACTCATTGCAATTTTAACATTTGCACTTGTCAACTTTGAATATCAAACAATTGATGGTATTAGGGTCATGTCTTAGCATGCTTCTACAAGATAATACATTGTAATAGCTTCAAGATAGTTTGTACTCATTGTAATTTTTGCTGTACACTTGCAACACCTTGCAGACACCTTGCAGACACTTTGCGGACACCTAAGAAAGCATATCTTACCTCAGAGACACTTTCAAAGTCTTGTATCTGATGTCCACAAAGTGTAAAAATCTTCAAAAAAAGTGAGATAAGCACAGCCACAATTTTTTTCTGATGTTTCCACAGATAATCTTTCTACAGGATACCAAGAGAAGATTCCTACACCCTCACTAGTCAATCTCTCTGTGAAATTGCAACACTGAAGACACTGAAAATGTTTCTCACACATCTCAAGTGCTTTGCTTGCTACCAGCATTTGCACTTGTCAACTTTGAATATCAAACAATTAATGGTATTAGGGTCATGTCTTAGCATGTTTCTACAAGGTAATACATTGTAATAGCTTTATAATAATTTGTACTCATTGTAATTTCTGGGAATAGCCAATTTGTAAAGAGACTATTTTCTCTGCCTCCATGGTCTCTTAGATTGGTGTCCATCCTCTGTCTCTTCACTTCCTTTTTCTGCATTAAGTCTGCACTTGGAACATGTTGATTGATGCAGCTGGTGAGGTTCTGTTGGCTGTGTAGCAATTTTCACAAGTCTGAGACTTAGGTGCCTGCACGAAAGGCCATCATTCTTATTATTCATAGGAGGTGGTAGGAATGTTTGTACTATCCCATAAACTAAGAGGAACAATGGTTTTGGGAAGGAATAAGTCCATAGCAATGAAAATATGGGTGTCTGCAGGGTGTCTGCAAGGGGTGTCCACAAATTTCTCATACCCGGGATTTACTGACCAACCCAAAGAACCAATATGTCACTACTACATCAAGTCAGGCCTGAGTACGCCAATTGCCCAAGTCGAAATGCCAATCACCAAGGCCTAACAGTGTAAATGCAAATAGAGCAGTCTGATGCCAGTTGAACATTGAACCATACAAGTTACTAATGCAATACTAATAGACTGGACAAGACACAGTTGGCTGGCCAGCTCTGACTGTGACAATGGACAAGACAAGGGAAGCTCCCACCAATCCACATGATGTGAACAAGCCGGAGTAAACCATTGACCTCCATCAGCAAAGATCTTATGATTGCTACAGTATTTCTTATGATGGAGTTAGGGTTGTTTTGATTGACTTGTGTCTTTAGAACACTTTCATTGACCACGGATGTAATTGCCAATCCAAAGCCAGAGCCAACTTGAAAGGCAGTATTGATCTACCAAATCAATCTTCTTTAGACAGTGCAACTTTCAAGAGAGCAAAGCCCCTCACCAATCCACCAGTAAGTGATTTTGTCATAGAAGGGACAGCTGAGACTACTGTACCATTTTGATCAGTTGGAATGGCCTTGTGACATGTGACAAATTTTTCCAACTGGGACCTGGAAAATTGCAAGATTTATGTGTGACCAGCAAGCAAATTTGGAGATTTTCACTGATTTTCGCTGGATTTTCAGATGAAATTGGGGGTAAAAATTGTGACCAAAGAAATTTGTGCTGGAAATTTTGCTTTGTGACCTGTGACCAAGGGCCAAATTTAGAAGAAAAATTAGGTCTGTGACCTGTGACCATTCCAACTGATCGAAATGGTACAGTAAGGCAATGGACACCACATTGTAAACCAAGGAAACCCCGATGACGGAGATTAAAGTCATCAGGAAAACAAGACTATAAGACCACCATCAGTGAATGCATATAATTTTTGAGATTCATGAAGTACTTACAGGAAGAAGTTCTCCCCAGGCTTGACAAAGGCCACTGGAAGGGTGCCAATGCTAGCCACAAGGAATCCAAAGATAAGAAGAGTCTTCAGGTCGAATTTTTCTACTGCATATCCCACGGATAGATTGGCAATGACCAGTGATACCCATGGGCTACAGAAAGTAAACATAGATCTTTGTAAACATAATGTTAATGGATACTTACGATCAGGTAGAGACTGGTCGTAAGAGGACTCAGGAACAGGGTGTCTTGTGCAATCAATGAGATCTAATCTGCTTGCTCACTCATCCATATGGAATGGGGTCAGGCAGCTATTCACTTGCTCACACAAATTTCTAGCTGGGACGCAAACCCACCTGGTGAATGCAGTGGGGCCCAAGCACGAATTTTTTTTGACAACGTACACTAAAGGAGGTAGAATGGAAAGAGGAATGGGAGGAGAGATACACCAAGAGGTGTATAAATGAAGAAACCAATCAGTGTAACTAAAATAGAATGTAACTGCATTACGAGGCCCTTTTAAGGGACTCGTTCTTACAAACTGGCCATTTGCTGTGTGGCTATGCTGAAATCGTTCATCAGTTTGGTTATCTTTGTCACTCCAATCTGCTTTTCAGCAATTCCCGTATTGTACTGTCACAGTACTTTTGCCATTTGGTTGGAATTCAAACTCAGAGCTCAGCGGCATCACAGTTGACAATCATTGCTTCAAAAGGCCTCGTATCCATGCCACACATTAGTGATGGCCCACATTTCCTTGTATAGCTTTTGCTGTTATCAAGTTGTCATCATACTCAGCAAACCTTTCACCAGACCATTTAAAGAAAGCTATGTATGTCTTCAGATACTTGCTGTCTACTAGACATTATAGACTTGTCTATGATGGATCTAATCAAAGTGGTCTTATTGGGTTTTGTGATAGTGACTGGGCACAAGATTGAGATGATCATCATTCACAGACTGGCTATATTTTTGAACTTGCAACAGGTTCAATCTGCTGGTCAAGCTGTAAACAAAAAACTGTTGCATTGTCCTCCACTGAAGCTGAGTACATGGCACTCTGTGAATGTGCAAAACAGGCTTTGTGGATTAAAACTCTGTTAAAGGAAATTGGTTTCAATCTAGATCATGTTCCTATTGTTGGTGATAATCAAGGCTTGATCTTTATTAGTCAAAACCCTATCACTGAGAAAAGATTGAAGCATATTGATATACGCTACCATTATATACAAAAACTGATTCAGGACCATAAAGAGATCAAATTATACTTTACCCCAGGAAATGAAAATTGTGCAGATCTTCTTACAAAGAATCTTGGTCACATAAAGTTTCTTAAATTCTGGGATGAGTTAGGACTTACTTTTGAAGCTTAATGTGCACTTTTGCACTTAAACTTTGAAGGGAGAGAAGTATGCTTTGCAGTCAAGATGATTCAAGAATAAATCACTGTAATCTTACTATACATACTATTCAACAATTCTTATGTTGGTAGTGTTGTGTGATCTTCATAGCACAAAGAGTTCCCTTCATATTGGACATACCATCTATCATACTCCGAAGATACCGAACCAGGTTTTTGGATTGGTAAATTTATAATCTAATCCTTAATGTGCGCTTACAATACTGCACTTGAGTCCACGTTTAAAGTGAGGGGAGTATTGAAACATATACTTGTCAAGAACGTTGTCACTTAGCAATAACCACCCAAGTCACACAGTGAACCAAATAGATTGACAAGTTACAGATGAGACAATATATAGAGAGAGAGAGAGAGAAATAGTAGAAAAGAGTAGCGGATGAGTAGCTGACTATACTCGACACTGCACTGTACTGAGAGCGGAGTGGAGACGAAGTGAACAGACTAAAGAACTAACTACAAGTCCCTTGGTATATATATGTAAAAGAAGTGAATTGAGAATAAGTGAATAGGTGAGAATATCCATGGAGATAGGAATCGGAGGAGATAAATGATATACATGTCAGATCAAGTGATGGTAATCGTAGACAGGGAAGATGATGATGGGAATATGAGAGGAATGAATAATAGTCCGTGGAGTTAAGAAATGAATAGGGAGGTAAATAGAGCAGCGATTCGTGACACTACCCCCCTCTTATGACAAGCTTGCACCGGAGCTCATGTGTCGTTGGACTCGACGTCTGAGACTGTTAGATCCCAAAGTCCCTGTTCCCACGAGTCGTTGAGTCTTTTGTCAATATCCTTAAACTTTGCCTCCTGCATATCGCTGCTTTTTTCCCCTCTCGCTATCAATTGACTCCCACACATTTTCATCGTATGCGTTGCAAATCCATAGGGCAGCGGGGGTGTGATGTCCCCAAGAGCCCCACCTGTCAGAGTCCCGTTGTTGTGGGATCTGACCCACCCATCGCCCGTGTTGCTGCTCCCGTTCCACCAATTGTTATAATACCAGTCGTCTGGATTGTAGTTCCATGCAATGTGGATGAAGAGGTTGATTCCATCTTCACGAGGGTCGTACAGGACCTTAGTCCCAGAGAAGGTGAGTGACGTTTCGGGTGAGAATGAGAATGAGGTTTCGACAGTGGATGTGGTGGACATGTTGTTGGTTTGTAGATTCCCTGTTCGAAGGTAGCTCTTTTTTAAAGTGTCTTCCAATCAGACGGGGACCTGGACTCATTAATGTTGACAGTAAACCCTGTCTACTTGTGTCAGTACACCTGTGGATGTTCTGGTGGAATTCCTCAACTATGTCCATTACGTTTGACAGGTTGGACGTGGGAACCCAAGAGTTCTCAGAGTCAGGGTAATCTAACCATTTGATGAGATACTGAGTTCCCTTTCTATTTCTGGTGGGCTTGGAGTCGAGTATTTTTTCCACGTCGTATTCTTCATCTGCGTCTAGCAACTCCGCAGGTGGTTCGGGGTAATTCGGTCCATGAGCCTCTGTTTCGATGTATGGTGACAGCAACGATGCATGGAAGACAGGATGTATTTGCCAGGTCTTGGGTAACTTCAACTTGTAGTTGACCTGGCTGATTATGTCAATGACTTTGAATGGGCCATGACGATGATCAGACAACTTAGCTTTCAGTCTCGTCGTTTTTAGGTTTTTTCCATCGAGTAATACCTTGTCCCCAACCTTGTACCCTGTCCATGGTATAGAATGGTTCCCATGCTGGTTTCTCATCGTTTCCGCCAACGAGGTTAGACTGGCTTTGAGTTCATCTCTGAGACGGTTAAGATTTTCGAGTCGTTCCTCGACTGTCAGTAGATTGGATGTTGGATTAAATGTTGGGAAGAATTGTGGTTGATACCCGTGTAACAGCTTGAATGGTGATTTTCTGGTTGCTAAGTGTACTCTAGTGTTGTGGCTGAATTCTGCATACAGTATGTAGTCCACCCAGTCTTCTTGTCGGTAGTTACAGAAGATCCATAAGAACTGTTCTAGTTTATGGTTGTATCGCTCGATTCTCCATCAGTTTGTGGGTGGTACGCGGTGCTGAGTGCTGATGTTATTCCTAGTTTCTCGTGGACCGCGGCCATGACTTTACTAGCAAACTGCGGTCCTTGATCAGAGATCATTTTATCCCACAGCCCGTATCGCCACCATGTGTGATCAAGTAGGAGGTTGACTGTACCGTCGCTGTCAATTGTTTTTTGTACATGGCGATATGATGATGGTTTTTGTTGACCTGTCGACCACAACATGTACTGCATTGAATCCTTTGCATTCGGGGAGATCTGTGATGAAATCGGTGGTGATAGTTCTGAAAGGACGTTCTGGAACTTCGGTGGGTACCAAAGGGAC